>JAESUZ010005300.1:600000-1106169 GCA_017311185.1 Proteles cristata cristata
AATTATTGGGGGGCACCTGGGTGTCAGTTAAGCATCTGACTTTGGCTCAGATCATGATCTCATGGTTTGTGGGTTTTCAGGCTCTGTGCTGACAGCTTGGAGGCTGAAGCCTGCTTCAGATTCTGTGTCTCTGTCTTTCTCTGCCCCGATCCCTCTCATGCTCTCTATCTCTCAAAAACAAATAAACATTAAAAAAAATGTGTTGGGGTGCCTGGGTGGCTCATTTACTTAGATGTTTGACTCTAAGCTCAGTCTTGATTTCAGGGTCATGAGTTCAAGCCCCACATTGAGCTCTATACTGTGCATGGAGCTTATTTAATAAAAAATAAAATTTAAATTTAAAAAATTCTAGCCATTCTAGCAAATGTGAAGTGATACCTCATTGTGGTTTTGATTTGCATTTCTTTAATGACAAATGGATTTGAACATCTCTTCATGTGCTTGTTCTCCATTTGTATGTCTTTGGAGAAATATCTACTTAAGCCCACTGCCCGTTTTTTAATTGGATTGTACTTTTTTTTGTTGAGTTGTAAGAGTTCTTTATTCTGGATACCAAAGCTTTATCAGAAGTATGATTGCAAGTATTTTTCCCACTCCATAGGTTGTTTTTTCATTTTCTTGATAGTGTCTTTTGATGGACAAAGGTTTTAATTTGTGTGCATCCTGTTTATTTGTTTCTTATTTGTTGCTCATGCTTTTGATGTCAAATCTAAGAATCCATTCCCATATCTGAAATAATAAAGATTTACTCCTGTGTTTTCTAATGATAGTTTTATAATTTTTATACTTAGGTCTTTTATCCATTATGAGCTAATTTTCATATATGTAATCAAGCAGGATTCCAACTTCATGTTTTTTACACATCCAGTTGGCCCACCACCATTTGTTAGAGAGCCTATTCTTTACCCCATTGAATGGTTTTGGTACGCTCATGAAAAATCAATTGGTCATAAATGGTTGGGTTTATTTCTCAAGCCAGTTTCATTCCATTGGTCTATATGTTTGTCAGTGTTTTGATTTTTACAGCTTTGAAGTGAGTTTTGAAATCTGTGTGAGTTCTTGAGCCTCGTTTTTCTTTTTCAATATTGTTTTGGCTTTTCAGGGCCCCTTGCAATTCCGTATGAATATGATGATTGGCTCTTCCATTTACACACACACACACACACACACACACACACACACACACACAAAGCCATTGAGATTTTGATATGGGTTGCATTAAATTTGCAGATCACTTTGAGGAGTAGTGTCATCTTAAGAATATTAAGTCTTCTAGGGCTCTTGGGTGGCTCAGTCAGTTAAGCGTTCAACTTCGGCTTAGGTCATATCTCACAGCTCATGAGTTTGAGCCCTGCATCAGGCTCTGTGCTGACAGCTAGGAGCCTGGAGCCTGCTTCAAATTCTGTGTCTCCTTCTGTCTCTGCCTCTACCCTGCTCACACTCTGTCTCTCTCTCAAAAATAAATAAACATTAAAAAATATATTAAGTCTTCTAATCTATGAACATGAAATATTTTTTCATGTAATTATGTCTTCTTTAATTTCTTTCATCAGTGTTTGGTTGTTTCTACTATACATGTCTTTTACTTCCTTTAAATTCATTCCTAGGTGGTTTTAATTTTTTAATGTAGTGTTTTTTTTTTAATGCTACTATATATGGATTCTTAATTTCCTTTTTGATTATTCATTGTTGGTGCATCTAAACACAACTCATTTCCATACGTTGATCTTTTACCCTGCAACATTGCTGAATTTATTAGTTCTATTAGCTCTTTTATGTATATGTGGATTCTTTGGGATTTTCTACATGTAGAATTATGTCATTTGCAAATAAAACCATTATACTTCTTTTCCAAATTGGCTATCTTTTGTTTTTTTTCTTGTGTAATTGCTCTGGCTAAGACTTCTCATAAAGATTGAATAGAAGCACAAAAGTAGTCATCATTGGGGTACCTGGATGGCTCAGTCGCTTGAGTGTCCAATTTCAGTTCTGATATGATCCTATGGTTCATGGGTTTGAGCCCCGCATCAGGCTCTCTGCTGTCAGTACAGAGCCCACTTCAGATTCTCTGTCTCCCTCTCTCTCTGCCCCCTCCCCTGCTCATGCTGTCTCTCAAAAATAAATAAAACATTAAAAAACAAACAAACAGGTAGGCATCCTTGTGTTATTCCTGATCTCAATGGGAGTCTTTCACCATTAAATATGATGTGGGTTTTCATAAATACCCTCTGTCATGTTAATGAAGTACTTCTTCTCCTAGCTTGCTGAGTGTTATTATCGTGAAAAGGTCTTGAATTTTTTTAAATATTTTTTCTGAGTCTATGGAGATGATCATGTGTTGTTTCTCTAATTTTCCATTCAGTAGAAGTTTATCACCTACTAGTTACCATATGAGATGAGCTAGGGATAAATGAAATACAGTCTTTCCTATTAAGGTAGTATCACTGGGGAGAGAGGCACGGAAAAAACTAATTCCAAAAGTAAAGTGATTGATACTATAAAAAGGGTAACTAAGTATTCTGGAAGATTAGAAATTTTAATTCAATTTGGGACTTCACAGTGTTGCTGTTATTTTAGCTGAGTTTTGAGAGTTTAATAGATGTTCACCAGCCAAGAAAGGATTGGAAAGGGGAATTTCAGTCAGAGGGAACAGGCAGAAGAAAGGGAGGAGAGAATGAAGCGGTGTTGGGAATGGCAGATTGTTGTTTGGCGATGAGATTTGACAGGAAGTTGTAGGAGGAGAAGCAGATAGTAAGGTTGAATGAAGTTAGAATGGCCTTGTAGAACACGCTTCGGCTTTCAGCCTGGGTCTGACAGATAAACAGCAAGGCAGTCACTATAGCCCTACAGATTAGAATGAGGAGAGACTGAAAACAGGACTTAAAAGTATATATATGGAACATATAATATAATTGTTATTATTGGTTTTAAATTGTTTTCGTTTCAATCCTCTCTCTCTCTTGTTTCGTGCTTTCTTGTGTTAGGCTCTGTTACAATACCATTTCCAGAGTGCAACAGGTGATAGGAGGAAAAAATACATAGAACAGTATGCTACAACCATCAGAATTGGAATTATGTTAAGTTTTATATAAATATGTATTGTACTTCTTTTGAAGTCATCAAAAAATTTTTTTAAGTGAAGCAGTTAAAGCGCCCTTTTGAAAACACAGAAATACTTGAGTTTAACTTCTGAGACTTTGTATTGCTAGAAAATAAATGATTAGCCATAAAAGCAGCATGTTTATTTTCTGTTTTGGCTGGTGTTTGGCCAGGACTAGAATGGATTTCCTGGTAATTTGGTTTGAGAGATGACTGCTTTACATCGTCATTGATAGCTGTAAAGCCAAACATAGGGCTTTGTGCATCAATAAATGTCTTCATTGTTGAGTGATTTGAGTTAAATTATTTGAAAAATCCAAGTCTTCTGCTTGTATGTCCTGATTACTATGCAACCATTACAGATAATCTCAATCAAGGTTTTAAATTATAAAGCAATGTACAATTATAAGTGCCGTATTGTTGCTCCGGTATGGAAACACGGTTACCATTAACTAGATAGAATTCAGTGGTCATTGACTGCATAATCAATTATTGCTTTGTAGAATTTCTCTTCAATACTGTCATGAGATTAGTATTCCCTAAAAGCATTTTCTACTTTGTGTAATAATTTTTCCAGATTAAGTTCAAAGAGATACAAATTTCAGAATTCTTAAAATTTCTTTTAAGCATGCATTCTAATTTAAAGTACTTTTGATCAGAAACTTGGTGACATATTAATATTATAAAGCCTCTGGTATTATCTGGAAAGTAATTATTTCATAGAGAAGGAAAAGGATGAGTGATAAAGATGAAAAATAGTAATTTTTCACTGATGGAAACACAGTCTAGTCCAGCAATTCTCAAATTTTTTGGTGTCAGGACCAAAATTATTAAAAATTATCAGACTCAAGAGAGCTTTTGTTTACATTATCTATGTATATATCCCAGTGTTTCTTTTATTAGAAACTAAAACTGAAAATTTTTTTTTAGATATTTTAAATTCACTTAGGAATAATAAGAAACCCATTATAGATAAATGTAATATAGCCCAGTTTTATGAAAAATAACTACTTTATGTAACAGAATTAGAGTAGTATTTTACATTTTTTGCAAAATCTCTTCACTCTCTAACTTGGTACATGGATTTTCGTATCTTTGTATTCAGTGTTTTGCAATATCAGGTACCTTTTTCAGGTAGCTTCTGGAGAGCTCTACTATAACACTTAAAGTGAGAATTGGCATTCACTTCATGAAATCCCTGAAGGGTCTCAAAACCAGTTCGAGAACTTCTGGTCAGTTTCAAGGAACCATGAAGTGTTAGTTTATTCTGGATTAAAAAGGATGTCTGGCAGATGTCAGCATTTTTTTCTGACTTAGATATTAAAGAAGTTTGTATGATCTCCCTTCCACACTTCAGGGGACTTAACCAAAATAAGTTTGTCACTTTTAAAATGTTTCTGGACTCTAGGCTACTCTCAGCCATGTCCCATGTATTCTCTCAACATTCAGGCTTCTTTGATCTTATGGCACCTCTATATCAACAACTGAACGTGGAGAATCGTGCATGAAGTCTTAAGTGCTTCCTCTTAGAAATGTCACACGATTCCTCTTTATGTTCGGTAGTAAAAGCCATGCCTGATGTCAGGTGGTCCTGTCTAACTTCAAGAGATCAGGAAGCACAGCCCTCTTGTGTGCCAGAGGAAAGGAGGACTGAATATAGTGGTAAGCAGCACAAATATTTACCATTCTCTTTGAAATGATGTTTTTAAGGAACATCAATAGAAATACCTTGAGCACAAGGACCTTGTTCGCCAGTGTGATGAGCACCTCGGACAGTACCTGTCTTACAACCAAGAAATACTTGTTGAACAAATAAGTGAGAGGAAGATATTAAACTTACCAAATACAGTAAAGCAATAATATTTTCTGATTGGCTATAGATATAAAAGAGTACACATTGCATTTATCTCTGATGAGAAACCATTTATTTTTCTTATATTTGGGAGTCTCTTAATGGTCACTCTTTGGTCAGTTTGAATGGTTTAATAACAGCATGCCAAATTCTTCCTTTGCAGTGGACTATAAGCTATTAGTGGATAGTCAAAAAATATGAAATAGCATTCTTAAAGTCTGTCATTTATAGAAATAGAAAGTTGATCTACACATTATAATATCTATACTACCATTTACCATATGCTTTCATTCTCCCACTATTTATTTCTTCTCAAATATGAAACTTAGCTTAGTATAGCACATTTCATCCATTGAATCAACAGAAATTTTTGAGAACATTGGGAAACAAAACTGACAAAAAATCTTTGCTGTTTTTTCCCCCAGAAAATAGGCAATGATTATAGCAAATAAGGAAATTATGTATTATTAGATGATAACTTCTTTGGGAAAAATAGAGCAAGGTTAGGGGGATTGAGAGAATTGAATGGTGAGGAAACAGGTTACAATTGCACAGAGAAGAATCCGAGCAACCTTATTAAAAAAAAAGGTGCATCTGAGCAAAGACATCAAGGTGGTAAGGGAATTTCCATCCAGATACCTGGCTGCAAGGCTGTATGAGGTAGACGGAGTAGTCTGTGCAAAGGCTTTAAGGCAGAACACCTGGCTTGTCTGAAGCATGACATGTGGGTGGAATAGAGCCAGTGAGTCAGAGAGATTACATGAGTTGACCTCCAGACCCTAAATTCCTATCTCTTAACAATACTCTTCTATACCTGTCCATCCCCTGGGCTCTGAGACAGTTTTTAAAAAATAGCCTCAGGGACCACCTGGGTGGCTCAGTCAGTAAGCTTCAGCTCAAGTTGTGATCTCACAGTTCCATGAGTTCAGGCCCCCACAGCAGGCTCTCTGCTCTCTACGCTCAGCACAAAGACTGCTTCATATCCTCTGTCTCTCGCTCTCTCTGCCCCTCTCTCCCTCTCCTAAAAATAAACATTAAAAAAAATAAATAATAAAAGCATGTACGCAGTAGTTTTTAAGAATCAAAGAATTTTGTGAACAATTATGTTCAAAATTAATAAATTATTAATAAATTAATAAATAATAGCCTCAGGGTGAAAAGGCATAACTCATAACTTAGTCTTTGCCCCAAGGCTTATCTCTTTGTTTAGTGGAAAATTCTTAACAGTACCTAAAGAGGCCTAAATTAGGCTCTTTTTTTTTTGGCTCAGTTTTATCTCCTATCAAGTCTTCCACAGCACTGCCTCTGTGTACACTTACTTTAGTTTGGTATACAGAATCTGACTTTTTCAATCCTAAAAGTGTACAAATTAGTGTAATCTCAGTTTCAATTTGCCCTTAATAAAGCTGTATTTACTTTCAAAAATGTCTTGATTGTAGGGCTTATTGATGGCTAAAACATTTAGTTAACAAATACCAGAATCTGGACTCTAACTTACAGGTTTCCCTAATGTTATATATAGCCTCCAGAGACACATGATCAGTGTCCTCAGGTACAGTATTTGATAGTTTAAGGTAAAGGGACTGAAACTACTATAAGAATCCTCAAATTCCTATTTGATCTTGTGGGGTTCCTACTACTCTCTGATGATCCCCCTCTTAACTTATATTACAGTTTCTCATTCATGATATGATGTTCTTAGTTTCAAGCAACAGGAACCAACTCAGGCTGATTTAAGCAGAACTTTTTTTTTTTTTAAAGCAGAACTTATTAAAAATGTATAAGGTGACATGAGAGTCCTACCATTTATGATACATTAATATAATATGGTTAATTATTTTTCAAAAAAAAGAGTGCCAGGACAATTCAGTGGTCTTTTCAGCAAGTGGTGCTGGGACAACCGGATGCTGACATGCAGAGACTGAAGTTGGACCCCTTCTTTAATATCATAACACAGAAATTAACTCATAATGAGTTACAGACCTAAATATAAGAGCTAAGCCTGTAAAACTTGTAGAGGAAAACATAGGAATAAATATGTATGGCCTTAGATTTGACACTAGTTTTGTAGATATGACACCAAAAGCATGAAGAAAACAAAAGGAAAAATAGGAAAATTGGACTGCATTAAAGTTATAAACTTTTGTGCTATAAATGATATCATCAATAGAATGAACAGAAAACACACAGAATCATACTAGTACCTAGAATATATAAAGAACTCTATGATTCTGGGGTGCCTGGGTGGCTCAGTCAGTTGAGCGACCAACTGCAGCTCAGGTCATGATCCCATAGTTCATGGGTTCCAGCCCTGTGTCAGGCTCTGTGATGACAGCTCAGAGCTTGGAGCCTGCTTTGGATTCTGTGTCTCCCCCTCTCTCTGCCCCTCCCCCATTCTCTCTCTCTCTCTCTCAAAGGTGAATAAATGCTAAAAAAAATTTTTTTGTAAGAAATCTCTGATTCAATAATAATTCATATTACCCAATTTAAAAATGGACAAAGAGGGGTGCCTGGGTGGCTCAGTCAGTTAAGCGTCTGACTTCAGCTCAGGTCATGATCTTGATTTGTGGATTCTCACCTCAAATCAGGCTCTGCGCTGACATCACAGAGCCTGCTTCAGATTCTTTATCTCCTCTCTGCTCCACCCTGCTCACTGGCTCTGTCTCTGTCTGTCTCTCAAAAATAAATAAAACAGGGGCGCCTGGGTGGCTTAGTCGGTTAAGTGTCCGACTTTCGCTTGGGTCATGATCTCGTTCGTGGGTTCGAGCCCTGCGTCGGGCTCTGTGCTGACTGCCAGCTCAGAGCCTGGAGCCTGCTTCAGTCTGTGACTCCCTCTCTCTCTGACCCTCCCTTGCTCACGCTCTCGCTCTCTCTCTCTCTCCTAGAAATAAATAAAACATTAAAAAAAATTAAAAATAAATAAATAAATAAATAAAACATTTACAAAATTTTTTTTAATGTTTTATTTATTTCTGAGAGAGAGAGATAGAGACAAAATGAGCAGGGGAGGGTCAAAGAGAGAGGGAGACACAGAACCCGAAGCAGCCTCCAGGCTCTGAGCTAGCTGTCAGCACAGAGCCCGACGTGGGGCTCAAACCCACGAACCGCGAGATCATGACCTGAGCCGAAGTCAGATGCTTAACCGACTAAGCCACCCAGGCGCCCAATAAACATTTTTAAAGTAAGTAAATAAATAAAAATGGGCAAAGAATTTGGGTGGACATTTCTCTAAAGATACAGAAGTAGCTAATAAGCACTTGAAAAGATGCTTGATATCATTCATCTTTAGAGAGATGAAAATCACAAGTACAATTAGATACTACTTCACATCCACTAGGATGTCTATAATAAAAATATATGGAAACCAGTGTAGTAGTTCTTCAAAATATTAAACACAGAATTATCATATGATCCAGCAATTTAATTTTGGTATATACACAAATGAAAACAGGTACTCGTATTTGTATGCCAGTGTTCATAGCAGCATTATTCACAAAGATGTGAAACTGCAGCTTATTGTCTATCAGCAGATGAATGGATAAATAAAATATGCTATATACATACAATGACATGAAACTCCTTAAAATGGAATCAAATTGATACATGCTACCACCTTGAAGACAGACATTATGCTAAGTGAAATAGCCAGATACCAAAAGGACAAATATTGTATGATTGTACTTATTTGGGGTACCTAGAATAGTCAAATGTAGAGAGACTAAAGTAGAGCAGTGGTTATCAGGGGCTGGGGGAAGGATGGAATTAGCACTTATTATTTAATAGATAGAGTTTCATTAAGGGATGATAAAAAAAAGTTCTTGAAATGGATAGTGGTGATGGTTGCACAACAGTGTGAATGCACTTAATGCCATTGAACTATATACGTTTACATATATTAACCATTAAAAAATGGTTAAAATGATACTGAACTGTTGAATCACTTAGTGTATTCTGAAACTAATATAGCACTGTATGTTAAGTACACTGGAATTAAAATTAAATTTTAAAAATGATTAAAATGGGAAATGTTATTATATATATTTTACCACAGTAAAAACAAAAATATATTTAATAATGTGTTTCCAAGTATGTGGCGATATTAGTATCCTCATACACTGCTTGAGGGAACATAAAATGGTGCAGTCACTTTCGAAAACAGTCTGGCTGGCATTTCCTCAAAAAGTTAAACGTAAGATGGACAAAGGTCTTAATAGATATTTATCCAAAGAAGATTAACCCAAGTGGCCAATAAGTATATGAAAAGATGCTTGCTTTGAATTCTTTTGTGAGGCAGTTAGGTGCATAAGAGAACCCTGAGGAGAGGCTCAGGAAAACAAAGTTTATTATGCTCACAGGTCCTAGAGAGAGAAGGCTTGGCATCCCATGCCGGGGCCACGTGGACAAGCTACCAGGGTGGTTAGGAGACCAGAGGGGAGAGGGTTAGGCCAGAGCCTTTACTGGGGTTTCCAAATCAAAGGCAAGAAAGGGCAGGGTGAACAGTTTAGGACTGGCTAGTTTAACTTATTTCAGTGGGATTTGGGCCTTGGGGTGGTCCCACTTGCCTGGCACCTGGCACCTGGCCCCAGGATGATTAAGGCAGAGGAGTATTTTCTTTGGGGCATCAGGACCAGATAGAGGAGATATGGCCCTGGATCGACTAGTTTGTATATCAGAGACGTGCTTCCAGCTCAACAATTTCCTGTCGGTAAGAACTGGCTAGTCCTGAAGAGGCCATCTGCAGATAGAAAGTTGTTTTGGGTGGGGGGGATTTTTCGCTTGTTTTTTTTATGGTGTCAAAATACCATAATATGCAGAAATTAAAAATAATTACAACAGAATGTTCAATATCACTAGTCATTAGGGAAATGTAAATCAAAACCACAACAAGATACCCCTCACATTCATTAGGATGGCTAATACAAAAAGGTGTTGGTAAGGATGTGGAGAAATGAAAAGCCCTGTGCATTGCTGGTGGGAATGTAAAATGACACAGCCACTTTTGAAGTTCCTCAAGAACTTAAACATGGAATTACCACATAACCCAGAATTCCACTTCTAGGTTTATATCCAGAAGAATTGAAAGCAAGGACTTAAAACAGATATTTATACACCGATGTTTATAGCAGCATTGTTTGGAATAGCCACAAGGCGGAAACAACCCAAATGTCCACTGATGGATGAATAGATAAACAGGTGGTGTATACATACAATGGAATATTATTCAGCCTTAAAAAGAAATGCAATTCTGATATCTGCTACAACTTGGATAAAAACTCTAAACATTATGCTAAGGGAAATAAGCCAGACACTAAAGAACAAATATTATACTTATTCTGCTTATGAGATGGATGTGATAGGCAAGTAACTTAGAGATTATCAGGGGTTAGGCTATGATTCCATTTCTATAAAATTCAAAGTTACCCTTACTGGGGGAGAGAGACACCTTATGACTAGAGGTGGCACAGAGGAGCTGCTGGGTCATTTTCTATTTCTCAATCTCAAGAGCTGTTCAGCCATAATTTGCACATTTTCCTTGATATGTTATACTTTAATTAAAGTCTACTTAAAACTGGGAGAGAAAAAGATACCTGGATCTCAGGATTTTTTTAACAACTGATAATTTAAAAGGTCGACTTAAGCACATGCAATGGTGATTTCAGCCTCAATTCCTGGTTCAATACTGAGGGAACAAATCTATTTAACAATCTCAGTTGGACTGTACAAATTACTGAGTCACTTGTGGATCCTCATCTGAAAACAATCCCAAGTCTTAATACCTTCACCACAAGGAAGTTTTTTTGGCAGGTTTCCAAACTGATCCTTTTGCTTTGAGATTCTTTTCCTTTGCTCCTCTGATCAAGTTGGCCCATACGTTGTCCAGAGATTTGTCCATTGCAGCTGGTTAGAATCATTCTAATTCTGTGAATTAGAGCAACAAATGCAATGATGAGGAAATAGAAATGAGAGGGCACACTGGGAGAAGACATCGAAAATGATCAACAAATGCAGTGAAGGTCAAGTCAAGGTGAGGGGGAGTCCCAGTGTGGACACTTTAGGCAAGAACACAGGTTTCCACAGAATTGGCAAGCGCTGAGGGCAGAACCAGCAGTCAGTCCCTTGTCTGTAACATGAACAGTACACAGCCAAGTGCCATACTTCCCTAGACAGGATTTGACATGAAATATCATGAAGCAGGGAAGGTGGAGACTGAACACAGACCAAAAGCCATTTTTGTGCAAAACTGTCTGTTGTGAAGTAGGTTGAAGGAGAGAGTCAGCAGTGAAAGCAGCCCTACATTGTGGATCTTGGTTAGTTGTTGAGAAATGAAAGTAAAAAACCCGATTCTCATATACAACCTGTGTCATAAAGAGAATTCCTACCGAGCTGCGAGGTGGCCCTGGACCTTCCCTAATATGAACCTCTTGTCAATATTTGACATATGAACAACTCCTCTCTTTCAAACATGAGTAATAAATCAAAAAGTAATCCACACCAGAGGAAAACTTGACCAGCCTATAGCCATGAATTTTGTTTTTAATTAATGAAGTAATCGCCTTTTAAAAATTATTATTAATGGGGTGCCTAGCTGGTTCAGTTGGTGGAACGTGCAGCTCTTGTCCGGAGTTCAAGCCTCAGGTGGGGCCTACTTTAAAAAAATGAAGCAAGGGCAAGTGTTTGTTAGTTTCAGCTATAGAGAAGATTTATCCCCCATCAGGTCTCATGAGGTGAGGCATTTCCCAGATGTATGAAAGAGATTCAGATTCTGGGCAGCCAAAAAGAGTACAAACACCACTAAATGGAGACGTAAGGGGAAAAAATTGGCCACATCACGTGCACACAGATGCACAAGGTTTGGACTCCTTTTCGCTGAACTCAGCAGTTCTCAATCTCCATTTAATTAAACCGGATTTTACTTTTGGCTTTAAGGAAACTTTGAAACTTATCTTTCTGACTCAATAGTGATATCTCACTCTTAAATCTAGTTAAGTGAACATCTTAACAGAGAAAGTGTGACCTTATTCTTTATCTCCCCTTTTTTTTTCTTTAAAAAAATTTTTTTAAATGTTTTTATTTATTTCTAGGAGAGAGAGAGAGAGAGAGACAGTGTGAGCAGGGGAGGGTCAGAGAGAGAGGGAGTCACAGACTGAAACAGGCTCCAGGCTCTGAGCTGGCTGTCAGCACAGAGCCCAAAGTGGGGCTCGAACCCACGAACCGCGAGATCATGACCTAAGCGAAAGTCGGACGCTTAACCGACTAAGCCACCCAGGTGCCCCTGGAAGATGTATTCTTATCTTTCTCTTATTGAAGCCGTGCTAATACTGGGGCCAGGGAGAATTTCTTAGATTTTCTGCCATTTTTTTCTTTGCTACCTGTAACCAAATTTGTTACTTTATGAACATTTTAAAATGTAATTAATTGATCAAAAGAAAATATTTTGTTATTAAGCTCTCTAATGTTTTTATCAAATTATAATGTTAGACACTTAAGTTCTTTTACTTCCAAGAGAAGGATTGAATAGAATGACAGAATGAATGACGATATTCTGTAAAGTAATATCATATGTAGCCTTGATGGTTCAGCAGGTTCAAATCAGGAAGGTCTCATTAGAGTTGTTTTTTCTGCCTCTACTGTAAGGTGGCCTCAGAAACTATGCTCAGTCCATCATCTGTAAAACTGGAGACCACTATTAAAGGATCTCATTTATTACTCTTTCATCCAACTAACCATTTGTACCTGTATCCAGGATATAAGGATGATTGACTCTGTCCCTCTCCTAAGAAGTATGGTGAAGATAGATTTATAATTAGCTATAATTCAGAGTGATAACTGCCATAAAAGTAGGGCATTTAGGGTGCCATGTGGGCATAGTATTGACTGTACTTGTATGCATTAATTATCGTTCAGTGTCCCTGAAAACTTGGTTTGGTACCATTACCTTTGAATGGAAATGACTTAGCATTTTTGCCTGATAAATATCCTATAGTGAAATGATACGATTTCTTAATCATTCTGCAAGCTAAAAGTTTTCCATCAGGAAATCAAAGCCTTAATGCTTAATTTGCTATACTTATACTGCTTTACCTAATGGAAATCGGTTCCTATTTTACAGTTACTACACTTTCTCAATTCAATTCACGTTCCAATCCATCTTATCGAACTTCACTTAAAAGTCAATACACTGAAACAGTTCTTCTTTTTCTTTAGTGTTATTTTGAGAGAGAGAGAGAGAGCCAGCATGGGGAGAGGCACAGGGAGAGGGGGAGAGAGAGAATCCCAAGCCAGCACTGTGTGCAGAATCTGACACGGGGCTCGATCTCATGAACTGTGGGATGATGACCTGAGCCAAAATCAAGAGTGCTCAACGGACTAAGCAATCCAAGCACTCTGAAACATTTCTTTTTCTTAAAAACATTGTTGGAGCAGAAGATCGTACTTTGAGCTGATTAATTTTTTTCTTGATATAGAAAAATATTAATAACATTTATCTAGTTGTTTCTAGGCAACCCAAGACTATTGAACTCTCGAAGAATCCAGTCTGTGACTTACCAAGCTGCCAAAATATTTTAAGACAAATGAGAATATGTAAACATACATGTTATCAACTGTTTCATATTTGTGTTTTAGAGATAGTAAGTCTCTAATGAGCCACAAGAGCCCAGTGGGATTAAATATGTAAATTTCAAAATCTAGATTCCTTCCTGTATTATCATATCTGGCTGGAGTTGTGTTTTCTCTGGATGTGTAACTACCAAGTCATAATTTCTCAAGAGGGATGCTTATTACATTATTAAAAACAGTGAATTACATTATGAAATAAGTAACAGCAGGCAAAGCATAGACCAATGTTGAAAGTTTGTCACGAACTAAGGATTATGATTAATTTTGCGCATTTGAGTAGATTTGGAAGGAGGATGGAAAGAAAGAAGTAAAAAAGGAAGGATGGATTATGTTATGGAGTTTACAGTGGGTTTACTTTAGAAAGAAGGAGGAATAAATTACATTTGAGTTTACAATGAAATTTGACTTCCTAACCAGGAGTTGTGAGACTAATCTTTGTGTGTGTGTGTGTGTTTGTGTGCGCGCGCGCGTGCACATTTAGAAGAAAATACATTTTGAAGAAAACAATGAATAGAAGCAACACAAAGTGTGCAGTGCTTACTTGGCACATAATATGGTCATTAGTACATGTATTTGGAGATTGTTTAAATTCTCTTATTTTGAAAGCTTTTGAGTTAAAGCAGCGATTGGCACTTTAGTGCCTGCAGGGAAAATCTGGCCTGCTATCTGCGTTTGTAGATAAAGTTTTAATTAGAAGTCACTATGCTCGTTTATTTATATATTGTCTACATCTGTTTCTGCACTCCAGCTACAGAATCGTGTAGTTGGGAAAGTGACTATATAGCCCACAAAGCCTAAAGTATTTACTTGCTGGCTTTTACAGAGTAGGTTGCCAACCCATGAGTGGAATCCTCAGTTTCAGCCCATACACAGGCTATATATTTCTTATAATCCAATGAGCTTTGGAGGGTTAATGTATTTGTTGTGTTCAACATTTTTTGAGCCCCTGATTTCCCCCCACTTTTTCATACTTACAGAAAAATTGAAAGACCGTCTTACACCTCTAGTGTAGATTCGTTAGTTAAAATTGTGCCACGTTTGCTTCATCTGTTCTTCTCTCTCCATGTACATGTACACATACATGCATTTTCTTCTATTGTTGACTTATTTGAAAGTTACAGATACTGTGCTTCAGCATACACCTCTGAGAATTAGAGCATTCTTCTATATGGCCTGTTGTTTTAAAATTTAAAGACACATGCATGGGCTTTTTGTTTGTGTGTAAGGGCTGTAAAGCTGCCTTTATACAGTACTTTGTTCATCTCCATGTTCTCATTTATAAACTGTAGAAATTCTACAGTTGTGTATTAGTTATCTATTGTTTACTTGTGGTAGCCTCAATAACGAATGGCCGCCTAAAGATTTCCATGTCTTAAATCCCCTAAATCTGTGACTATGTCACCTTACACGGCAAAGGGGACTTTGCAGATGTAATTAAGGAATTAAAAAATGTATCCTGTATTGGGCTCAGTGTAATCACAAGGGTCTTTGTGAGAGAGAGGCAAGGGAGTTAAAAGCAGAGAAGGTGATAATCAGTGAGAGAGATGTGACAGTGCCATAACTGCTCTCATTGAAGAATTTTCACACTGTTTCAAAGCCATCAACTCCTGGCTTTTTTTTTTTTTTTTTAAACAATCCTTCCCTTAATTTCTCTCTCCTCTTGCTGTATTTTACTATAACCATCAAGAAGACATTCGGTGGCACCTTCAGTGTTTGCTTGGAAATCTCCTAGCTGGACTATCCGATTCATTTGGCTCATTTTCTACTTTCTGAATAACTGCAAGTGACAGGGTTGCTGAACTTTATGTCACTACATAACAAAGATGCCCCTGCCTCCAGTTTCTAATCAGATGTTCCTACCTTCCTTAAACCTCACAGGCAACCTCCTCAAAGTCCAAAATCTGTCAGTTCATGGCAGTTTGTCACTGCTCTCCTTAAAGTCCTTATATCTGCCTCCTACTGCCCAGTTACAAAACTGCTGCCACATTTTAAGTATTTGTTACAATAGAACCCCACTCGTGACACCAAAATCTGGATTAGTTATCTCTGGCACTTCAGAATTTAGGGTAATCAGGCTCTAAAAACAGCAAACACATTTTCTCACAGTTTCTGAGGATCAGGAGTCTAGATGCTTCTGGCCTAGGCTCTGTCAATGAGGTTGTAGTCACACTCTCAGCCAAGGTGGCAGCCACTCAAGGCTCAATTCGAAGAGGCTCCCTTTCCATACTCACTCCTGTGACTGTTAGCAAACCTCAGGTCTCCAAATTGGTTGGAGATACCAGTTCTTTGGCGCAGAGACCTCTGCCTAAGGCAATTCATGACATGCAGTTGGCTTTCCTCAGCAGGGAAGCAGAGAGCAAGAGAGATTACCCAAGACAGAAGAAACAGACTTTTTTTGTGACCTAATCTCAGAAGTAAGATCCCATCATTTTTGCCGTATCGTAGCTGTTAGAAGTAAGTCACTAGATCCAGTTCACACTTAAAGGAAGGGGATTACACAGGTCTGAATTCCAGGCAGGGACACAGAGGCCCAGCCTCAGAGTCTGCTTAACACAAATAACAAGGCATGTGTGTCTCAAAATATGCCACAAACACTTTCAGCGTGAAAACCACTTAGAGAAAGTTAATATTCTCTGTAAGATCAACCCACGTGCAGAATTTGGCCTCATGGGGCGCCTGGGTGGCTTAGTTGGTTAAGCGTCCGACTTTCACTTAGGTCATGATCTCGCGGTTTGTGAGTTCGTGCCCCGCGTCGGGCTCTGTGCTGACTGCCAGCTCAGAGCCTGGAGCCTGTTTCAGTCTGTGACTCCCTCTCTCTCTGGCCCTCCCTCCTGCACACTGTCTCTCTCTCTCTCTCCTAGAAATAAATAAAACATTAAAAAATTAAAAAAAAAAAAAAGAATTTGGCCTCATGACCATTCTGAGAGTTTCTCTTATAACTTGTAAAAGCTTGATTATCTGAATGAAACCTTGGGGGAGCTAGTCATTCTAGAGAGTCAAGTTTCTGGATAGATCTGTCCCATTACAAACCAAATCATAATTAACAGTTTGGTGAGGAATTCCTTCTATATTTGATCACATACTTCCTTACCTGTTTAAATAAATTACTGATCATAATATGAAATTTATTTCATAGAAAATCATTGTATGTGCTGTAAAGAGAAAATGCTGGCCTCCTCCATAAGATATAGAATTGTTGATCTCTTTCTTAACGAACTCAGGGCTTCCTGTCTGCCTTTATTTATTCAATGTTTATTTTTTCTAATGTTTTTTATTTTCTTTTTTTTTGAGAGAGCACGAGCAGAAGAGGG
Organism: Proteles cristata cristata; assembly: GCA_017311185.1. Classification (NCBI taxonomy): domain Eukaryota; kingdom Metazoa; phylum Chordata; class Mammalia; order Carnivora; family Hyaenidae; genus Proteles; species Proteles cristata. The sequence goes on from JAESUZ010005300.1 coordinate 616,882, forward strand.
GCAGAGAGAGAGAGACACACACACAGAATGTGAAGCAGGCTCTAGGTTCTGAGCTCTCAGTGCGGAGCTCGATGTGGGCCTTGAACCCATGAACCTTGAGATCCATGACCTGAACTGAAGTCAGATGCTTAACTGACTGAGCCACCCAGGGGCCCCTAATGTTTATTTTTGAGAGAGCGCACGCATATGTGCGTTTTGGGGAGGTATAGAGAGAACAGGACACAGGGGATCTGAAGTCAGCTCTGGGCTGAGAGCAGTGGGCTCGAATTCACTAACCGTGAGATCATGACCTGAGCTGAAGTTGGACACTTGACTAACTGAGCCACCCAGGCTCCCTCCTGTCTGCCTTTTTATAATTTGTGTCTGTTTTGGTTTTACTTGTCACTTCGCAGCTATCAGTGCTTGCCTATCCCCTGCCTGTTTGCTGTATCTAATTGATATAGACTGCAACCAAATAACTTAGGTTGAATAAAACTGTGTGTGAAGGAAAAGGGACCTGTGAAGGGTTGAATCTGCAGTCTGCCAGCACTAACTGCTGCTAGCCGCTCCCAGACTTTTGCTTACATCTTAATTGTAAATTGTTACTATATATAGGTGAGGCTGTGGTAACAGTTCAAGTCCTATTGAGCTTAGTTGTTCAGTTCCTAGTTAATTTTATGAGAAAGCTGAAAGTGACCTGAGGACAAGTAACAAGAACTATATGTACTGCTTATACTTCAGCCAATATCCTGACCCTCCTCTTTCTTGGATTTTTGAAACTTCTCAGGAATTTCAGGCAAATTTTCCTCCCTTCTCTAGCTCTGTATTTTAGGTGATTTCACAATTGAAGGCTGTACTTGTAATAGAGTTAATTATACCTGTCTTCAAATATCTGAACCTCATTTCAGGCTGCAAACCCAAAGCAGCACATACAATTTACTTTTATATCTGAGTGATTTCTTTTGAAATGGTATCTGTTGCCAACCAGAGCCTCTCAAATGAAAACATAGTGTCACTACCACTAGTAAAAGCTGTTAAGTGTGTTAAATATATGGAGCTCACATTTTTATATGCATTTCTTTTAGAGTTTGTTAAGTGTGCTGCTGTGTGAAAGGATCAAGAGGAACTCAGTAACCTTTATCACTTGTTAGACACGGACCTGGAAGCCCTGCTAGAGAGGGCAGAGGTGGAGCTGAGAAAGCAATCCCTGTGATACTCAGGCTTTGAGAAACTGCTTCAAAATCACAAAGTATTAGAGCTGGGAGGGGAGTGGTTTAAAAACCCCTTCGTCTTTCCTCACACTTCCAGTCTCTTGCAAATAATTAACTTACAGTAAAGCTAAACATTATGGGAATTACACGTCTCTCCTATCTTTTTTTAAATCTTTTTCCTCTGCACAACATAGAATTTCTTTTTCAAGGGTATCTAAGTGGCTCAGTTGGTTGAATGTCTGACTTGATTTTGGCTCAGGTCATGTTCTTATATGGTTCATGGGTTTGAGCCCCACGTTGGAGCCGACAGTATGGGGCCTGCTTGGATTCTCTCTCTCTCTCTCTCTTTCATCCTTTCTGTCTCTCTCAAAATAAATAAACTTAAAAAAAATTTTAAAAATGTATCTTCCAGTAATGATGTGTTCCTCTATTCAGCAATTCCATAAATAGTAGTTTGCAGTCTCCAGCCGTAAGATACTTACCTAGACTTCAGAGAAAGTGCATACTATGGGCGTACCTTCATACATGGAGAACCCCCACCCCCACCCCCCCCAAAAAAAAGTCATCTAAGGAAGCACACCTGTTATTAGCCTCAATCTTCATATACAAAACTCCAGTCAACTTTTTGTGCTTCACAGCCAAGATGCACTGAATATCTGCAGAACTTCTCTAACATGAAAGAAACCAGAAGAAAGGGAAAACGGGATTTCAGAGGAAATAAAAACAGTGTAATGAGCAAAAGAAAATGTAAATGAACTATAATTAATGTTCGTGTAGAAATAAGATGAAGGAACAAGAACAAGATGGGGTTTTTTTAAAAAAACAACAACAGGAACAGAGAATTAAAAATTTGGAAACTAGGGGCGCCTGGGTGGCTTAGTCGGTTAAGCGTCCGACTTTCGCTTGGGTCATGATCTCGCGGTTTGTGGGTTCGAGCCCCATGTCGGGCTCTGTGCTGACTGCCAGCTCAGAGCCTGGAGCCTGCTTCAGAGTCTGTGATTCCCTCTCTCTCTGACCCTCCCCTGCTCATGCTGTCTCTATCTCTCTCCTAGAAATAAATAAAACATTAAAAAAAAATTTGGAAACTAAAAATATGAGAGCTGAGATTTAAAATCAGTAAAACAATTAGAAAAATAAAGTTGAGAAAATCTCTTAGCAAAACAAAAGGACCAACAGATGACTTAGAAAAAATATTGGAGGCTCTATTCAGGTGGTCCAACATTTGACTAATTGGAGCAAAAGAGAAAGAGTGATGAGGAAGAAATTACTAAACTTGTAATAAAAGGACATTTCCAGGAACAGAAGGACATGCATCTCCAGTATCACTGAGTGAAGAAAATAACCCTCATCCAGGCACATCATAATAAAGTTATAGAACACTAGGGATAAAAAGAAAATTATTAAAGCTTCTAGTGTGAAAACAAAGGTCACATAGAAAGGACCAGGAATTAGAATGGTATCAGCCTTGTGGGTGCCTTCATGGCTCAGTGAGAGTTAAGCCTCTGACTTCAGCTCAGGTCATGATCTTGCAGTTAGTAAGTTCCAGCCTCACATCAGGCTCTGTGAGCCCGCTTTGGATCATGTCTCCCCTCTCTCTCTGCCACTCCCCTGCTCATGCTCTGTGTCTCTCTCAAAAATAAACATTGAAAAAAGGAAAAAGAAGGGTGCCTGGGTGGTTTAGCTGGTTAAGCGTCCAACTTCAGCTCAGGTCATGACCTCACAATTCCTGGGTTTGAGCCCCATGTCAGGATCTGTGCTGACAGCTCAGAGCCTGGAACCTGCTTCGGATTCTGTGTCTCCCTTGCTCTCTGCCCCTCCCCCATTCACACTCTGTCTGTCTCTGTGTCTCAAAAATGAATAAATGTTAAAAAAAAATTTTTTTTTAAATATCAGCCTTGTCAACCCAAACATGGGAAACTATAAGATAATGGAGCAATGCCATAATTTCAAAGAGAAAATTATTTATCTGGAATTATATAACCAGATAAACTTCCAATCAAGTATTAGAATAAAATAAAGATATTTTCAGGGGCTCCTGGCTGGCTTAGTCAGTGGAGCATGTGACTCTGGATCTTGGGGTTGTAAGTTAGAGGTCCATGTTGGGTGTAGAGATAATGCAAAAATACAATCTTAAAGGTAAAGATATTATCAGATATGCAAAATCACAAAAGATCTGCTTCTTATATATGCCTTCTCAGGAGCTACTGAAGCATATACTCCACCAAAGATGAAGGATTAACCCAAGTAAAGGAAAGTCCTGGGCAAGGAAATGGTAATGAAAACTAGAGAGATAGGGAGAATGTACCACATGACAGCAAAGGAAAATTCCAAGATAACACCTGAGCAGGAGACCTAGAGAACAAGTAGCCCAAATGGAAGTAAACCAAATGTTTCAGGAAGGGTGTTTTGTGAAAGGGGAAAAAATGGAAGAGGGAGATATAAATGCCCCAAGAATCACATATTACCAAGAGCAGAAGTCTCCCACCGAACACAGTACTGCTAGGAATATATAAATTGTAAATGATGAATTGCCAGAGGTTTAATGAGAGTTAAGAAGATTGTGAGTTAAAAACTCCAGGGGCCCCCAAACTCTCATGAATTTTTCCTCTAGAGCCCCACAAGATTCTCAGGGTAGAGATCAGGGAAAAATCCCTTGATGCTCTGACAGAGGGAAGGGGAAAGTAAACATTTAAAAATATGCTTGACTCCTCTCTAACAATGGCCTGTCCTCAAAGTAAACTATTTTACCAAAGCCTAAGCCACTTGGGGGAAGGGAAATACCCAACTCTAACTCCCTCTAGTTTTTCTGTCTTACCTAAAGGGTTAGGAGGGGAAGCTAAGAAGCCCTTGTGCTGGTTACAGCCCAGGCACACAGATTCACTAAAATATTGAGATGGAACTGTGGGGTTTTAGAACACTTTCTCCTCGACCCCCAAACACATACACCCTATCACCACACCGGTCAGTCTCTTGTATAATGACAGTGAATTACTACTAAAAGAGCTACAATGATCAGATTCTGTTTTCAAAAGCAGTCTCTAGGGAAACCCCAGAACAATAAGGAGTACAAAAAATTGAAGAAATGTTAGCCTCTGATACGTACACCTTCAACAAACAGTAAACAGAGGCTGATTTCTAGCCAGTGTAAATCCTCACTCTGAAGGCTTATTTACCACAGTCCCTTTTACCCAGTACATTGTGTCCACTTTTAACCAAAAAGTTACTAGATGTACTAATAGGCACCAAAAAAATGTTGGAAGAGACAATAGAAAGCGTTCAAACTGTATTCATATATACCAGACATTTTGGAATTATCAGACTAGGAATTTAAAATAACTATGATCAACATGCTAAGGATTTTAATGGGAAAAGTTGATAAGTGATGTATGCACAGAGATAGAAACTAAGTAAGAATCTAAAGGAAATGCTAGAAGTCAAAGTCACTGTAACAGAAATGAAGAATGCTTTTTAAAATTATTTTTTATTTAAAAAGTTTTTTTTAATACTTATTTTTGAGAAGGGGCAAGAGAGAAAGATAAAATGTGAGTGGGGGAGGGGCAGAGAGAGAAGGAGACACAGAATCCGAAGCAAGCTCCAGGCTCTGAGCTGTCAGCACAGAACCTGACATGGGGCTCAGACTCATGAACCATGAAATCATGACCTGAGCCAAAGACACTCAACCAATTAAGCCACCCAGGCACCCCATGAAGAATGCCTTTGATGGCTTATTGTAGACAGGACGCAGCCCAGTAATGAATCAGCTTGCAAAACTGAAATTCAAAGAGAAAAATGAATGAAAGAGAACAGACTATTGAATAACCCTGAGGCAGTTATAACAAGTGTAATATATGTATTATGGGAATGCCAGAAGGCAAAGAAAGGAACAAAAGAAACGTTTAAAGTAGTGATTGCTGTGAATTTTCCCAAGTTAAAAACAGACAGCAAACCATAGATCCACAAAGCCCAGAAAATACCAAGCAGGATAAATCCCTAAACATCTACACATAGGCATTATCAGAGTCATATTATGGCAAATCCAAAACAAAATCTTGAAAGAACCCAGAGGACAAAAACACCTTACCTGTAGAGTAACAAAGATAAAAGTAATATTGGATTTCTCCACAGAAGCCATGCAGGCAAGAAGAGAGTGGAGTGATATATTTAAAGTGTTGAAAGAAAAAAATCCACCAACCTCAGTTCTGTAACCAGCAAAATTATTCTTGAAAACTGAAGGAGTAATACTTTCTCAGACAAAATGGAGGGATTTTGTCACCAATTGCCTGCTCTGTGAGGGACGATAAGCTCTTCAGAGAGAAGGAAAATAATACAGGTCAGAAACTCAGAGCTAGACACCACCTGAGTGGCTCAATTGATTAAGCATCTGACTCTTGATTTCAGCTCAGGATCAAGCCTCACATAGGTTCTGTGCTGAGCATAGAGCCTGCTTAAGATTCCTTTTTCTCTCCCCCTCTGCCAGCTCCCCCTGCTCACATTCTCTTTCTCTCTCTCTCAAAAAGAAAAACTCAAATCTACATAAAGGAAGAGAAGGAAAGTAAGAGAAGGAATAAATGAAGATAAAATAAAGTGTAATAAGGAATAGGAGAGAGGAACTGAAAGTACTTTTATTTATCTACACTACTTGTGAGGTAGTATAGTGTCATTTGAAAGTAGACTTAGATTAGTTGTAAATGTATATTGCAAACTCTAGGACAACCACCGAGGACACTTTACAAAGAAGTAAAATTGACATGCTTAGATAGGAGAGAAAATGGAATCACATAAAATGCTGAATTAAAACTAGAAAAAGTAAAAAAGAGTAGAAAAAAGAAAGTAACTACAAGGGCAACAAAAAGATAATAGTTGCAAATATCATAGGTTTTTAACCAATTGTATCAGTAATCACATTAAATGTGAATGGTCTGGGGGCACCTCGGTGGCTCAGTGGAGCGTGCAAGTCTTGATCTCAAGGTTTTAAGTTCAAGCTCCATGTTGGGTGTAGAAATTACTTAAAAAAATTTTTTTTTAGTTCTAAAAAAAATGGGAATGGTCTAAATTAGAAGTCAGACACTTTCAAAGTGCATTACAACACAAAACCCAACTATATGTTATCTACAAGTGTGCTATCTACATGCAAGTTACTACAGGTATGATATTGTGATATAAGAACTACATATTCAGCCCCCAGTTCCTAGAGCAGAGCTCTTAAAACTCTTGTCGTTTTGGGGGCATTGGGTGGCTCAGTTGGTTAGGCATCCAACTTCGGCTCAGGTCATGATCCCACGGTTCGTGGGTTTGAGCCCTGCGTCCGGCTCTGTGCTGACAGCTAGCTCAGAGCCTGGAGGCTGCTTCGGATTCTGTGTCTCCCTCTCTCTCTGACCCTCCCCTGCTCACGCTGTCTCTCTCTCTCTCTCAAAAATAAAAAAAAAAAAATAAAACATTTTAAAAAAAACAACCGTTGTCGTTTCTGAGTGATACTGGTGAAAGGAGCATCTTTTGTTACTCATAGTGAGCCCCTTTCGAGCACAACTGAGTTTAAAGATTTTTTTTAAATGTTTATTTTTTGAGAGAGAGAAAGAAAGAGAAACAGAGCACAAGTGGTGGAAGGGCAGAGAGAGGGAGACACAGAAACTGAAGCAGCTCCAGGCTCCGAGCTGTCAGCACAGAGCCCGATATGGAGCGCAAACTCATGTACCTCGAAATCATGACCTGGGCCAAAGTTGGATGCCTCGCCAACTGAGCCACCCAGGGGCCCCAAGCACAACTGAGTTTAGATTATGGAGTTACTTTATGGGGCCTTAGATAGCTTCAGGATGGGAGCTCGTTGCCAGAGGAACCAACCATGTGCTTAGAGGGTTAGAATTTCCAGCCTTACCCTCTCTAGATGCAGGGAGGAAAGAGGGACTGGGGACTGAGTTGATCAACCACTGGCCAATGATTTAATCAGCTGTGCTGAAATGATGGAACTTCCCTTAAAACCCTAAAGGAGAACAAAGGAGTTTAAAGAGCTTCCAGGGTGGTGAACACATCCATGGGCTGGGAGAGCCGTATACCCGGTACTGCACAGAGACAGAGGTTCCTGTCCTCAAGACCCTTCCAGACCTCATCCTACATTCCTTTTCATCTGGCTGTCTGTATCCTTCATAATAAACCAATAATCATAAGGGAAGTGCTTCTCTGAATTATGGGAACTATTTGAGCAAAGTATTGAACCTGAAGGGGGGATTGTGGGAAACACTATACAGGAGGCCTGGACTTGGCGCCCTTAACCGGTGAAGATCTGTGCTAACCCTTGATAGCTAGTGTTAGAATTTCTTGGTGTGAAGAAGAACCCTACATTGGTGTCAGAAGGACTGTGAGTAGAGAAAATAGTTTTCTTTTTTAAGCTTATTTTATTTATTTTTAGAGAGAGAGAACGCACGTACAGGAGGGGCAAAGAGAGAGGGAGAGAGAAACAGTGCAGAGTCTGATGCAAGGTTCGAACTCAGTGAACCGTGAGATCATGACCTGAGGCAAAATCAAAAGTTGGATGCTTAACAGACTGAGCCAGTAAGGCACCCCAGTTTTCTTTTAACAAGAAATTTTAGATATAAAGACACAGATTAAAAGCAAAAGGATAAATAGAAGATATACCATGGTAAGGCTAATAAAAGAAAGCTAGAGGAGCTTTCAGACAAAGTAAAAGACACTGTTAAGAGAAGAAAAAGACAGCAACAGATGGGGAGAAAATTTTTGCAAAACACACATCTGATAAAGGACTGACATACAAAATAAGCAAATTCTTAAAATTCAAAATTTAGAAACAATTCAATTAAGAAGTAAGCAAAAGATCTAAATAGACAACAAAGAAAATATATCAGTGACAACTGAGTATATGAAAAGGTGCTCAACATCATATGTCCTTAGGGAAAAACAAATTAAAGTGACAAGATACTGCAACACACCTACTCGAATGGCCAAAATCCAAACACAGACAACACTGTAAGATTATGAGAACGTGCAGCAACAGAACTCTCATGTACTGCCGGTAGGAATCCAAAATGGTACAGCCACTTGGAAGATAGCTTGGAAGGTTTTTGTTTTTGTTTTTAATGTCTATTTATTTATTTTGAGAGAGAGTTTGAGGAAGCAGGGAGAGGGAGAGTTCCAAGCAGGAATTCTGTCAGGGCAGAGCCAGATGGAGGGCTCAATCTCACAAACCTCGAGATTGTCACCTGAGCCAATGTCAAGTCAGATGCTTAACTGACTGAACCACCCAGGCGTCCCCTAAAATATTTATTTATTTACTTAGAGAGAGGGGGAACAAGGAAGGTCAGAGAGAGGGAGAGAGAGATTCTCAAGCAGGCTCCACACTGCCAGCAGAGGGCCCAATGCTAGGCTCGATATCACGAACCATGAGATCATGACCTGAGCCAGAATCAAGAGTCAGACACTTAACCAGCTGAGCCACCCAGGCACCCCCAGCTTGGCAGTTTCTTATAAAACTAAACATATTCTTACCATATGACCCAGCTTTTGCATTCCTTGGTATTTACCCAAATGAGTTGAAAAGTTCTGTTCACACAAAACCTATACACAGTGTTTCTAAAAATTTTATTCATAATTGCCAAAATTTGTGAGCAACCAAGATGGCCTTCAGTAGGTGAATGGATAAGTAAACTGCTGCATATCCAGACAATGGAACATTATTCAGTGATTAAAATAAATGAGTTATCAAGCCACAAAAACACGTGGAGGAAACTAATGCATATTGCTAAGTGAAAGAAGTCAATTTGAAAAGACTACATACTATATGATTCCAAGCCTGTTACATTCTGAAAAAGACAAAACTGGAGACAGTAAAAAGATTGTGTGAAGATAGGGGGAGTAAATACGTGGAGCAGGGGAGTTGGGAAGGGATGATAAGAGAACTCTTCTGTATCAACTGTAATAGTAGATACATGTTCTTATGTATTCATCAAAACCCATAGAAAGTACAACACAGAGCAAACTCTAGTGTAAGCTAAAGACTTTAATTAATAACGGTGTATCAGTTCTAGTTCATTAACTCTAACATGTACCATGGTAATGCAAGATTTTAATAGGGGGAGCTGTAGGAGATAGAGAGGACATATATGGGGATTCACTTTCTGCTAGTTTTTCTGTAAACCTAAAGCCACTTTAAAAACTAGAGTCTACTAATTAAGAAAAATATGAGGCTATTACTAACTCTAAATAAAACAACAACAAATAGGTTGTGTAAGAAAATGTAAATATGTGATGTTTATATTGTCATAATAATGGACACTTATAGAATGTGACTTTAACCAAAAATTATTATGTAATTCTTGGGAGCCTAGAGGAAAGGAAGTGTTACCGATCTGATATCCTCACCTCTCATAATAGAAAGACTGTGTAACAGAAGTGCACATCCGTGCTCCTATCTGAATGCATTTCCTCCCCTTTGGTACCCCAGTCCACCTCCCCACGTATCCTACATCATCAGACTTTGCTCTCTAGTGGGATCTCTGCCATCAACAAACATATATGCCCTTAGTTTTTCTCAACACAGATACACACACACACACACCATACATGCCACTGCCATTCCTTTCTTTGGTTCCCTGTACATCAAGACTGAAATTTTCTGTACTCCATCTCTGGTTCCTCTCCATTCTCTGTCTTACATCCACTTCATTTAGAATTTTACAGCTACCATTCTATTTCATTTATTCTTGTCAAGTTGACGGTGACCTTCATGTTGCTATATTGAGTAGTCAATTACCATGTTAGCTCCCAGCATCTTTTGATGCAATTGATTACTCCCTCCTTGATAGGTTTCCTTCTCTTGGTTTTAAGGACACCACTTTCTAAGTTTTCCTTCTCTGTCATTGGAGCTTCTTCACAGTCTTATTTGCTGGCTCTTTCTCTTCTCCCTGACCTCTGAATGTTAGAATGCCCCCATACCTCAGTCTTAAGTCCTCTGCTATTCTTTCTTTACCCTAAGCCCCAGGCTATCATATCAGTTATCAAGGCTTTAAATACGATCTGTAAGTTCATAATTCTCAAATTTATATATCCCAACCCAGACGTCTATGAACTCCAGGCTTATATATCCAATTGGTGACTTGGCATTTTCATTTATTGTCTAATTGACATGTCAAGCTTAACATATCCAAAACTAAGCTACTGATCTTCCCCCTGAAAATATGCTATAGCCAGAACATTTCCCAACTGTGCTATGACAATTCCATACTTCCAGTTGGTAGTTGCTTAGGCCAAAAACCTTGAAATTTACCCTTGATTCCCCTCTGCTTTCTCATACCCTACACTGAGTCTGTGTAATTAAACATAATTAGAAGAATAAAACCCCACAAACCTACCACTTCTCACCACCTCCTTGTCATCTTCTCCTGTCTAGATTACTGCTTGTAACCTTCATACTTCTATCCTTGGCCCTTGACAATGTAAATAGAGCAATTAGGATGATCTTTTTATTTCATTTCATTTTATTTTTATTTTAGAGAGTGCACACAAGCAGGGGAAAGGGGCAGAGGGAGAAAGAGAGAGAATCTTAAGCAAGCTCCAAGCTGGGCATGGAGCTCCCAACTCTGGGCTTGATCCCATGACCCTGGGATCATGACCTGAGCCAAAGTCAAGATATACTTAACCAACTGAGCCACCCAGGTGCCTCAGGATGATCCTTTTAAAATGCAGTTTCAGTCATGGTACCTACTAGCTTGTCATTTCACTGCATTGGACAAAATACTTAATTTCTCTGTACCTTAATTGCTTCATCTGTAAAAATGGAATAAATAATATCTCCCTCAAGAGATTGTGAGATTCGATGAGATAATACATATGAAGAAGCGCTTACCTAACACTAACCTGAGACAATAATCTTTACCTCCTGTTCTTAGTATTTTTATTTCCCATGTTCCCTCCAAATCAGGAGCCTACTTTTGTCTCCTCATCATTCTTTCAGGGCTTGAGAGGGGAGGAGAAACAATTCTGTAGGATTGTTTCGATCTGAGTGCCTAACTTATTGCTCTTAAGCGAAATCCTCAATCTGTTAGTGCCAGAGAATAGTATGTCCAGAAACACTGTTCACTTAACCAAAGGAAATTCCATTCCTAACTTTGCTGTTTTTATAAGCAGTGTGGTACTTGGTTTCTGCACTAAATGGAATTACTCTCTCAGTAAAAGTGTTCTTTTTGTCAGCACTAAAATTTCTATCTTTTGAAGCATTTGTTCCCTAAAGGGTAATGAAAGGAGGCAGCTTCCCACGTAACTTTTTGATTGAGCCTTTATCTGATGTCTTATCCTGACCCCTTTTTGGTTTTTTTTATTATATTTGTGACATCATATATTTAAGGGTGTTTTTCCCCCTTTCATGTAAGCCTTACCTCTCTGGAACTGTCAGTTCCTGGAAGACACTTATAATACTTCATGTTCCCACTCCTATTTTCTGTCATGCCTCGCTGGTTTTTACAGTGAACTGAAAAGGGAAGGGAAGATTCAACCATAAGATTTGCTAATGGTAATAAAATACAAAGAGCATGTTATGAGACAGTGCTGGGTAGGGCCCTCTGAGCCTCACTCTGCCATTAACTAGCTGCATACCCCCTGGGCTTGCAGTGAACCTTCTGCTTGCGTTCTAGCAGAGGAGGCTAGCTAAAAGAGGAGAGTCCATTTCTGAGTCAGAAGATAGGAGGAATATAACAAAAGTTGCTTGGGGACCTAACTCACTAATTGGAGGAGGGACTAGGGCAAATCAGACTTGTTCTGGTTCAGTAAAGCAGCCAGGGCACAGACCCTACGCCTGAATAGTTTATGCCCCGGGGGCTTTGTGGGACACAAAGTTCCATGAATAGAGGAAGAAGGATAGACACCTGAGAATTTGTAAAACAAAACAAAAAACCAAAAGCAAACAAACAGAAACCCCATCCTATTGGCCTGAGCCCTTGTGCTAGATAGTGTCTGCTTGCAGACATGCGCGGTAGAAGTCAGCATTCGCATGATACACACAGCTCCAGGGGCTTCAACACTTCTTACTGGTGTGAGTAAAAAGCCGGAACAGTAATACAATGTTATAGTCAGTTATATCTCACTAAAATGGTGGGGTGGCGGGGACACGGTGCAGGAAGCTGGAACAATCCATGAACTGTCATGTCAGGGTAGAACAAACAGGATTCTTACGTGCAGATACTTCAGGCAGCAGCTAGGCCAGATGCCCCCCCACTCACTCATCCCATGACCTGGGACCACTTAAGGGTATGAAAGAGACAATAGTAGTTTTGAGACGGTCCTGGCAGATGCAGTGTTGTTACCCAGCACCCACCTTAGCTTCCATTGTGATGCATCTCTGAAGAAATACCTTATTCAAAAGTCTGATATTTCTGCTTTAATTTTTTTAAATGGTTTACTGTCAAGTTGGTTTCCATATAACACGCAGTGCTTTAATTTTTTTAATGTTTATTTTTGAAAAAGAAAGCCTACACGAGCAGGAAAGGCAGTGGGGGGGGAGAGAGAGAATATCAAGCAGGTTCCTCGCCACCAGCACAGAGCCCAACTTGGGCTCAAACCCAGGAACAGTGAGACCATGACCTGAGCTAAAATCAAGAGTCAGACATTTAGCTGACTGAGCCCCCCAGATGCCCCTGATATCTCTTTTTTATTTAGGTTTCTTAGGACTGTAGCAGAGACCCCAAAGAATGAAACAGGTTTTATTTATTTTTATTTTTATTTTTTATATATTTTTATTTTTTTAATGGTTTTTTTTTTTTTTTTAATTTCTAGGAGAGAGAGAAAGAGACAGCGTGAGCAGGGGAGGGTCAGAGAGAGAGGGAGTCACAGACTGAAACAGGCTCCAGGCTCTGAGCTGGCAGTCAGCACAGAGCCCGATGCGGGGCTCGAACCCACGAACCGCGAGATCATGACCTAAGCGAAAGTTGGGCGCATAACCGACTAAGCCACCCAGGCGCCCCGAAACAGGTTTTAGAAATTGCAGAGAAAGAGGCAAAAATTACATTAAGTCTTTGAATTTCAGAAGGAATGCTGCTACTTTAAAAGTGGATCAGTCATCACCAAGTAAGAATCCTTTAGGTCTATGAGCTTTAGGATTCACCATTTAGAAGATTTCTTTGTGTTCTGAGGGGTTACTCAGTGACTCTCTTCCTAAAAACCATCTGCAGTTTTTTACCATCCTTTGTCAAGTTCAGCAGTTACCTAACTTCAGCTAATGGAGACCTTCTTTACTCTTGATTGACACAAATAGTACCCAGGTTTTTGTTTTTGTTTGTTTTTGCTGTTACAGTGTTGAAACAAACATCTTTGTACTTAAAAAGTGTGTGCATGTATGTGTGTTACCAGTAAATTCTTAGCAATAAGTTACTGACTTAATTTATTCAGTTTTGTTCTCGAAATATACAACACAGAAAAGTACACAAATCATAGCTCTGTAAATGATCACAAAATGAACATAGCTTCATAATTGCTACTCATATATATTAAGACAGAAAATTCCAAGCTCCCTAAAAGCCTCTTTCATCTCCCTTCCCAATCACTACCACCTCCCTCCTCCCCAGAGTAAATGGTATCCTGACTCCTACTGCCATGAAGTTGTCTCACCTTTTTACAAATTTGAAAAAGAGTAAAACCTTGGCTTACGAGTAACTTGTTCTGCAAGTGTTCCACAAGACGAGCAAACAATTCTAATAAATTTTAACTTGATAAACCAGTGATGTCTTGCAATACGAGTACCATGTGACACTGAACATCACATGATCACAACTGAGCCAGTGGTTCTCTCTCTCACTCTCGGGATTGTGGGTGATCATCTCCCATGCTCAGATGCTCAGTCTCAGGCCACAAGGTTTGGCAGAAATCAAGTGATTTTTCAGAATGTTGGAAGGTGCCCACAACTGGCACTAGAATGTCACTTCAAAGCACCTGTGGACAGTCCTTTGCTTTTCCAGACAAGAGTAAGCTTAAGAATGCTTTGCTTTGGGGCGCCTGGGTGGCTTAGTCGGTTAAGCGTTCTACTTTCACTTAGGTCATGATCTCGCGGTTTGTGGGTTCAAGCCCCGCGTCGGGCTCTGTGCTGACTGCCAGCTCAGAGCCTGGAGCCTGCTTCAGATTCTGTGTCTCCCTCTCTGACCCTCCCCTGCTCACGCTGTCTCTCTCTCTCTCTCCTAGAAATAAATAAAAAACATTAAAAAAAAAAAAAAGAATGCTTTGCTTCATTCTAGTTCAGGCTGCCTGCAGATAGAGACCCTTTCCTCTGCTTCCTTATTGCCAGTTACATTAAATACAATATATGACAAGAGTTTATTAATACTGTATTGTAGTCAACATCCTTGCAAGCATATACAATGGCCTCCAAAGCAGAAAAGATTCCATTGAGCCAATAGATAGCAATGATTCTGTTAGTGATAGTGAAAGTCATCCTACACAGTAATGCTCCTCTCCCGGCTCCTTCACACTAGCCACAAAAGGTAAGTGCAGGTTAATTTATTTTTCTTTGTATTTTGTATTTTCATTATTATTTTGTATTACATTACAGTATTGGAATCACTTTTATATGAATATTTTTGGGTTGTGGAACAAATCATATGAGTTTCCATTATTTCTTATGGGGAAATTCCCTTTGATATACAAACGCTTTGGATTACAAGCATGTTTCTGGAATAAATGATGCTCACAAACCAAGCAAGGTTTTACTGTATTTTAAATGGAGACATGTATATCATTTTTAGGCATCTGGCTTTTATCCCCCTCATCATTATGTGTTGGGAATCATTGATGTTGTTTATCATAGCAATAGTTCATTTTTCTCATTGCTACTCAGTGTATCATTATATACTACGTTTAGGTATTTATTCATTCTAATTGCATTGCTTGCAATGCCGACATTGTCATAAACCAAGCATCTGTATACTAAGGTCTGTTTCTGGGTTCTTCATTCTGTTCCATGAAAATATTTGTATTTGTACCAAAGCCTATCTTTAACTTAATTATACACACACACACACACACACACACACACACACAGCTGTATAATAAATATGTATATTTATAGTTGTATAATAGTAAGTCTTAATAACTAATAGAATAAGTCCCCCACTTTGTTCTTCTTAAGATTACTTGGATTATTCTTGGCCCTATGAATTTCATTAGAACTTTTATAATCAATTTGAAATTACCCTTGCCCCCTCTGCCCAAAATAGTATGCTAGAATTTGAATTGGAATTCCTTTGTGGAAGAGAATGAACATCTTTATTATATTGAATCTTCCAGTCCTTGAGAGTGTTATATCTATTTATTTAGTCTTTAATTTCTCTCAGTGATGTTTTATAGCTTTCTGGGTAAAGATCTTACACATCTTTTATTAGATTTATTCTTAAGTATTTAGGGAGTTTTTTGATGTTGTTATAAGTGGTATTGTTTTTTATGTTTTTAAGGTTTATTTTTTAAATTTTTTTAAATGTTTATTTATTTTTGAGAGAGACAGCATGAGCAGGGAAGGAACAGAGAGAGAGGGAGACACAGAATCCAAAGCAGGCTTCAGGCTCTGAGCTGTCAGCACAGAGCCCAACATGGAGCTCAAACCCATGAACTGAGATCATGACCTGAGCCAAAGTCAGACACTCAACCAACTGAGCCACCCAGGCACCTTAAGACAGATGCCTAATTGAGCCACCCAGGCACACCAGTATTAGTATTATTTTTTTAAGTTATTTCCATAAACATAATTATATATATTGAAAAGAGTAAGTTTTTAATCATGAGATTTTTGAGGTTAAAAGTATGATTTCAAGAATCATCAAATATTCAAATTATTATGGAGGTATAGGATACATTAAGAAAAGCAAATTTGGAATAAATCCAAGGTTTGTAAGGGTGGAGATTTCAAAAGGAAATCAGGAGAAGCCTCTTCTGAAATCATGTGAATTCTTTGTTGGTTGCTTGAGAGAGATGGCCCAGGGCTTGCTTTCTCTCCCAGCCTGGAATGTTGGGTTCTTCTTTTCTTGTTCAGATACTCTGAGCCCTCTCCCAGCCAGCACTCCGGCAAAATGTAGAACAGGTGGGACCAGAACAAATGGGAATTTCAGTCAGTCCTTCAATGTTTTTGAAGTGATAGGCTTCCTCCCATTCTAAAACTCACCAGGACTGAAGCAGTAAATCCATCCACCATCAGGCATTGCAAGCATCCTGAAGTGACGATGTCAGTACCTGTTTCCTTAAACTCATACTTGGCTTTGTTTTTCCAGGTCTATAAAGGAGAATTTCAGCTCCCTGAATTTCTTAAAGAAAAACCTCAGGTATGGTATCTGCTTCCTCTTCTTTATGTGATAGATGAACTTTTGTTGAAGTGATCTTTTTAAAGAGTACTGTGCTGGTTGTAGAAAGATTGGCCTCTGGTAGTTGGTTTTAACGGAGTCTTATTTTTTAACACAGTCTTACTTTCAGAGAGCTCAGTGTTTTCCAAAATTAGGGAAATCATTTATCGATAACTAAAACCCAAATGCTTCAGGTCACTTACAAGCTATATAGTTTTCCACATATAAGGAGCCTGCCTTAGTGAATCCAGCCTTCTGATATCTAACTTGAAATAAAACTGTACTTTATTCTTACATACATCCATGGCCTTTTAACTTGTCTTATTTGGAGCCTAGGAGATTTGTGAATTCATTATATACACAGCAATTGGCCCTCAACTACAAAGCCCCCAAGTTGGGAAAGGATAGTGAGAGTTTGAAGATTCTAACTTTTACTTTTTGAAAGATTAATAAAACAGATCCAGAGTTATTCTTGTAATGTCATGCCCTCACTTGGGTTTCAGTATTATTTCTTGAGTTGAAGAGAAACAGACAATGTTACAGATGACACAGTGTAGCCCAGAGTGTCCTATATTGTAGTGGGGGGGGGGGGATTGTTAACTCCTCTGTGAGCCCAGATGACTTCCCTTTCTAGCCTCATGATAATACATGTTGCCTCCAAGCTGCTGCTGTCAGTAATTAGCTTGTAAATAGGAAACGAAGACTCAGCACTTAGCTCAGTGTCTAATATTGTTCCAGATATGGGTTGGTGAGGAAAACATACCACCTCACAGACCATGTGAAGTCATGTTGTCCAAAGCAAGCCTGGAGCAAATGGGCCAGGCCCTCTACGAAAGCTGTCTCATACCAGGGTTGTAGGCTCTGTCTTCCCAGTTAGCCATTAATAGTTGATACCTATTACTTGAGAATTTCAAACTACTTTCAAGGCATATTCTTTTTTTTTTTTCTTGAACCTGCACATATTTTATTTTATTTTTACAAATAGTTTATTGTCAAATTAGTTTCCACATAACACCCAGTGCTCATCCCCACAAGTGTCCTCCTCCATGCCCATCCCTCCTCCCCCCCACATCCATCAGTCCTCAGTTTTTGTCAGCATTCAAGAGTCTCTCATGGTTTGCCTCTCTCTCTTTCCCCCACCATTTCCCCCCTTCTTCTCCCCCTTGGTCCTCTGTTAAGTTCCTCCTAATCCTCCTATACGTGCACACATATGATATTTGTCCTTCTCTGTCAAGGCATATTCTTATTAGCATATATATAGTTTCAACCTACCCATTCTTCATTTTATTTGTTCAACAAATGTTTACTAAATTTGTGTTATGGGGAGAAATTGGAATAAGTCTTCAAGAGTCAGGGAAAAAAATCTTCTCAAGGAACTTCTGATCTCCCCCAAAGACTATGACCAACTTTTGCAGACAAGGGGCCACAGGGCCCTGAGCCTGGGCTAGGCATGATGTCCCAGAAACCTGGATGGATTCATGAATAGGCCATCACTCACTTGCAGGCTGCAGCATTTGGAGCCCGAGAATAATCTAAGAGGCAAGTCTTAAAAGAATGTCAAGTCCAAAGACTGTTTTGCATAATAAGTTTGAAGGAGTCAAAAAAGGGATTTTGAGACTAAAAGGGATACCTCTGCTTCACAGCATACACAAAAATCATTTCCAGGCAGATTATAGACCTAAATGTGAAAGGCAAAATAATAAAGTTTTTAAGAGACAATAGAGGAGTATATCCTCATGACCTTAAGAGGGAAGGATTTCTTAAATCATAAGAAACACTGATCATTAATTTTAAAATGGATAACTTGGACTCTATTAAAATTGATCATATTTACTTATTAAAAAGCATCCTAAAGATAGTAAAACAGTATGCCTTAAGTGAAGTAAAATAATTTGAAGCAAAGGGCTCCTCTGTAGAATATAGAGGATTCCTACAAATCAGTGAGAAAAACGCACAAAAGGCTTACCAGGCATTTCAGGCACCTTATTCTGGTTAGTTTAATGCATCACAACGCATACTTAGAAAAAGGGCTGTAAAAGACTTTGATTTAACTAATTATAAATGAGAAAACTGAAACCCACAGAACCCTCAGGTTTGCTATTTAGCTGAGATGGCTCTCAGAACTCAGCAAAGCACTGTATTTACAAATACAGTTTGATTTTAAAGGATACAAATCAGAATCAGCCAAATGAAGAGACGTATAAGACAAGGGTGGGGAGGGTCTCAGACACAGAGCTCTGTCCATTCCCAGTGGAGTCTGGGCACTTCTCCCTCCCAACAGCACGTCCATGTGCTCACCAGACAGGAAGCTCCACAGGACTTCAGCATCCAGGGTTTTTATTGATAGCGAATTACATAGATGTGGTTGATTGAATCATTGGCCGTGTGATTGAATTCAATCCCAGTCAATGTCCGCTGCCCAGAGGCTGGGCTGGCTCAGAGCCCCAGCTCTCTGGTGAAAGGTTTGGTCTTTCCATGACCAGCCTCCATCCTGAGTTATCTCATCTCTTAGCATAAACTCAAGTATGATCCAAGGAGCTCCTGAATTAGCAAAGACGTTCCTCTCACCTGGGAAAATCCAAGAATTTAGAGTCTCCCCACCAGCAACCAGGGACAAAGGCCAGTCAAATTCTTTATTATACAACAGTTGCAGACTGAGTTCATTAGAAAATCTGTGATCAGAGCCTGCAAGCTACACCTGATATTTCGATGGGAGCCATCACTTTTCACGCTGACCAACTTCAAGGACGTTAAAACATCTTTTGCTTCCTTTGACAGACTGAAGAAGTGGAGTAGCAGAGCCAGGAACCTCTTACATATGTGAGGTGAGGGCTGGGGGACATTCCTGGGTCTTTGGGTTTTCCCTGCTTAAGCTCTCTTAGAAGGTGGTGTGGCTGGGGTGGAGAGCACAGCTCTGGAGTCAATCGGCCTGGGTTGGAATCGTGGCTCTGTGGTATTGAGCAAATTGCTTCTTTGTGTCTCAGCTTCCTCTGTAAAATGAGGACAGTATTCATAAGAGAATAGTAGTAAGAATTAACCACAATAATGTCTACACAAAGCTTGGCACCTAGTAAGCACTCAAATAATGTTAGCTGATGTTTTTAATATAAGGAGGAGTTTAAGATGATAAAATATTTTCTTTTAATATGAAAGAAATATGGAGACAATTAACCCCAATCACCTGTTTGCAGATAAGGAAACTGATCTGAGAGAGAGAACAGGCTGTTTGTCAAAGTCACATGACAGGAAGGTGAAAGCCAGGGCTTCTTCCACCACCCTGTGCTGCTCTTATTTGGGACTTGAAAAACTTTTCTAAAAATCTGATTTTTTTTCTTACAGTTTTACTTGCTGTTTTATTTATATAACAGTGTATTGGGTGCATACTGTATATACCAAACATAAAATATCAAGCATTTTATATATGTAATATAGAAATGACATATTATATTACGTATACTATATAATAGATATGATACATTCATTAAAGTTTCAAACCACTCTGGCAAGTGGGTGGTATTATTCCTGTTGTACTGATGAGACCACTGAGATTGAACAATTTGAGTAAGAGATTTTTATGAATTGCTGGGTGTTGGTGGGTAATAGACAAAAAGCACATGAACACTGATAAGCCATGTCAATCACGGAAGGCAGTGACCTCGTAATATTATAGGCTTCAGGATTTATGAATGCCTTTTTGCTAAGGAGCAAAGGCTAAATGTTAGACATATACTCTATGGACTTGTATAACAGCAGTTATCAAGCCTGGGATAATTTTGTTGATCCAAGATACTTTAAAATCTATCGAAAAATCCCCCCCTGAAGTACACACACAGGGGTTCATTTACTGACCAGCTGTTTCACAAGACAGAATACAGTGTCCGTTGACTCCAGCCTTCGAGTTGTCTCCACACCATCATTTCATCCTTGCATTGCTTGGTGTGGCCTGTAGGTGCCCATGTGTGATGAGAGGAAGACTCAGAAGAAGTGAGGAAGACAACAAAGCATCTCAGGACAGATATGAGTCTTTCTTCTTGCCATTTGGACCCTTTTGGCATTTGAATGACAGTCACTGTGTTCTCTAAATCTTCCTTTAAAGAACCTTGATATCCACTTTTTTAAATGGAGAAACAGCATGTTGGACCCCTGAACGTGTGACACCCCTACCAGTGCCCTGCAGTAGCTTCAATCGCAGATGACAGTTGCAATCATTTAGAAACGGGCAAGAGTAGCCCTTCCTTTTGCTGCCATCTGCTTGTTTCACGTCCCAAAGCTACTGGCAGGCGTCTGGAAGTCTTGCAGACTGAGGGAGAGTGTGCCTCTCTGGTCGTCCTTCTGAGGCAGCTGTTCTCATAATTGTGTCCTCCCCCTCCCCCCGTCTACCTGGCTTCCGCCAGGACCACAGCTGGGTAGGAGGCAGTATGGTGCAGCGGAGAGCAAGGCGTGACTCCACACCTGTAACCAGATTCTATTTGTTTGCCCTAGGGAAGACTGCTGCCTTTTCAACAGAAGGGAATTTTCTAGGACTGGCCGTCCCCTGCTGAGATCAGTGGAGCGTATGTACCATGGCCGGCATCTCCTATTCACTTGCCGGGCTCTCCACACTGAGACAGTGGCATGTCAGTATACATTTGGGCCTTCCTGGGTGGTCTGCTTCCTGAGTACAATGCTCTTGATCCTGATTATGCGCACAGCCCTGTGGATAAGAAGTCCAGAGGGAACCTGTGCTTTCTGTTAAAACTGCTCTGGTCCTCTTCTTTTCTTAACAGATTCCAAACTTTCGTTTCAAGGGGAGGGTTTTAAAATGGGATTCTATAAGCAAAATTGGGCGGTTTCATCTTGGAATAGGTTGTCTGTACATGTTCTAATGTTTTGTAAAACACTTCCTGTTTAAATGTATTGATGTGGATAATATTAAATATCTTAATTATTTAAAGAATTCACCGTATTGTTGATGAGACGTTGAGGAATTACCGATACATTTACAACTTAATGACTTTTGTATTTTATTTTTCAAAATAAAAGCTTTAAATGTGTGAAGCATTCTGGTGGTTTACATGTTTTCATTACTGTGATTTCAGAGAAGCAGTAAGACCTTATCAGAGAAGCCAAAGTTTCTTCAGTTGGCTGTACTGTAGATATTCCCTTCTATGTATCAGAGCATCTTTTTTTCAATGAAGTTTTTAATTTTAATTCCAGTATAGTTAACCTTCAGTGTCATATTAGTTTCAGGTGTATAATACAGTGATTTGACAATTTTGTACATTACTCAGTGCTAATCCTAAGTGTACTCTTTACTCCTCTAACCTATTTCACCCATCCCCCCACCCACATCCCCTCTAGTAACCATCAATTTGTTTTCTACAGTTGAGAGTCTGTTTCTTAGTTTGTCTCTCTTTTTTTCTGTTGCTTGTTTGTTTGCTTCTTAAATTCCACATATAAGTGAAATCACATGGTATTTGTCCTCTCTGACTCAATTCTCTCCAGCTCCATCCAGATTGTTGCAAATGTCAGATCATACTTTTATATTTCTGAATAATATTCCAGTGTGTGTGTGTATACCACATCTATATCCATTCATTAATTGTTGAACACTTGGGCTGTTTCCATAATTTGGCTGTAGTAAGTAATGCTGCAATAAATAACACAGTGGCTGCAATAGTTTACATTCTCATCAACAGTACAAGAGGGTCCCCCTTTCTCCAAATCCTCGCCAACACCTGTTGCTTTTTGTGTTGTTGATGTTAACCATTCTGACAGATGTGGGGTGAAATCTCGTTATAGTTTTGATTTGCTTTTCCCTGATGATGAAATGATATTGACCATCTTTTCACATATCTGTTGGCTACCTGAATGTCTTCTTTGGAGAAATGTCTGTTTGTGTCTTCTGCCCATTTTAATTGGATTATTTGTTTTTCGGGTGTTGAGTTGTATCAGTTCTTTATATATTTTGGATACCACCCCTTTATCAGGTATGTCCTTTGCAAATATCTTCTCCCATTCAGTAGGTTGCCTTTTAGTTTTGATGTTTCTTTCACTGAAGCTTTGTATTTTGATGAAGTCCCAATAGTTTATTTTTGCTTTAATTTCCCTTCCCTTGCCTTGCATTTACTATGACTGATGGCAGAGAAATCACTGCCTGTGTTTTCTTCTAGGATTTTTATGATTTCAGGTCTCATGTTTAGGTCTTTAAAGCATTTTACATTTAATTTTGTGTATGGTGTGAGAAGGTGACCCAGTTTCATTCTTTTGCATGTGGCTGTCCAATTTTCCCATCACCATTTGTGGAAGATCCTTTTTCCCATTACATATTCTTTACTCCTTTGTTGAAGGTTAATTGACATGTATCATAAAATCTTAATGAAGATTTTGCTGTAATTTCATAAAGCCTCACTATCATTTGTCTTAACATCCTGTTCTATTTCTATGGCTATATACTATATTTAAGGACAGAGAAGTTACTGTTACCAGCTGTTTTCTAGCAGCCATTGTTATACAATACAGAATGATCAGATAATAGTAGTAATTTCTGGGGCGCCTGGGTGGCTTAGTCGGTTGAGCGTCCGACTTTCGCTTAGGTCATGATCTCGTGGTTCGTGGGTTCGAGCCCGCGTCGGGCTCTGTGCTGACTGCCAGCTCAGAGCCTGGAGCCTGTTTCAGTCTGTGACTCCCTCTCTCTGACCCTCCCCTGCTCACGCTGTCTCTCTCTCTCTCTCTCTCTCCTAGAAATAAATAAAAAATAAATAAAAAAAAATAAAAATAGTAGTAATTTCTATTTATTGAGTGTCTTCTATGTGTGAGGCACTGAACAAAGGTGTTTTACATGTTTTCTGATTCCCTCATCCGAAAATTCTGCATCCTCCAGTCTTATCTATCAGTAAATAATATTCTCTACATAGTCACTCAAGCCAGAGACCTAAGAGTCTTCTCCTTCCTTCTGTCCCCCCACATACAAGATCTTTGATTCTAACTTCAAAATATTTCTTGAATTCCTCTACTTCCCTTCAGCTCTGCTGCTCCCACCCTAATCTAAGATGGCACCATCTGTCACCCAGACTGTTGCAGTAGAGAGCCTCCTCAACAGTAACCCCATTCCTCCTCTCGCCCCCCTCAAATTCTGTATAGCACATAGCAGAGTGATGGTCTGACAATACACATATAGATATGACCCTCCTCACTTACCCTCTCATTTCGAAAGAACCCACATTCCTGCCAGTTCCAGCCACTGCCCCTCTCCATCTCATTGCAAGCCATCCCCCCGCCCCCACCTCACCTGCCTCTCTCCTTGTGCTCTAGGGTTCTTTGAGTCTCACAGAAACACACCAAGCTTTTCCTGCCTCTGCACATATTATTCCTCTCTCTGGAATGCTCTTCCCTTTGCTCTATGCCTGATAGCCTCCTTCTCAAGTCTCTGGTCTCAATAAATGCATTTCCTCAGAGAGACTTTTCCCGACCCCTTGAACTAAAAAGTAGATGCCCTCTTGACTCTCTTGTTCTTACTATCACCGTATCAGAATTTGCAGTTTTTAATCTGTTGACTGTTTTTAATTATTATTATCAATCTCCTATCCTCGATGGTAAGTTTCTGGAAGACAGAGACTATGTCTTTTCTTGCCCATTTTTGTATCTCTGACACCCAGCAAAGTGCCTGGCACATCCTAGCAACCCAGGAAAATATTTGTAAATGATTAATTCTCCCAGAAACCTCTGGCATATTATTTTACACATGAGAAAACAGGCTCAGCCATGTGGTGCCCCCCAGACAAGGCCCCTCAGCCAGTGCCACAGCAGTGACCTGGCACCTCAGCCCAAGCCTGACCTGAACATCCTTCTTTCCAGGCCACTCCCCTGAGGCCTGTCCCCTTCCGTTGAAGTGAATACTGCTACCACACCCACCAATGCTTTGCTCAGCAGCAGGCCTTCAGACACTCCTCGGTTCAAAAACCTTCTTTGAATCTCTGATGCCTAACACATTACATCTAAGCTGTTCTGCCTCCACTGCGTGGCCTCACTACTTTCTTGTGGATAGTTCGCCTCCTGTCTTTCTCTGTCTCCTTACACTCCTTCACTTTCTGCTTCTTCCAGATGCCTGGAAACCCTCTCCCCTCTCCCTGGAAAATCCCAGCCTCATTAAGGGCTCAGCTGTCTTCAGTGCCATTTCTCGTTACTCAACTGCTCCAACCTCCAAATAGTAATAAAGTCAGCCTCGGCTTAACATAATATTTTTTTTTTTTTGCTTATTTCCTGTCTTATGTCATTACCTTTGTAGGGAGGGGGTCACATACTCCTCTAGAGCCTATCAAAGTGGGAGAGGAGGACATTTTTAAACTGTAACCCAACCTGACTCCAGTACTTGCCCCAAAGGGGACATTATTCACGATTTTTATTCCCCACACCGGCCCTCCCCTGGAAACCCCCCCTGTTACACGTGGGAGTGTGTTGGAACAGGGTGAGGGCAGAGAACCCACTGCACAAAATAGCTGACTCGGGAAAGAGACAAGCCCAGCACACTGGCCTGAAGAAACAGATGCTGTGCTATTTCCATCCCTGTGGATGTTCCTTCTTAAACAAAGCTTGCTTTCTTTCTGGCCCGAGCACATTTCTTTTGAGCCCTATGAAGAAAAGCATTTCTGTTTCATAAGACCTCTTAGGATCACATCTATGAAGATGACTATTTGTGAAATGTGATTTGGTGAAATCGAATGGAACTCCTGTTGAGCAAATGAAAGCTGGCTGGAGTAAAATTTGAAAAGAGATAACAGTAAAGGACCAGGTAGACATGTGGCCTATGACTGTCAGAGAGCTTCCTGGAGGCAGCATAGCCATTGGGCACAGACAGCAAGTGAACCTGCAGAGCCAGAGAGAGGCTGGTGTCCTCAGTGGCCACAGGAGGAGCTTGGAGAGAGCATCGGCCATGAAGAATCATAGAATTTAAAGAAGAGGGGGAAGAAAACCTTAGTAATCACTTAAATAGTCTAGTAATACTAAGAGGTTGGCGTGGTCCAGGCCCAATGCTAACCATTTCACATGTTTAAACTCCTTTAATTTTCATAATTACCATCTGAGGATAGGTACTATCACTACCTACATTTTACAAACATTGGCTCAGGGGGATGTGGGTGTGGGGTGACAGTACCTAGTACAGCCAGTGACAGGATACAAACATAGCCAACCTGACTCCAGAGTCCACACCCCAACCACTACTATGCATCTCAGTAATCATCTTTATACTAGAATAGAAACTTGCCATTAGCATTGAGCTGCAACTGTTCAAGGACCTCCCTTGTACTTAGTAATTTGCTAGGTATAATTGGGTAGTGTGCCAGGAAGTATAGGCAGATTACTGCCCTTGGGAATTTATGGTCTTGGTAGAAAGCAAGAAAAATGCAAATAAAGCAATTATTTCAGGTTCTAACAAAATGTATACAGTATCGCCTACCAAAACCTGGCTAGTAGATGATAGATAAATGTTGGTCTAGGAAAGACACCACTCAGTGTTACCCCCAGATTTGTATTTCTAAAGGAACTATAGATCTTGGGGCTGTCTGAGCTTTTCTCTGGCAAGGTCAGTATTTTCAGCACTGAGTTCCCTTTCCTGCTTATTTGTCAGAACACTGCAGTCTTCTGCAGGGACTTGAAGTCTTTGTGTAAAGCAGAGCACTCCTTCCTTAATTATTCTGAATTGGGCAAAAGAGGTAATTTTATTCATTTTGGGTTTAAATGCTAACAAAGCAGTTCATTGTTTGAATATTGGGTGGGTATCTGAGAGAGAGAAAGTAGTTTTGTTAGAGATAAAAATAAATGACTTTGATTCTTCCTTTGGGGTTGATTATTTCCAAAGATCCAAAACTGAATCATTTTCACAATAAAACCACTCACTATTTTTGTTCTTCCATATTGTAGAAATGGCTTTAAGGCCTTACCCTGAGAAAGCCTAAAATGCCCTCTATTGGCCAAACATGGAATGACTGCTGAACATTCAAAAAAGTTTTCAAGTTAAAAAGACCAAGGAAATTGTATGCCATGCATGTGTGCTAAGCTTTCTCTACAAAACTGTTCACTGCAATGTAGTTTGTGAAAACAAAAAAGTTGAAGCAATCTAGCAAGAGGGGATATGGGTTAAATGAATTACTGAACAAATGTTCAGTGTTCTCAGTGTTCTTTCTTGGTGGTGGAATTGTGGGGACTCTTGTTTTCTTCTTAACTCTCTTCTAAACATGCTACAATCACTATGGATTATTTTTGCAAAATAAAAACAATAATGAATTATTTATTACTATGTTCTTAGATATCATTAGCTTTTTTTTAATTTAAAAAAGCTTTTTTAATATCTTTATTTCTGAGAGAGACACAGCGTGAGCAGGGGAGGGTCAGAGAGAGAGGGAGATACAGAATCTGAAACAGGCTCCAGGCTCTGACGCAGGGCTCAGAACCCACGAACCATGAGATCATGACCTGAGCCAAAGTCGGACACTCAACTGACTGAGCCACCCAGGCGCCCCCATTAGCTTCTTATAAAAGAGATATGGAGATCATTTACAGGAAAGATGTCAGAACTTCAGTGGAATGAGCAGCTTTGTGTGATGCCATGTCACTGGTGATTTATTTCAGTCTATATACTTTTCAGGAAGGTCACCATCTCTAAATCAGAAATCATCCTTGTGGTCCAGAACTACTTCCATATTCTGGGAGAAGAACTTTATCTCCAAGTTTCAAGCTAACTGGTTGAATCTGTCCACCCTTCCCTTTAGAGCCTATCCAACAGCCACTACTGTTGCCTGCGGTATCGTTCCTTGAGATTTTTCTGGAAGCATAATGTCTCCTTTTGGTTACAGTTTTGGCTGCATTCCTTGCAACTAAAACTCAAAGAGGGGAAGAAACTTTCTAAGTCCCTGTCCCATGGTGACTCTGGCTGCCACAGATCCCGCTCTGCTCTCGTGCCACTGCCATCATAAGGGGACCCCAAAAAACACTGTTTTTAAAAAGAAATCAAGAGATAGAACTCCATAACCCTACAGGTAAAAAACAACAACAACTGGAGTCTCGAGTAGTGCAATGACTTACCCAAAGCTACACATCTAGTTAGACTTCACATTGATTTTCAGTTTCTTTTCTAGTAAGTCTCATTATTTATCCAATTCTTCTCATGAAAAGTTAGTAATCTTAATACTCTGAACACTTGGCTATCGACTATTCTTCACAAATGGACCTCTGAGAGTTGAAGGAGAAATGAAGCAGAAGTGAGCTTTTAGGACATACAGATGGAGCACATTTGAGAAGATCACAGTGCAACTAAGATGGATTTATTTCTTTTATATAGGGTTTGGCAAACTACAGCCAGTGAGCCAAATCTGGCTACTTCCACCATATATGTCTTATCTATGGCTGTTTGTACAGCTGCAGGTAGAGTAGAGACAGACTATATGGTCTACTAAGCTGAAAATATTTCCTACCTGTCCCTTTATAGGGCAAGTATGCAAGCCCCTGCTCTACACATTATTTCAATCCTATCCTGCCTCAGGATATTTAAATATTTCACTACACCTTAATGCCTCTAGCCAACCAAAAGGACTGTCAGCTGGCAATTCCAAACAAATGTCAGAATAATTATCAGAGCTAAAAAGTCCCCAAATGGCAAGTTATACTCTTTTTCTGCCTCAGAGAAACAGGCCCTTCCCAGCGTCAAATCCCACGTCTCTGAGTGGGTGGGGATGCCTAGGAAGACAAAGACCGTGGAATGGTGGTGGAAAGGCCCCAAGAGAAGGGCACATTTGGAAACAGGGTGCATTTTCTTAGGGCGCAGGGGATTATATTTCCAGCTAAATTCTTTTTCCGTTTGGTGGAATCATGTTGAGGTAGCATATTAAAGCTGAGAAGTGCTTAAGCCTAAAATGATAGACCAATGAAAATGCCACACAGGGGTACCTGATGGCTCAGTCGATTAAGCATTCCGACTCTGGTTTCAGCTCAGGTCATGATCTCAGCCTTCATGAGATCAAGCCCCAATTCGGGCTCTGCCCTGACTGTGGATTCTCTGTCTCCCTCTCTCTCTGTGCCCCTCCCAGCTGTCCCCCCACCTCAAAATAAATGAGCATGAAAAGAAAAAAAAAAGACAATGCCACACAAACTAGGCATGAGGTGGGAGAGAGAATTCGGAATGTGGCTCCAAAATACTCACCCATCCATGGGATTTGACCACAGTGCTCCCAGAGGTGCCTGGAACCAGCCTCATTTAGAGACATAAGGGGTGACAAGTAATATGCAATAGTAGGTAGGACAACGCTGGGCCCTCAAACCACATTCATAAAACACCATGGAATTCTAGATGTTCTTATTGTGTGTTTCACATGTTATTTTTTTATAATTAAGTAATAAGTGAAAATATAAGATAAAATTCATCAAAAGCCTACATGTAAAGAGCTTGGGGTGAGAGCATTTCAGGGCCCATGTCCTCTTGCAGTGAAGATGTCCATGGTTACCAGTATGCACCCCAAACCAAAGAGCATTCCCTTAATGTTCACTCTGGATAAGACTCCTAGGCCTTCTCACAACATGAGGGGAGCTCCTTCCCACTAGTCAAGAGTGATGGCATTCTGGAATTCCCCACCTCTTTGATATTAATAATGGCAATTCATGCCCCTGTATACTACTAATGCCAATAAAATACAAGAGGAAAAAATATGTGGAGAGGTAATAATTTGAATGTGATCATAGCTCAGATTCCTTTCAGTACTAAGTTCCTACTATGCGCCATGCATTCTACTGGACTTGGCCGATATTACAGGGAGCAGTAAGACAACAAAATGGACGCCCCCATCCTGCTTTTTTTTTTTTTTAATTTTTTTTTTAATGTTTTTATTTATTTCTAGGAGAGAGAGAGAGAAACATCGTGAGCAGGGGAGGGTCAGAGACAGGGAGTCACAGACTGAAACAGGCTCCAGGCTCTGAGCTGGCAGTCAGCACAGAGCCCGATGTGGGGCTCGAACCCACGAACCGCGAGATCATGACCTGAGCGAAAGTCGGACGCTTAACCGACTAAGCCACCCAGGCGCCCCTCCATCCTGCTTTTTGACATCAGGAAGGTAGATACCAGGAAGTCTGCTACAGCCACAGCAAAAAGGAAAAGTTTTAAATGCTTCTGCATTCAAGCATGCCTCCCGAAAGAGCAAGAATCATGGCCTCCGACCCAGTGTTCACTTTTCCACCTCCAAGCCTCAAGTGCTGTGATCTGCTTGGCGAAAGTTAGGTCATTCGTGGAATCCAGGATACAAGGTACTCTGGGGAAAGTAGCTTTTAGATTTTAAGCTTCTAGCATTCAGTGAGTCACACTTAAGAGGGATCAGAAAAGAGGTGAGGGAGACAATCTGAACATCAGCCACATTTACTAAGCGGATGAGAGGAAGAGAAGTCCAGGCTAAGAAATGGCAGGGGTTCATGAATGGGGTGCATCAGAGGCTTGGGGAGAGCTGAGCTGGGTTGAGAGCAAGTGGGCCATTAGCAAAGCTTTTGTGCCTTGGGAAGCTGCTGGCAAACAACCTCCTTCTCAAGGCCAGGAGAGCAAGGGAAGGCCAACTGTCCAACTTCATCCTCTCGGTCATGATGTTTCTCCCTTTGTGCCAGTGGATAAGAAACAGGAGTTGTGGGGCATCTGGGAGGCTCAGTTTGTTGAATGTCCAACTCTTGGTTTCAGCTCAGGTCATGATCTCACAGTTCATAGGTTCAAGCCCCACATCAACTCTGCACTGACAGCTGCAGAGCCTGCTTGGGATTCTCCCTCTCTCTCTCTCTCTCCCCCCCAACCCCCTCCCTGTCCCTCCTCTGCTCACTCTCTCTCTCTCTCTCAAAATAAATAAACATTTTTAAAAAATAAGGAGTAGAGAGAATTGGGGGAAATAAGGAAGGATGGAAACACTTGGTGGGAAGATGCTGAGTTAGGTCTTGAACATGGTAAATTTGAGGCACCCTTAGGGACATCCAGATATTGCATTTCATGAGCAGGGAGCTAAGTATTGTCTATAATTGTTTACATGTCTAAAATATTTAAATCAAAATTAAAGCTAAAGAGGTAATGTGGAAAAGAAGATGGATGCTTTTGTTTCTGTTTTCATTTCCTTTCTGGTTGTTAAATTATGTACCCAGTAAATTAGAATCAGGAGAGAAAATTCAGTAGCTGAATCAGTACCCTGGAGACTTGCCAGCATTTAGAAGTTCTTTTCATTAGGGAGACATGGAGAATAGAATCCACTGACTAATCTCAGGATCGCAGGCCTGTTTGCTTGGTTTACTCTTGGAGAAGTGAAACCAGAGCCCGTGTTCTGATAGCAACCCTCACCTCTGCATGAGTATGTACCGCTCCTCCCATCCTGCTCTCAAAGGCTCACTGGCCCTTCCCTGCAGCCTTCATGAGAGCTGTTGGGCGGAGGTAGCTGCTGCCAGCAAACTGCCCTGCTTTCCCAGAACGCCTGTTCCAACCCCTTCCTACCCATTCAGCAAGTCCTCATTCCAGGCTGCTGACCTTCTATCTCCCCCCTCCCTCCACTGTGTAAACAGAAATGGCTGTGAAACTGTATTCCTAAAGGAAGGCCTCAGCAGAAATGGGAAATGAAGACTCCAACACGTTCAGAATGCAATGTAAAACTGGTTACACCTGGCTTTCCCTCCCTCCTGAGCCTCTGGGGCCCCCTTCTCGTTTTCTTTCTACAGCCTTTCCTCAGGGAGTTGGAATAACCATCTCCCCGATAGCCCTTAGTTCTGTGGTTTTCTCCCATGGATTCCTAGGGGGGAGGAGAGGCCGTCTGGGAGGGTGGAGAAATGGAAGGAAGCTGGTCCTGGTAACTCCGTGTGGAGTGAATCAGCCCAGGATCTGCTCGGACTTCTTGTTGGGTAAGATAATAAAACCCTCATGTAAGCCAATTTTGGTTGCAGTTTCTGTTACAGCTGAAAACATCCTAATTGGCATAGGACAGAAGAGGAAATTTTGTTACGTGTGTGTGTGTGTGTGGTTGAGAAGGGCTAGAGCACTCGTGATAGATAAGAGAAAGCCTCAAGGGGCCCCCTCTTTAGGGCCATACGACTCCTAGTGTGGTCCATGCACCTGCGGCATCAGGATAACCTGGGAGTTTGTTAGGAGTGGGCATGTTAACTCCGCACAGACCAAGTCAGGTTCCCTGGAGGCAGGCCTGGGAATCTGTATATTAACAAGGTTCCCCCCCTCCAGTGATTTTGATGCAACTGAAGGGAGAAAAACCCTTCTCCACCTGGGAGTGTGTGACTGGTCCGACAGAGGAGGTGCTGGGCCTCTAGCTCACTGCCGACCTCTCTGAAGCCGTTCCAGTCTTCTAGGTCTCAATTTACTTTTTGGTCACATCTGTGGGCTGAGATAAGGAACTGGGTATAAAAATGGTTTGAAACTGCTCAGAGCGTGATGCCTAGGAGTGTCCCCGAGCTGACCCAGCCGCTCCTGGGGGACACAGCATCTGAGGCTGCAGACAGTATGTCAGCTGCTTTGGGTAGGGCCTGCCTCCACCCGCGGAGGAACTGCCACGTAGAGGATGGACCGTCACTGTCATTTTTACCTGAACTCAGTTGCTCTTATTTTGAGGTTTCTTGTTTTTTTCCAGATTCCTGTTTGAGTCCAGCAGGAACAACCGGAAACCCAGGTTTCGCCCCTGCGGCCTGCGGAGGGTCGTCCCCAATCGCAGGGCTGCCCCTCCTCCTCTCACAACCTCAGAGCCCTCAGCCGTCCTCCCGCCACATCCTGCGCATCCGCAGATGTCCTCCTGCCACCTCCACTAAGGTGACCTGGTCCCCCCGGATTTCCCTAGCCTTCGACGCTCGAGGAGACACAGAACCCACTGCTCTGAAGACAGAACGACTAGCTCGTGAGCCCTGCCTCCTCTCCAGTTACTAGGCATCGACTCCAATGCGGGAGCCACCCAGCGAGCCAACGAGGAGGGCCCGCGTAGAGGTGGCGGTCGCGCGCGCCGCCCTGCGCGCCCGGCAGATAGCGGGTGGAAGGGGCGCGCCCGCTGGCCTGAGGACCAATCAGAGCAGGGCAGGCAAGCAGGTCCGGCTCCCAGTGGCCACTCGGGCGCAGGCCGAACGCGCTGCCTGCTCTTGGACTGGAGAAGCCTCCTGCCAATCAGGGGCGGAGCAAGAGGAGCCTCGGCCAATAGCGGGAGGTGGCCGGGTCAGGCCGGTCCGCGCGGTGGTCCGTGGCCCGATTGTCGCTGAGGGAGTGGCCGCCCTCCGGCACTCGCGCGCTGCGCTCTCCGTCCCCGGGGCCCGCCCGTCGGCCGCGCCGCGTCATGCCAGGCGCTGCTCGGCGCTAGTGCCCGGGGCTGCCGCCGCCCGCCCGCCCGAAGCCGCGCCCACTGTCCAGAGCCAGAGGGATGGTGGTAGTCACGGGGCGGGAGCCAGACAGCCGTCGCCCAGACGGTGCCATGTCCAGCTCCGACGCCGAAGACGACTTTCTGGAGCCGGCCACCCCGACAGCCACGCAGGCGGGGCACGCGCTGCCGCTGCTGCCCCAGGAGGTACCCGGGGGGTGGGGCGTGGGAAGGGGCGCAGAGGGAGGAGCAGGTGCCCAGCAGAGCTGACCTTGGGGTGTGAGCAGCGCCGAGACTGGGGTCAGGGGTCGGGCTGAGGGACCCGCCAGAGGACCGAGCTCTCCAGCCCACTCACCCTCCAGTAAATCGCACAGGTGTGTCTTCCCGTCCCGGGGGGCACCTGATCCCCCCCATCCCACGCCCCCCTCTTTCAGTGTTCTCTGACTGCAACGTTGGTTTACTCCCACCCCTATGTCCCATCCTTATCAACTAGAAGAGGGAGGGTAGTCTGTGGGAAGGGGACCTCGGAGCCCCCAGAGATGCGAGTGTCTTCTAGAAAATCGAAGAGGACTTTGGATTGTGTGTCTGGTTGGCCACACCCAACCTCCAGGTGCCCAGAAAGTCTCTGTGCAGATAAGAAGCAGTCTAATGAATAGATGTGTCCACACTCACCTGACAGCTCCATGGCTTTCCTTCACTGCCTCCTGTGCTGTGATGCGCCCACTGGCCTTGATGTGTGTGACAGTATCACATTTAGAACTGAAATGTCCCTCGAGAAGGGAAAAGGGGAAGGAAGGTGGGGCGCTGGTGGGCGCCGAAGAGGGAGACTAGGAGGTAGGAGGTGAGGTAGTGCTGGGTGTGGGAGCCCCTGATGCTGGGGGAGTCCTAGGAGAATGGACAGCTCCTGAGGGGCAGGGCTGGGCTGGGATTAGAAGCCTGTGCCCTCTCGACATCATGAAACACTTATAACCATGAGCAAAACTCTAGAAGTACTCTTTGCAGTCTGGTGGGGGTCGGGAGGGGGGAGGGAGAAAGCCATTAGGAACACTGTGGTGCTTACTCTCCACGCACTGCCGTGGGAGCATCAATGGCATTGGCCAGGCAAGGGCGCGGGACGCAGAGACCTAGGCCGGCTCCCACAGATACATGGTTCCATGTGAGATCCCAAGCTGGTTTTGGTTGCTTTTTCCTCTGTGCCTCAGTCTTTTCAGCTCTACTGTGGAGCAAACACTTGGATTGGGATGAGATATCCTTGGAAAAGGTGTACAGAGCTCCAGAAATGTAAACTATTCTTATCCTAAAATAATATTTTGAGTCCTTGCTCTGCACGTAAAATAGTTTTCTTGGAGCTATAGAGTAAGTAGAAGGCAATTGCTACCCTTTGGTTGCAGAAGAGTAACAGCTCATACACACAGAAGAACTGTACATAACCTTTCTGTTTCATTCATTCATTCCCTCATTCATTCATTCCCTCATATATTTAATGCATATTTGGGTCTTTACTGAGTGCCAGGCACTGCACTAGGCTCTGGGGAGCTTTGATTTAAGGTATTTGTATCCTACTTTATTTCACAAAGGATTTAAAAGTTGGTATTATTTTACTTACATGTGGAATCTAAAAACCAAAACAAACAAACAAACAAAAACAAAGCATACACAGACCCATAAACACAGAGAACAAGCTGGTGGTTGCCAGAGGTCAGGGAGGGTGGAGGGATGGGCAAAATGGGTGAAGGGGAGTGGGAGGTATTTGCATCCCGTAATGGAATGAATAAGTCACAGGGATAAAAAGTACAACGTAAGGAATACAGTCAGTGAAATCATAATAGCAATATGTGGTGACAGGTGGTAGCTGTACTTGTAAGCATACCATGTAAACACTTGTCAAATCACTGTGTCACACACGCAAAACCAATGTAACATTGTGTGTCACCTATACCTTAAAAAAATGTGTGGGGAAAACCCTGGAAAGCTGGGGGAAAGGAGTATCTAGATAAATATACACTGGCGCCTTAGAGATGTAATATTGAAAAGTTTTCACTGGTATAAAATTTTAGTCAATCTAGAGGTTTGTGGGAAAATTAGAGAGAACTGGCTTCGGGGCGCCTGGGTGGCTCAGCTGGTTAAGCATCCGACTTCGGCTCAGGTCCTGATCTCAAGGTTGAAGCCTCGCGTCGGGCTCTGTGCTGACAGCCAGCTCAGAGCCTGGAGCCTGTTTCAGATTCTGTGTCTCCCTCTCTCTCTGACCCTCCCCTGCTCACGCTGTCTCTCTCAGAAATAAATAAGACATTAAAAAAAAATTTTTTTTAAAGAGAGAACACGCTTCATTTCTTTAAAACCACAAGCAGTGAAAGATATTCCCACCCTCCACTCCTCCCATAAAAAGGTCCTGAGTATTTTAGAGAGAACCTAGAGCCTCTCCTGGCAAACCTATACCACCATTCCCTGTCCCTCCCCCTGCCCTTGTCCCCAGAGCCTTAGCTAGACTGGAGACTGATGTCACTCTGCAGATTAAGAAAGAAGCAGTGAGGTACAAAGAATGAGGAGTGGTTGCCTGGAATGGTTCCACAGACATCTGTGAGCCCTGCTGTGGGTGGCCTCATGATTAGTGAGCAAGATGCTGTCCCTGCCCTCAGGAAGCTTGAGGTCTAGAAGGGTGGGCCGACAGAGGACAATAACTGCCGATGTACCGTGCTAGGCATATGGCAGAGGAGAGTGTGGTCCATGGTGAAGGCATGATGGAGGGATTGTTCAGTTAACTCTGTCTCGGGTGCAGGTGAGGAATAACAGAGCAGAAATGCTCACAGAATTGGGAGCCTTAAAGAGAAGCTTTTACTCTATTTTTTTAAGAAAGAGAGAGTGCGCGCATGTGCTCACAACTTGGGGAGGGGCAGAGGAAGAGAGAGAGAGAGAGAGAGAGAGAGAGAATCTTAAGCAAGCTCCAGTCTCAGCATGGAGCCCAGCTTGGAGCTCGATCTCACAACCCTGGGATGGTGACCCGAGCTGAAATCAAGTCAGCTACCTAACTGACTGAGCCATGCAAAGGCCCTGAAGAGAAACTTTTAGAATGAGTGGATGCTGCTCGCCTATATGGTGTGCCTTGGTGTGTATTAAAGGAAGTACACACAGCTGGGCTAGCCGATCACTCAGATCGGTGTCCTTGTGCAGTGAACAACATACACCACATATGGGGCACCTGCATTTGCTACATGGACAGAGGGAGAATGGAAAGAGCATTCTGGACAGAGAAGATAGCATGAGCAAGGGCATAAAAATGATAAATTCAGGAAGTGGAAAGGAAGACAATGACGGCCTTGAACTCTAGAGCAGCGACAGTAGAATTGGGGTGTGGAGGCCTGATTTAATGGCTGTTGCGGGGAGAGTGGGTAATACTTGGCAACTGATGAGTGTGGGGAAAGAGAGGAGAGAGAAGAGCATTCAGAAAGACTCCTGGGTTTTAGCATTGGGGAACTGAATGGGGTAGCTCTAGTAAGACCCCAGAAGAGCACAGTCAGAGCAGCCTCCATTCTCATTCTCCAGTGCCTGGCTGAAAGTGCCGGTGGTTCCTTTCCAGTTTCCTGAGGTTGTCCCCCTTAACATTGGAGGGGCTCACTTCACCACACGCCTGTCTACCCTGCGGCGCTATGAAGACACCATGCTGGCGGCCATGTTCAGCGGGCGACATTACATTCCCACCGACGCCGAGGGCCGGTACTTCATTGACCGGGATGGTACCCACTTTGGGTATGTTTCTCCCTCCATGACCAACTTTATGGTCCTAGTGAGTAGGACCCGGGCTGCGGTATGGGGCTTTAGTATCTTCCAATAATACCTAGAAAAGAAAATAGCAAGCATACTGATGGAATTTAATAAACATGCTTATTGAATTGGATCAAAAGTCATAGTCATAGTGTCTTTCCCGGTGGAGACACGGACAGCCAGAGAGAGCCCAGGTGACACCCACTGGCTGGATGCGATGAAATTGGAGACCAGGAAGTTGTCATCTGTGTGGAATAGGTGTGATCCCTCCCATAGGCAGGGGAGCCCCAAGACAGCTTCATGGGGAAGATCCTCAGATTCATATTCTGGGGCTCCACATTGCCCTTAGAAAGGGACATGGTATATGGCAGTGGTTCTCAGACTATCTTTGATAGTGTAGAACAAATGAACAGAAAAGGTGAAGGAAGCGCCAACATATGATTGCAATCGTTTAATTTTTCCAAGAGAAGCCTCTAGGAAAAAAACACCTTCACCTGTGACTGTCATTTTAACACTAAAACCCGGAAAGACACAATCTCAAAAAAGAAAATGGCCCTTCCCAAGGGAGGGCTTCTGACACCTTACCCGTAAACAATTTAAAGACTTTATGTTTTAGTTTCCTTGCTTGTGAAATGAGAAATAATTATAGCTGCCTCACAGGCCTGCCATGCCCATTACATAAAGAGCCTTGGTCTGACCCCTGGCCAGGTCCTTCCAGAGCATGTGGCTGAAGCTCTTTGCCCCTTCAGTCTAACTTTGGAGATGACTACAGAACTGACATGGTTCTTGACCTTCAGCAAATTAGCTAAGGAGCCAGAACGTCTCCAGCCACTGCATGTCTGTGCTGGCCTCCAAGTAGGATTGGGAGAAAGGTCATTTTTATCCTCAGAAAGGAGCCTCGGGTCATGCAATTTGCTTTGAAGCATCTGGGTTTCCCCATTGGGCTGTCAGCTGCCTCCAATGCTGAGAAAACAAAGTGTCACATCGCTCTGCAGAGCTATAAAAAGATTTTTGTTTGCAGGCTGTTTGGGGGAGGAAAGTGCTGGCCCCAGCTGGCAACTCCCACAGTGCTCTTAGCTGGGCCTTGCCCCGGGGTCATGTTTTTCAGAGCAGACCATGGTTTGCTTAAGATCCTGGAGGACTAACTTGGGAAGGGGTTGTGGGGAGGAGGAACAGGGCTTGGCTAGGCTGATGTGGCCATGCCCAGGTGGCCATAGCTGGAGACGGTCAGAGCCGGGCCAGGGTGTGGCAGAAAGCAGGACATTGTGGTATTTATCCTCAGGCTGCTAGACTCCAATGGTCTGTGATTCATCATCAGCAGATGAAGTTGCTTAAAGATCAGAGAAAATAAAATAGGGCCTGAGGGCATTTGATCAGGTACATTTCTCTGCTGGGGCAGCTCATGTGTCCCTAGCACCCACCAGGGAGGCTCCTTGGGTCACCACCTGGGGCGATCACCCACTGTGATGGGTGAATAGCACTTTGGACTAGAGTCTGGACCCCTGTGGGTGTGGAGTCAACCACGTGTGCATCTGGGCCTCTGCTGGCTGGGGCTCCTTGAGTACGGGTATTCTTTAACCTCTCTTTCACTTCATTTAAAAACGGACCTAAGATGGTACTTAAATGTCATTGAAGGGATTAAATGGGATAACACACGAATAGTAGCTGACCCAGATTAATACTTAGTGAGTGTTAACTGCTGTCACATCATGGTCATAGACTAACTATTGAGGCAACATCTTGATCTTGGGGTTTACTCACATCTCTTTACAGAAGAGATCTTCCCACACTTAACTGGTGATAGATGTGATTACTCTTAGCACCAAAGAATCTGAAGAAGATGGAATTAAAAGAACTGAATTTTTATTTTAAGAAAATGCAGCATGTGATTTTCATTCATTCCAAGAACCAATTTTTCCAGGTGTTCAGGGTAGCATTTGCTGTCCATATAGCTACAGAATAAGACGAATGGCAAGGAAATGCCAAAAGTGGGGAATGCTTCTACATTGCCAGTAGAAACCTGAAATGCGACAACCATTTTGTTAAGCACGTACTTCACCTTATGACTGAACGATTCTCCTAATATTTAGCCAAGAGAAGTTGTGCATGTGTCCACAGAAAGTCTTATACAGGAAAGTTGGTCACAACTTTACTCATAAGAGCCCCAAACTGGAAATAACTCAACTGTCCATCAATGGGTAAATCGGTTATAGTAGATCCAACCAATGCTGCTCTACTTAGCAATAAAAAGAAACCAGGTACTGTTACACACAATAGAGGGGATGAATCTCAGAAACATTGTGTCAAAGGAGAGAAGCTGGGCACAGGAGCGAAGCTACTGTGTGCTTCCACTTACATGAATTTCAAGATGAGGCAAAGCTAATCTTTGTTGATAGAAGAATTCTGGGATCGAATGAGAAGAGGCAGAGGGAAACTTTAAGGAGATGGAAATGTGCTATATCTTGGTCTAGGTGGTGGTTATAATCAAACTATACAATTAAGATTTGTACATTTGAGGGGCGCCTGGGTGGCTCAGTTGGTTGAGCGTCCAACTTTCGCTTGGGTCATGATCTCGCAGTTCGTGGGTTCGAGCCCCGCGTCGGGCTCTGTGCTGGCTGCCAGCTCAGAGCCTGGAGCCTGTTTCAGTCTGACCTCTCTCTCTGACCCTCCCCTGGTCACGCTGTCTCTCTCTCTGTCTCCTAGAAATTAATAAAACATTAAAAAAAAAAAAGATTTGTATATTTGAAAAAGAAAAAGATTTATACATTTGTTGCATGTTAATTATACCTCAACTTAAATATATATGTCTTCAGGAGCCTAGAATGTGTATCTTTCCATTATTCCTATATATACCCAATAATAGCAATACCTAATAAAATAAATATTCTATACCTAATGATAATTATAAATGTAATAATAATGATGCTGATAATAACAGCTACTAATGCTTATTGAGGACTTACCTTGTGCTGGGTATTTTTATATATTAGCTCATTTAATCCCTTCATACCATTACAGGGTAGTTTTTTAATTTTCCCTTATTTTACATATGGGAAAATCAAGGCACAAAGAGGTTAAGTTCACCTCTCCAAGGTCACACAGCTAGTAGTCTGGTTCCAGACTCTGTGCTCTAACCACGTTGTGGCACTGCCCAGATCCCTTAGCTCCTTCTCACCATCCCTCTTTCCTTCCTGCTCAGAGATGTGCTGAATTTCCTGCGCTCGGGGGACCTGCCACCCCGGGAGCGTGTACGGGCTGTGTACAAAGAGGCTCAGTACTATGCCATCGGGCCCCTCCTGGAGCAGCTTGAGAACATGCAGCCTCTGAAGGGGGAGAAGGTGCGCCAGGCATTTCTGGGACTCATGCCTTATTACAAAGGTGAGGGGTCAACTGCTCAGGGTGCTCGAGGTGTGGGAAAGGGGGGTTGCAAGGCACCCGTGTGTGCCTCGGTCTTCACCAGAAGAGGTGGGGCCAAGATGCATCTATATTACTCAAGACCGGAGAGATTCCTACTTCCCTTTCTGCCCTCCCCTCCCAATCAGACTTGGAAAATTCAGGTTGAATGGGGCCTACTATGCCTGTGACATCCTCAAATCACATGTCAAAAGGATTGTCTTCATTCTATCCTTTTGGTTTCCCTTTTGCCTTTGAGATCCATGACCCCCTGTTTTAAGTTTGCACCCTTCATAGGCCCGGAGTCCCTTCCCCAGGATCTGCCTCTTCCCTGTTGGATCATGCCTTCCCTAGGGCTCTCTCTTCATGCCCCTGACACTGCCTTGCCCCCCGCCCCCCCGACCTCCTGACCCCTGTCCCAGTGATGGGTGCTGTGTTCACCCCCACAGACCATTTGGAGCGGATTGTGGAGATTGCCCGGCTGCGTGCAGTACAGCGGAAGGCCCGTTTTGCCAAGCTCAAGGTCTGTGTCTTCAAGGAGGAGATGCCCATCACCCCCTACGAGTGTCCGCTTCTCAACTCCCTGCGCTTCGAGCGGAGCGAGAGTGATGGGCAGCTGTTTGAGCACCACTGCGAAGTGGATGTGTCTTTTGGGCCCTGGGAGGCTGTGGCTGATGTTTATGACCTACTGCACTG
Source organism: Proteles cristata cristata (assembly GCA_017311185.1). NCBI lineage: Eukaryota > Metazoa > Chordata > Mammalia > Carnivora > Hyaenidae > Proteles > Proteles cristata. The sequence continues at coordinate 657,562 of JAESUZ010005300.1, forward strand.
CCTGGTCACGGACCTCTCAGCCCAGGGCCTCACTGTGGACCACCAGTGCATCGGGGTGTGTGACAAGCACCTCATCAACCACTACTACTGCAAGCGCCCCATCTATGAGTTCAAGATCACATGGTGGTGAGTAGCCCGGGCAGGGAACAGAGTCCTGTCAGGGAGGGCGTCCACTCCCCTTAGCAGCGCTGGGAGTAAGATCCCTGGAAGGGACACTGACTGCCCCAGCCCTGCGGAGGTGAGGACCAAGTCCTGAGGCACCGCTCCAAGGAGACGGAGCTCTCCCAGCAGTACCTCGGGGTCAGGCTCAGGGCCTGTGGCCCACAAGGCCCTGGTGCCTGGATTCACCTGACCTTTCCTCAAGGCACAGCAGTCTTTGCCTGAGGCTTATGGGGTCTGGCTTGCTAGGGCTTGACCGGAAAGTCCAGAGAGGTTTTGTCACTCTCTTGATATCACAAGAGAGTCTTTGCCCTTTTTAGAGCCACGCTACCAAACTGTCGTAGGCATAATCACTTCCTCAAACCTGTTCAAGCATCCCTTCCTTATGCCTAGAGTATAGGTGTGAACACACAGTACGATGAGGGATTTACCCAAGTAGCCGCCTCACAGCCCCTGGCTGAAGAAGAAGCATCTTCTCTGCCTCTTCCCCCAGGGATAGTTCCGTGCTTTGTTTTAGGATGTGGAAAGACTCTTCCTCCTGGAACAGATTCTTCACCACCCTTTGGAGACGTAACCATAGTTGCCAAAGCCATGTACCAGGTTGGCCTTAGAAAAGCACAATGTTTACAGCCCTGCTTTAGGGCCTTGGCTTCTCATACCTTCCACCAACCTTCCTTGCTTGAAGGGTTATCTTCTCAGGGCTGTAATGCAGATTTCACAGGTTCCTTTTGAAGATTTCCCTGAATCAAGCAGGCAAGTTGCATAGATCTTCTGTTATCTTTGAAATGTAACATCCTTTCTAGAGGCTCAAAATAGCTCTTTGGCTGCCATTTCATGTGTTAGCATCCAATTTGTGGTGAACCTCCTTAGATAGAAACCCCCTGTTTTTTTAACCCTATTGCTTCATCCTGCTAATGTTCTCCTCAGAGAGTGTCTGTTGTGAGGAAGCAAAGAAAGGGTTGGGTGGGAGGCACAGCTATACCGGGAGCTGTAGGAAGATAGCAGCAAACCTCCATCATGTTTTACCGTCCACATTTCTGGGGGAGGAAAACATCCACAAGGTTCTGTTCCCACTGCATTTCCTTCTTGCTCCACGTGCAGACTAGGGCAGTCAGTCAGGAGGCGGACATGCATCTCCTGCTAAGGGAGAGCTATGCAGCACCAGGAATTGGAACATAACATTTCTGAGCTGCACTAAGGACTTCTCCCTGGGATTGTGCTTGACTGTTCCTGGGTGTTTTGTAGAAAATTTCTTATGTGGAAAAAAACAAGTGAGGAAAGCCTCATTGGTCTCAGTCCTACAAGAGCAGATTGGTAAGGTAGGGAAGGGGTAGCTAAAGATGTCTGTATCCTTCTGAGGAATAGAAGGCCAAGCCTTGGACCTTGGCAGAACTCCTTGACAGGGCGGCGACCTCCTGGCCCTCTGTGGGGACAGGGATTCCAGGACCTGGTTTTGTACTCTTATACTGTATTCTTTTTTTTTTTTTTTAATATTTTTATTTATTTCTAGGAGAGAGAGAGAGACAACGTGAGCAGGGAGGGTCAGAGAGAGAGGGAGACACAGACTCTGAAACAGGCTCCAGGCTCCGAGCTGGCAGTCAGCACAGAGCCCGACGCAGGGCTCGAACCCAGGAACCGCGAGATCATGATCTAAGCGAAAATTGGATGCTTAACCGACTAAGCCACCCAGGCGCCCCTATACTGTATTCTTATGTGGTGGAACAGACCAGAATGAGATCTAAGAGGAAAGTATACGTACAGTCAGTTGTTCAGGTTCCGAGATATGCATTCTCTCTGTTGTTCTCAGCCATAGGCGAATCTTCACTTTTCTGGAGTCCTGGACACTTTTCTGATGTCCCTGCTTGAAACTTAGCCCAGCAGCACGCCTCTTGTCTCGTTCGAACAGAAGTGTCTCATTTAAGTTGCTTCAGTTGGTATTACTGCCTAATATAGATTCATTTTTAGACAGACACTGAGGCAGGCTATTCAGGAGAAAGGCAGTGTGAGTAGAAAGCAGATGATTAATCCCAGTGCTTTCCAGAGTCTGGCCTTGGCCGCTTCTCTCTCCCACCCTTGTCACAGAGTGTCACAGTACTTGGTTGTTTCAAGTCCATACACAGAAGATTGAGTGATTGGCTTTGCTCAAAAACAGGTCCTGAAGACAAGCGGGGGGCTACAGGGACACTGCATAAGGACACTGTCCCTGTGCCTCTTGCTAGAGACACCCCTTTGGATCCGCTCTGCCCCTGTGTTGTTCTCACAGTGCTGTGTTCTGTGCCGTTGTGGGGGAGACAAGGCACCGGGCCAGTAGACCAGGCAGTGCAGGGATACTGGCAGCCAGCTTAGAGCTCTTTGAAGTAAAAGATTTCAGTGGCCCAGTTTGGCCATTCTCTGATGAGAAGCCAACGCCAGGCTGAAAAGTGCTTTTTGATTGTGGCGGTTCGTGGTACTGGCTTCCAAATACAGGTCATATCTGAGGAAGAGACTTCTCCCAGTTGTATCCTTTCTCATCTCCAACTGGTCAAGTTTAAAGCATAAGAAGGGTTGGATTAGGACGGAGGGCCCCAAAGGATGAACACTTCTTCCTGATCAGAAGGGGGTATATTTTCATAGCATTCTTGTGCATAATGTTGATGGGTCAAAGCAAAGGGCCTGCCTTTGGAGCTTATGTGGCGTTTGACGTGTGGGCACCTTTGCTGCCAGGTGTCATGCTCACTGGTTGGGAAGGTGAAAGCTTTAGGACACAGGATCGTATGGTACAATAGGAGCCACAACAATATTCAATAAAAATGAAAAAGTTAATTAATGACAACAAAAAAGATTGACACAAAACAACAATGGAACACATCACACCATCCCAGAAGGGGGAATTCTTTGGGTAATACTCTAACTAGAAGAAATAGAAGACTTGCTACCACCCTTATTCTACCCTTGGTTAATTCACAAGGCTGTCCAGTGCTTATCACGTGGAAAGGAGTCAACTGTAAGCTCTGAAAAGTTTCTATTCTTTCTTCCTGGGGCTGAGGATGTTCTGAGAGCTGTCTGAACTGTGTGCCTCAGGCTGGTCAGGTGACAGTATCTTCCTGTTCTGAGTCGCTTGTTGGAAGACTAGGAAGAATGGCATTTTGGAAGACTAGGAAGAATGGCATTTGCAGGCCACAAAGTGGGGTGAGCCTCATCATGCACTCTTGGTCTAAGCTGGATCTTGAAGAGGTTAAGACAAACGACAGCAACAGCAAAACAAAAACTACTCACACTGATCCCAGTTAGAATTTCAAATATCCTTCTGCATATCTTCTGTCCCTATTTGATTCTAAGTGATTAAGCTTGCTTGGGTGCCATTCTGCTGGGGCTCTTTCATGAAGATAGTGTCTGCCTTGTGATCCTTAAAAGAGGGAGGCTTCTATTCATCAGAAGCGGGAGTGTGAGGGACTGGGGTGGGAGAGGCACTTTTTGGAATTCTGGAAGAAACATACATGTATACAAATGTGAATCGGGAGAAGGGTGGGTCGGCAGAGGCTGAGGAGGAGGGACCAAAGATTGGGTATAGGAACAGGTTGTCTCTGGAGTATTGGGGGGGTCACCTGGGTCCATTGTCTCCCTTCTGTGCGATGTCGGGTTTGTGTACATGGTATAACATTTCCTGTGTTTGTTCACTCCCTGTCTGTGAGCGCTTTGGTGCATGGAGCCTCAGTACCCTCACATGGCATTAAAGTAAATAATTAGAACCTGGGTGCTGTGCCTTTCTTTTTTAGAGATTTACTCTCATCCCTCCTCTGCCCCACCCCCCACCCCCCACTGTGCAAGCAAATATGTCTTGATCGCTGCTTTAAAACCTGTTATATTTTGGGATATTCAGCTAAGTAAAAGAAGCGCTTTCCTGAGACCAGCCCCTGAACTTCTGCCCTGACTTGAAGTTAGAGGGAGATGGCCCCTGGGATGGCCCTTCTACGGTTACTGTAGCCTCATCTCTGTTCCAGGTAGGAGCATGCCCACCCAGCCTGGGCACACAGCTCCGCCCTCTTGCGCAGAGAGGTCTTCAGGGGAAGAAGATACCACCGTTGCACAGTTACTGTGTGGCTGACAACTGTCAGGTGGTTCTGAAAGAGATCCCTCCTGTCATGTCACCACTTCTTCCAAGGGAGAGACAAATGGCTCTAAGCTTGTGGGAGCCTCAATGGTTAAGACCCTTCCTTGAGGAAAATGGATAGAAGTTGCCCTTCCTCTGAAAGCAGAGTTTGACCCCTTCCTGGCTAATGAGTATCCTCATCAGGATGCCCCATGGAGTCACTTAATGGAGTCACTTTCATGGAAAGGTGAGTTCTGACATGCTGGGTAGCTATGCCACCCTCCAACTGCTTCCTTAATCTCTGGTTATTCTGACTTTTAAACAAAAGCACTGCGTTACCTGTGCCAGATGTATTCCCTGACCTAATTACTGTGCACACAATCACATAGTAATGATATGCTGATAATACTTAATAAGTTGAAGCTGAAGCTCCCGGAGACGTAATTTTCTCAAATTTCTCAGATAGCTAGTGAATGGCCAAGTCAGGATTCAAACCCAGGGCCCTTTTCTGAAATCCTCACAGGTATTCACCAGAGCCCTTCCTTCTGTTTGGCAGCTCAGTGTCCCACCTCTGAGACTCAGGGCTTCCCCCTGCTTCAGCCTGTGAAATTTGAAAAGCAGATACTCTAAAAGGAATATTAGAAAGACTTTCTTGGATATGTAGGTCTTTTTTTTTTTTTTTTAATGTTTTTATTTCTAGGAGAGAGAGGGAGACAGCATGAGCAGGGAAGGGTCAGAGAGAGAGGGAGTCACAGACTGAAACAGGCTCCAGGCTCTGAGCTGGCAGTCAGCACAGAGCCTGACGCAGGGCTTGAACCCACGAACCGTGAGATCATGACCTAAGTGAAAGTCGGACGCTTAACCGACTAAGCCACCCAGGCACCCCTTGGATATGTAGGTCTTAAGTAGTCCCTGAGTGTTAAGGAATTAGCTGGGGTTCCCAGTGTACCACCCTTCTTAGTAAGGTGCACATGTCTACTAGATGGAGAAGGACCCTGCTCCTGGGCAATGAGTGGAGGTCAGTAGTGGCTGACCCAGGGTGTGGACCCGGGGTGTGGCAGAATGATTCGGGACACCCTGAGTTAATCAGACTCTTGCAGCCTCCAGGCCTAACCACACAGATGCGCTATGCAGCCTGATCCTGTGGGAAGTGTGCCGGAGACCTCGGCCCTCCTTCAGGGACCCCTGGCATCCAGAGAGTAATTGAATGTAAGGCTCTTTAGTGTGACTCAGGGGGTGCTGTGTACCTGGCTTCAGGCTTATGGCCCTTAGGTCTGGGTCTCAACCCTGCCTGTTTGTTCCTTTGTCATCATTTTGAAGATGATCTCTTAACTAGCTTTACTTACCTTTCATTTTGGTTTGCTTAACTTAGAGCATGTTGCTTAAGCTTGTGTTTACTTACCTTTAACTTTCTGTCCTTTGACTCTTTACCATTTTCTTTTTCCTTTCATATACTTTATACCATTCTCTATTTTTTAAACATAATTTTAAACTTTATTTCTAACATAACTTTAAAATAAAGCACCTATATGAATAGGATGACAATGAAGGTAGTTCTTGTTCTGAGCGAAGGTAATTATGTGCTTTTTTTCTTCCCCTTCTCCAGTCGTTTCTACAATGATCTTACTGGCTGTGAACATTAGGTATCTCATTTCTCCCTTAGATGAATATCTTCTTCTAAAGTCTAAATATAAGGAAAAACTGACTGTTTTACAAAGGTCATAGATCTGATGTCCAAGCTTTTACCTCCCGCTCCACAAAGCTCCCTCCCCCTGGTATACACACTGTAACAGTTCAGCCTTAGGAACAAGACAGCCCATTCCCGATTGCTAAGGACTTCTTCCTTCACACACTTATCCTTCCTGAGCAATGACATAATCTGAGGATCCTGGGATTCCACCATCTCCAACTGCCTGGAACTAAGTGGAAACAGAACTATCACGCACCAGGAAAAAAAATCCAACACAACTGCAGGAAAGACCGAGTTGAACCATCTTGAACCATCCAGAAATACTTCTTAAAAGGGGCCCATAATCAGATTGTGATGCACCTTTCTCACCCTTCTGTGATCTCACTAGCAACCTGAATCACCCTTCCACAAATTATAACTTTTAGAAGATTCTCCTAATGTATTATAAACCCTGTTTCCCCCCCTGTATTATGTGACCTTGCCAGATGGTCTGTCTCCAGTAGGTCTTTGGAATAGATGTATACACACTTCTCTCCTTTATTAATAAAATTAAGAAATAGAACCCCAAAAGCACCACAAAACTTGGAGCTCAACCTCCGTTAAAAGAAATTGATAAGAATTGAGTTGAAATCTTCTTTATACTTTTCTTATTTTTGTAAACAGATTAAATGGTATCATGAGTAGGTTTTAAAGCCCTATAAATGCCTTTATGAGTGCATTTTTCAACACTACATCCTTATCTGCAGCTCTACCTCAGCTTTCTTTGCCCCGGGGACCCATCAGTGTGTGCATGTGTCAAGGGTGCTTATTATCACAATGTCATCTTCATCTCCCCATCTCCTCCACCACCACCCCCCCTCCCCCTGCTCATGACTCTCCTGTCTTTGGCATTTTAAAGCTGGTTGCCTACTTCTGGCCCTGCCTCATCCAGCATTTGGCAGCCAGCCCTGGCAGCGATGCTTTGCCCAGCACTGCCCCCAGCTTCTCAGTCAGTTAGGTGCTCTTTGCCTTGAGGTCCCTGACTTTCCAGTTCAGCTCTTTCATCTGGCCTGGTAGGATTGGAAGAGCCTTTTTTCAGCCCTTCTCTTTATGCTCTGTATCTACTTCCACAGTGGTAGCAGAGGATACCTTTCAGGCCCCCACTGAAGAGATAAGTTAGCTTCACCCTCCTCTACCCTCGGAAGAGAGAAGCAAAATACTCCTTCTGGAAACTACGTTCACCAGGAGCTTGCTAACAAAGATATGGACTTCTCTGGTGAGCTGACCACATCATTATTGGCTGAAATGAGGATGGCAGTATTCACTAGGTGCTCCCAGAAGTCAAGGCAGAATGTATCTGTCTCCAGACATATTCAGGCAATGTTCCACCCAATTGAGGCAATGTTCCACCCAATTGCCTAATTTCATACTTCCAAATACAGCTCTATTTGGAAATTTCCTTTAGTTCAGAGAGGCAGAACATTGAGGAATCCCCTCTGTAGTCACCTGCAGGAATGTTCCACCACTTACATAGGCTGAACCTTAAGCCTAGAGGATTCCACTGAGATGGGGTTTATTGCCTGATTTTGAACTGTCAGTGCTGTTCCCTGCTCAGATGGCAATCCTGACTCTTTTATGGCAGCAGCACCCTCCGCCCCCCTGGGACAGCCTGGATTTGTGGATTGAGATCCAGAGGTAGAATTTCCAGATAGTCCAACCAAGGTGTTCTCATGATAATATACAAGAAAGTAATGTTTCTTGGGTGGAAGGCTCTCCAGATACTCAACTTTGTACCAGAACTTCTGGGATTATAGGTAGTAACCATTCATGACCCCCAACTTCCTCACTTGATCATTCTGTCTTTTTAGGAAGGGGTTCCACCTGATCCTCACTAAGGACCTGGAATTACAATAGCTAAAAACCCTTTTCTCCAATCCTGGCCTTATACCACCAACACACACTTCAGTGCCTTGTAGGGGTCAGAAGGAGGCACAAGCATGGTCACCCTCTGTCCCTTGTTTCTACGGCTCCATGATGCTGGGATTGGCAGGCCAACAACCTTGGTAAGTGTGAGAGTTGCAGTATAACCAACAGATTCTAGTCTAGAGGTGGCATGTGAAAGAACCCCTTAAAGGATGTCTGTCTAGAGGAGCCTGGAGTAGTCAAGGTGAAACTGGGAGCTTTGTCCACACTGAGAGGGCAGGCCATGTTTTTCAAACATTTCAGCTTCAGAAGGTGCTCCATTCGCAAGACCCCAGGAAAGAGGCCAACAGAGGAATTCTGGCTCTGGTTGTAGCTGACTGAGAAGCGATTGCAGGCTGCAGGTAGGTACCCACATGCGGCAGAAGCCAGCCAAAACCCAGCACCTGCCAAAGTGGACACAAAAAGGGACTGTATCCTCTTACAGTGGCTGACTAGGGTGACAGGAGAGGAAACTGAGCTCCGGTGCTTCTGCTCCATCCTGTTGCTATCCCCTGTGCCGTTACATCCCACCCACTGAAAATCAAAAAGAACATATAGAATTCTTGGCACCTTATATTTGACACATCAGTCTAGGCTGCCTCCTCCTTGCATAATCTTGTCTGAATTGCAATGAGCCATTTGTATTAGCCAAGAGAAAAAAGCCATGCCGTTATCTGAACAATTTATATCTTTAATGTAAATAGCTATTAATTATAATAGGATTGGAATAATGAGGGATTGGCAGTAGCGAACTATAAAAAATAATAGGAATAGCACATACAGTAGCAGCCAACTCACCCGCAGGGCTGAGATAGAGAACACTCCTTCTCCCAGAGCTGACATCCAGACCTTTTTGGAGAGGACATAGCCATGGCTCACTGAATGACAGAGAAGTCACCGAGGTGCTATGCTGGTGGAACTTGCTGGAAATCCACCCTTAGGGTGCTGGCAAAATCTGTTCAGAGAGGTGTTCTGCCAGAAGCACCACTAAAAAACCACCGAAGGCAAGTGCTGGGGAAAGCTGCTGGTCTTCTTCTGTGCTATTATGCACTATAGGAGCTGGGTGCTGGAGAGGCTGGGCTGGGAGTAATCACACCAGAACCGGAAAGGAAAACGTCTTTCCTCTTGGCAATATCTCACCAATGTCCTCTACTAACAAAGTTTAATATCATGTTAATTGGCAAAGGAAAAAATATTCAAAAGTCCCAACCCAGGATTTGCAGAGGCAATGAAGGATGAATATGGAGCTAAGAGGCAGTCAGTAACTGGCATATCTATATGCTGACGACTCCCAAATTTGTATTCACTCAGGCCTCTTTCCTCAACCTTGAATTATATACCCAATAACCTGCTGAATTATATACCCAAATAACCTGTTAAATATTGATATTAAAACACTTGTTAGCCATCTCAAGCTTAATATAGCCAAATGGAATTCTTTATTTCTTCTTCCCACACGAACATCTTCTTCATTCCATCTTCTCTATCTCAGGAAATGGCACCACCATCCACTCAGTTAACAAAAACTTGAGAGTCATCTTTTTTTTTTTAATGTTAATTTTTTGAAACAAAGACAGAGTGTGAGCAGGGGAGGGGCAGAGAGAGACACACACACAGAATCCAAAGCAGGCTCCAGGCTCTGAGCTGTCAGCAGAGACCCCGAAGGAGGGCTTGAACTCACGAACTGTGAGATCATGACGTAAGCCAAAGTTGGAGGCTTAACCACCTGAGCCACCCAGGCACTCCAATCTGAGAGTCATCTTTAACTCCCCTCCTTACCTCACCTTCTACTGCAATCCTTTGCCAAGTCTTGAATCCATCCTCAAGATTATCTTGAAAACATGACAAATTAGCTTGTCTGAATTACCATCATCTCTCACCCTAAATTAAACATTACTTGGCTTAATTTGGCCCCTGATTACCTCCTCTAACCTAGTTTCCAAGATAGTCTTGAAAGGGTTGATTACATCCTGCAACATGCCTACTTAAAACCCTTTGCTTTTATTTATTTTTTTAAAGTAATTTTTTTAATGTTTTTTTTTTTATTTATTTCTAGGCGAGAGAGAGACAACGTGAGCAGGGGAGGGTCAGAGAGAGAGGGAGTCACAGACTGAAACAGGCTCCAGGCTCTGAGCTGGCAGTCAGCACAGAGCCCGACGCAGGGCTCAAACCCATGAACCGCGAGATCATGACCTAAGCGAAAGTCGGACGCTTAACCGACTAAGCCACCCAGGCGCCCCAACCCTTTGCTTTTAGAGTGGTCTTTCCATGTTTGATCTGGTTCTTGTGACCCCCAGCTTCACCACTCTACACTACTCCTTGTTTCCTATCTTCTGCTCTGGACTTTTTTCTGTTCCTGCCTCAGGTTTTTGTGATTGGCATTTCCTCTCCCTGGAATGCCTTTCCCCTAGCTCTTCTCGTGGGCTGGCTCATTTTCCCATTTTATGTTCCACCTCAGTTGTCACATATTCAGTGAGACCTTCTCTGACCATGCCATCTATAGTACACAACCCAGGGGTACCTGGGTTGCTCAGTTGGTTAAGTGCTCAGCTCTTGATTTTGGCTCAGGTCACAATCTCACAGTTTGTGGGGTCAGCCCCTGCACTGGACTCTTCACTGATGGCACACAGCCTTCTTGGGATGGACTCTCTCTCTCTCTCTCTCTCTCTCTCTCTCTCTCCCTCTCCCTCTCTCCCCCTCTCTCTGTGCCCCTTCCCCACTCTCTGTAACAAAATAAAAAAACATTAAAAAATAAAGTATACTTTCATTAACTATCACATCACCTGATTTATTTCCTTTATAGCATTTATTACCAATAGTAATAATTTTATTTGTTGTGTCTCTATTTCCTTTTAAATAAGCTCCCTGAAAGCACAGATATTGCCTCTATCATTCACAACTATATCCCAGTGCTTAGAACAGTGCCTGGAAAAGAGGTGCTCAGTCAATGTCTGTCAGATGATCTGTCCAGAATATGGACAGGAGACCTCTTATGGTGTCTTAGTATTACCATGTCCTGTGATTAAAATCAATAGAAAACAACCCAGTGCAGCCAAGACTACTAATGGCCCAGACCTTTCATGAATGAAAGTTTGGTCACCCACCAGGTAAAGACATTTCAGTATGGAGATTAAGTATGATTTAAAGAGATGCATATGGGTGTTAAGTTGACAAGGGGCAGAGTTATGATGGTTAATTTTATGTGTCAACTCTGTTGAGCCACGGTGCCCAGATATTTGGGCAAATATTATTCTGGGTGTTTCTGTAAGGGTGTTTTTGGATGAGATTTATATTCAAATCAGTGGACTTTGGGTAAAGCAGATTGGCCTCCATAATGTAGATTGGCCTCATCCAATCAGTTGAAAGTCTAAGCAGAACAAAAGATTTGCCTCCCTCAAGCGCAAGGAAATCCTGACAGCAGATTGCCTTAAGCCTTCATCTACAATATCAGCTCTTCCTGGTTCATCAGAAGACTGCCTTTGAATTTAAATTGCACCTCTCCTAAGCCTCCTGCATGCTGGCCTCCCCCATCAGATTTTGGACTCACCAAGCCTATACAATCACATGACCCAATTCTTTTAAAAAATTCTCTTCCTATATATACTATATCTATTCTAGTGTACATGTATCTCTCTCCCTTTCTTTCTCTATGTATATGAAGATAAATATTCTAGAAAATGATACACATCCTCGGAGAACATCTACCTATCAATCTACCTATCATCTGTCTATCGGTTGTTCGATCAATCTATCATCTTTTATTTTTAGACAGAGAGTGTGTGAGCAGGGGAGAGGGCAGAGGGAGAGAGAAAGAGAATCCTAAGCAGGCTCCACACTCAGCATGAAGCCTGACACATGGATCAATTCCATAACCCTAGGGTCATGACCTGAGCCAAAATCAAGAGTTGGGCACAACCGACTAAGACACCTAGGTGCCCCTTTATATCTATATTTAAATCTAAAGGTAGCATACCACATGCTCTATCACCCTACTGTTCTCATTTAACACTATCTTTTGGAGATCTGCCCATTTCATTACATATAGAATTCCACCTCTCCCTACTTTAAAATTTGATAGTACAGTTTCCCCTCGATCAATGCAATGGTTAGGGTCACCAACACCCTGTGGAGAAGAAAATCCACATGTAAAGTTTGACTCCCTCAAAACTTAACTACTAATAGCCTACTGTTGACTGGAAGCCTTATTACCAACATAAAGAGCCAATGAACATATTGTGTATGTTATATATACTACATACTGTATTCTTACAATAAATAAACTAGAAAAAAGAAAATGTTATTAAGAAAACCATCAGGAGGAGAAAATACATTTATGGTACTGTCACAAAAATCTGGTTAAGGTTACGGACAAGATGGTGCTGCCAGGGCAGGTCTCTGCTCATCAAGCACAGCCCCTATTCTGCTCTATTTCTCTGCTCATCAAGCACAGCCCCTATTCTGCTCTATTCCTTGGTGTGGTCTGCAGAGTCAAGCGCTGCAGAAGTTTTAGGCAGAAGAGAAAAGGAGGAGAGCAGCTGAGGAGAAAAAGAAGCAGGATGAATGGAAACACATTTAGAGAGAACTGGCAGAAGCCCAAGATGACAGCATACTAAAGTGAGCCTGCCTTTTTTGGAATGGTATCGGTGAATAAAGCTTTCTGTGTTGCGTGATGCTCAAGAAAAAAAAAATCTGGTGTAGACTACATCAAAATAAAAAGCTTCTCTACTGGGGCGCCTGGGTGGCTTAGTTGGTTAAGCGTCCGACTTTCGCTTAGGTCATGATCCGGCGGTTCTTGGGTTCGAGCCCCACGTCGGGCTCTGTGCTGACTGCCAGCTCAGAGCCTGGAGCCTGTTTCAGTCTGTGACTCCCTCTCTCTGACCCTCCCCTGCTCACGCTGTCTCTCTCTCTCCTAGAAATAAATAAAAACATTAAAAAAATTAAAAAAAGCTTCTCTACAAGCCAAAGAATACAATCAACAAAACTAAAAGACAATGTACTGAATGGGAGAAGATATTTGCAAATGACATATGCAATAAAGGGTTAGTATCCAAAATACATAAAGAACTTATATGAATCAACACCCAAAAAACAAATAATCCCAGAAAACAAAAAATGGGCAGATGAGCAGACATTTCTCCAAAGAAGACCTCTAAATAGCCAGCAGACACATGAAAAGCTCAACGTCACTCTATACTGTTACTATACTCATTGTTATATTGTAAGAATACTGTATATAATACATAAAACATACAAAATCTATATTAACACCTATTTATGTTATCAATAAGGCTTCCAGTCAACAGTAAGCTGTTAGTAGTTCAGTTTTGGTGGAGTCAAAAATTATATGCAGATTTTCAACAGTAGGTCAGTACCTCCAACTATCACATTGTTCAAAGGCCAACTGAAATGGCTATAAACACTGAATAAACTAAGAATCCATGAATTTATGTTGATACAAATAAATAATTATATAAAAGAAGTAGAAAAGAAAGGTTTTAAAAATATTTATTTATTTTGAGAGAGAGAGCAAGAGTGGAAGCAGGGGAGGGGCAGAGAGATGGGGGACAGAGGATCCAAAGCAGGCTCTGTGCTGACAGCAGAGCGCCTGATGTGGGGCTCAAACTCACGAACTGTGGGATCATGATTTGAACCGAAGTTAAATGCTTAATGGACTGAGCCACCCAGGTGGTCCAAGGAAAGTTCTTAATTAGAGTAAAATGTCAGCTAATAAGTATATGATGGGGTTAGAAAATCTATGTTTAGCAACTTTTATTATTGTAACTGATTATGGCAAATGTAATCAATAGATTCTAAAACTGATGGATGAACTTTGGAAGAAAAACAGGTTTTAACCTAGTCTTAAAAATATTTCCCTACAAATTACTAATTACAAAGGTAAAAATGGTAACTTTATAGTGCAGACACCTGAAAGATTCCTCCTTGATCATATAACCAAAGTCAACATTAACCAAAGGACTTGTCCTGATAAAGGCACATTATTTATATGATTTCTCTGCCAAAATGAATAACTTGAATCTAATAATGAGAAAACATTACAGAAATCCAAATTGAAGGACATTCTGTCATAGACTCTGGGTCTAAAGTTCTTTCTTGTCCAGCTAGAAAGCGGAACACAGGATTAAAATGCGAGAGATGGCTAATGTCTGGGAAAAGACAGAGCCCCCAATAAGGGTCCTTGCTCCATATTTATTAAGATCAGAAGGTTTACAAACGTGATGGACATGCACAAAGAGACAATGAATCTGTGAACATTAACTCATGGGCATGAGGGGAAGGGGGTTTTGAAGATATACGGTGTTAGGGGTTTAGGTCAATATAAAAAATTAAAAAAAAAAAACCCAACCCTGGCACCAGGCAGATGGTTGTTAATGGCAGACAGGAGGAGTCTGTTTATCTTAGCTGTTTATCTTAGCTAGCCTAGGGGATAAGACAGAGCATGCCACCTCAAAGTCAACAAGGCACCTTTCTTTTGCTAATCAGCTCTGCACTGGACAGCTTCACCGGGCTGGCTGGTGGTCTGTAGCCCTATTTACCTATTTACCTAATTTGGCCCTTCCTTCTGTGAAAGCAGCTTTCTGCTATAGTACTAAATGGGGGGTGGTAGTGGGGGAGGAGAGGTATCTGTCCTGAGTACCTAATCTTATTTACCTTATATACCTTTGTATTGGGGCCTTTGCCCTACCCTCTCTACCCTGGGGGCCTTTGCCCCACCCTCTCTATCCCCGTAGCCTTTGCCCTGCCCTCTCTATACTTATTTACCTAATCTTGTTTACCCAGACTTGGGTGTGAGCATCCTATGGCTTTGTAACTCATTTTGCTTTGTTAAGCCATCAGTGCAAGCTCAGGGAATTCCTAAGATTATTTCCCACAACATTCTTTAGAATGACTGTCTTATACTTTTCAAAATTGTCAAGATCATGAAAGACAAATAAAAATAGAAGAACTATTCCAGATTAAAGAAGACTAAAGAGACATGACAATTAAATGATCCACCAGGAAAAACTATACCTATAAAGGTCATTCTTGGGACAATTGATGAAAACTGAATAAGTGCTGTAGATTATATAGGAGTTTATCAGTGTTAACCTATCAAATGTTAACTTTCCTGATTTTAATGATTTTGCTTTGGTTTCTAAGAGGATATATTTCTTCTTAGGAAATACATACTGAAATATATAGGAGTCAAGAGGCATGATGTCTGCAACTTAGTCTCACATTCTTTGGAAAACTGTGTATGTCTGTGTGTGTGTGTGTGTAGGGAGAGAGATTGGACAAATGATAAGATAAAGGAAATGAGGCAAATATACAAATTCAAGAAGCTTAAAGAATTCCAAGTAAGATAAATTCAAAGTGATCCACACCAAGACACATTACAATCAAACTGTAGAAAGCCAAAAACAAAAACAAAACTTGAAAGCAGCAAGAGAAAACAAACTCAGCACATATGAAGGATCCCCAGTAAGAATATAAACTGATTCTCATCAGAAACTATGGAGGCCAAAAGGCAGTGCAATGACATGTTTGAAGTGTTGAAAGAGAAACCTGTCAACCATGAATTCTATATCTGGCAAAAGTATTCTTCAAGAACGAAGGAGAAATTCATCCCCAAATAAACAAAAGCTGAGGGAGTTCATTACTGGCAGACCTGCACTATAAAAAATGGAGGGGCGCCTGGTGTCTCAGTCTGTTAAGTGTCCGACTCTTGATTTTGGCTCAGGTCACAATCTCACAGTCATGAGATTGAGTCTTGTGTGGGGCTCTGTGCTGACAGTGCAGAACTTGCTTGGGATTCTCTCCCTCCCTCTCTCTTTGTCCCTCCCCTGCTCGTGCTCTCTCAAAAAATAAACATTAAACAAATGACTAAAGGAATCCTTCAGATTGAAAAGCAAATGACAGTAGACAGTAAGTTACATGAAGAAATAAAGAACACTGGGAAAGGTAAATACATAGGTAGATGTAAAGCCAGTATTGTGCTTTGGGTTTGTAACTTCTCCTTTTCCCCCCTATATGATTTAAAAGGCATATAAATAAAACATTAATTATAAACCTGTGTTAATAGGCGTACAATTTATAAAGATGAAATCTGTGACAATAATGATAAAATGAAAGGAACAGAAATATATAGGTACAGAATATATACTATTTTAAATAAGCTGGTATTATTCAAACTAAATTGTTATAAATTTAAGATGTTAAATTGTAATCCCAAAGCTAACCATTAAGAAAATAAATTTTAAAATATACAGAAAGGAAAAGAAGAGAATCAAAATGGCAGGCTACAGAAAAACAACTAAATACCAAAAATGCAGTAATGAAAGAATTGAGGAACAAAAAAATATATATGGCATACAGAAAACAAGTTGCAAAGTGGCAGAAGTCATTCTTTATTAGTAATTACTTCAAGTGTGGGGCGCCTGGGTGGCTTAGTCGGTTAAGCGTCTGACTTTCGCTTACGTCATGATCTCGCGGTTCCTGGGTTCGAGCCCCGCATCGGGCTCTGTGCTGACTGCCAGCTCAGAGCCTGGAGTCTGTTTCATCTGTGACTCCCTCTCTCTCTGACCCTCCCCTGCTCACGCTCTCTCTCTCTCTCCTAGAAATAAATAAAAAAACATTAAAAATAAAATAAAATAAAAAAATAAAAAAAAGTAATTACTTCAAGTGTAAATGAATTAAGCTCTCCGATTAAAAGAGATTGGCAGGGGGCGCCTGGGTGGCTTACTCGGTTAAGCGTCCGACTTTCGCTTGGGTCATGATCTCGCGGTTCGTGGGTTCGAGCCCCGCGTCGGGCTCCGTGCTGACTGCCAGCTCAGAGCCTGGAGCCTGTTTCAGTCTGTGACTCCCTCTCTCTCTGACCCTCCCCTGCTCATGCTGTCTCCCTCTCTCTCTCCTAGAAATAAATAAAACATTAAAAATAAAATAAAATAAAAGAGATTGGCAGAACATGTTTTCTTAAAAGCTCTATCTATATGCTGTCTATAAAAGACTCACTTTATATTCAAAGACACAAAGAGGTTGAAAGTAAAATGATGGAAAAATGTATTCCATGCAAAGAGTAACCAAAAGAGAGTTTGGGATATCTATACTATTAGAATAGATTTTACATTAGAAAAAAGGTTACAAGAGACAAGAAGGCCATTATGTACAGAAAAAGATTTAATCCAACAAAATGATATAACAATTATAAGCATATGTGCATCTAACATCAGAGCACCAAGTACATATATGAAATAAAAAAAGGACAGAATTAAAGGAGAAATTGACATGGGGCGCCTGGGTGGCTTAGTCAGTTAAGCGTCCGACTTTCACTTGGGTCATGATCTCGCGGTTCGTGGGTTCGAGCCCCGCGTCGGGCTCTGTGCTGACTGCCAGCTCAGAGCCTGGACCCTGTTTCAGTCTGTGACTCCCTCTCTCTCTGACCCTCCCCTGCTCACGCTCTCTCTCTCTCTCTCCTAGAAATAAATTAAAAAACAAAAAAAAACAAAAAAAAAACATTAAAGGAGAAATTGACAGTTCTACAGTAATAGTTGGAGATTTCAATATCCCACTTTTAATCATGGATAGAACAACCAAAGACAAGATCAATAAGGAAACAGAGTACTTGAACAATATATCACAATCCAAGTATGCCTAAAAGACATGTATAGAACACTTCACCCTACAATAATAGAAAACGCATTCTTCTCAAATGCACATAGAGCACTGACCAGAGTCGAACAATTTTTGCCAGAAAGCAAGTCTTAATAAATTTTGAAAAATCATATAAAATATCTTTTATAGTCACATTGGAATAAAACTAGAAATCAGGTACAGAAGGAAAACTCAAACAATTGTGAAAAAAAAATTTAAATGCTCTTAAATAACCAAGGTCAAAGACAAAGTCACAAAGGACATCAGAAAATACTTTGAGACAAATGAAAATAAAAACACAACATATAAAATGTAGGGAATGTACTGAAAGCAGTGCTCAAAGCGAAATTTGTATCTGGAAACATCTGTATTTTAAAAAGTCTCAAATCAATTAACCTAACCATATACTTTAAAGGAACTGCAAAAAGAAGCACAAAGTAAACCAAAGTTAGCAGAAGTAGGAAATAAAGATTAGAGTGGAGATAGTGAAATAATGAATAGGATAACAATAGACTATAGAAACTCAACAAAACCAAAATTTGGTTTCTTATTTTTTTAATGTTTATTTACTTTTGAGAGAGAGACAGAGACAGAGCATGAGCAGGGAAGGGGCAGAAAGAGAGGGAGACACAGAATCCGAAGCAGGCTCCAGGCTCTGAGCTGTCAGCACAGAGCCTGATGTGGGGCTCGAATTCATGAACCGTGAGATCATGACCTGAGCCGAAGTTGGACGTTCAACTGACTGAGCACCCCCAAAACTTGGTTTTTTAGAAGATCAGAAAAATTGACAAATACTTAGCTAGACTGTCTGTGTAAAAAGGGAACACTCAAAATGCCAAAATCAGAAATAAAAGAGGGCATATTACTACTGACTTTACATAGATGAAAAGGATTATAATACTATGACCATATGTACACCAACAAATTAAATAACCAAATGAAATGGACCAATTTTTATAAACATAAAACCTCCCAAATCTAAATCACAAAAAATAGAAAATCCAAATAGATCTGTAACTAATGAGGAGATTGGATCAGTAATCAAAAACTGCCCAAGAAAGAAAACCCCTGAACTTGACGGTTTTGCTGGTGAATTCTACCAAACATTTGTAGAAGTAATAACAATCCTTCTCAAACTCTTCCAAGAACTCTAAAGTGAAGGCAGTGCTTTCTAACTCATTCCAACTCATTCATTGCCCTGATATGGAGCCAGACACTGATACTATAGGAAAAGAAAACTATAGACCAATACCCCTTATGAATATTGACATAAAAATTTTCAACAAAATTAACAAACTGAGTTCCACAGCATGTATTTTTTTTTAAATATTTTTATTTATTTCTAGGAGAGAGAGAGAGAGAGAGAGAGAGACAGCATGAGCAGGAGAGGGTCAGAGAGAGAGGGAGTACAGACTCTGAAATAGGCTCCAGGCTCTGAGCTGGCAGTCAGCACAGAGCCCGACGCGGGGTTCGAACCACGAACCGCGAGATCATGACCTAAGTGAAAGTCAGACGCTTAACCGACTAAGCCACCCAGGCGCCCCTCCACAGCATATTAAAAGGATTATATACAGTGACCAATTGGGATCTATTCCTGGAATACAACGATGGTCTTAAGAAAATAAAGGGAGGAAAAATGACCTTATCTTCTCAATTGATACAGAAAAATCTTGTGACACAATTCAATTCCGTTTTATGATAAAACACTCAACAGACTAGAAATAGAGTGAAATTAACTCAGTATAAGAAAGCCCCATATGAAAAACCCACAGCTAACAATCTAAACGGTAAAAGACAGAAAGCAACATCACTAAAGTCAGGAATAAGACAAAGATGCCTGTTTTTTCCGATTCTTTTCAACTTTTTTATTGGAAGTTCTAGCTAGAGCAACTAGGCAAGAAAAAAATAAAAGGTATCCAAATAGGAAAAGAAAAAGTAAAATTATTTCTGTTCGAAGATATGATTTTGTATGTAGAAAACCCTACATATACAGATGTATATGAGGATTGACAGAAAAAAAATTAGAAAAAATAAATTGAGCAATGTAGTAATACAAAATCAACACACAGAAATCCGGTGCATTACTATACACCAACAACGAGCAACCCAAAAGAAATTAAGAAAACAATTAGGAATTAATTTATTCAAGGAGTAAAAGACTTGTATAATGAAAACTATAAGACATTGCTGAAAGAAATGAAGAGATAAATAGACAGTTCTTATAAATTGAGTTGTTGTTGAGTTTTAGGAGTTCTTTATATATTCTGTATAACAATCCTTTATCAGATAAGTCATTTGCAAATATTTTATTCTGTGAGTTTCTTTATGTTTTGTTGACTGTGGCCTTTGATACACAGAAGTTTTAAAGTTTGATAAGTCCAATTTGTCTATTTTTTCTTTTATTACCTGTGCCTTTGATGTCAAAGCTAAAAAATATTGCCAAATACAGTATCATGAAGCTTTTCAACTGTGTCTTCTTCTAATTTTTATATCTTACATGTAGGACTTTGATCAATTTTGAGTTAATTTTTATATACGTATTAGATAAGGACACCAATTGATTTTCCTGCCTATAAATTTTATGTTATCTATATTTCACAATAAAAAAAATAGGGGCACCTGGGTGGCTCAGTTGGTTAAATGTCTGACTTTTGATTTTGTCTCAGGTCACAAACTTGTGAGATCAAGCCCCAAATCAGGCTCCATGCTGACAGCACAGAGCCTGCTTGGGATTCTTTCTCTCCCTTGCTCTCTGCCCCTCCCCCACACGCTCTCACTCTCAAATAAATAAACTTAAAAAAATGTTCAAAAAAATTAAATTTTAAAGACTGCAATACCCTTTCATGATAAAAAACAAACAAACAAACAAAAAACCAACCAGCCAGTAAACTAAGAATAGCAGGGAACTTCCTCAACATGATAAAGGCCATATATGAAAAACCCACAGGTAGCATACTCAGTGATGAAAATTGAAAGTTTTTCCATTTGAGATCAAGAACAAGGATGCCTGCTTATACCACTTTTTTTTTTTTTGAGAGAGAGAGAGACAAAGAGAGAACAAGCAGGAGAGAGGCAGAGAGAGGAGGACACAGGATCCAAAGTAGCCTGTGTGTGGACTGCAGAGAGCCCCATGTGGGACTCGAACTCACAAACCATGAGATCATGACCTGAGCTCAACACCTGAGCCACTCAGGTGCCCCTCACCACTTCTGTTAATATGTTTTCATTTTTCTTGAGTAGATTCATTTTATCTGACCTTTCTGTGGAATCTCTTTCCATCACTCCCTTTGCTTCCTCTCTCTCCTCTTAGCTTCCTCATTACTCTTTTGCAGTTTTCCTCTTGCTTCTATTTTTCCCCCCACTCTTTTGATGGCTCTTTTCCTTTTGACCCTCCCCAAGATGAATTTTTAGCCCCCTTTTATCTTCACTTTTTCCAATGGGACAAATTTTATAAATTCATATGCAAAATACACATAAACTGAAATATAAAGTAATACAATGAATATCCATATGGCTATCCAAAACTAAACCACAAAATTCAAACTAAAGTATTACTTCTTCAGTTAAATATAACTTTGGTGCCCCCTTCCAGTAGCCTCCACCCCACCTTCTCTCAGAGGAAGAAGGCATGTGTGGTAGTTTGTCCCACTAATGGCCCCACTGTGTCCTTACAGTGTCCTCACTTTTCTGGTCCCCTTCAACATTGACCTAGGGGTTAGCCCCTTACGGACTTTGCCCATTACCTTTTGATCTCTTCTCCTACCTCCCCCTAATTCAATCTGCTACAGCTAAGTAGGTTAGAGGTGTCAAGAGGGCCCTTAACTTGTTCCCAGTACCTGGTACACTTACCCTAATATCTGCATACCAGCATAGCTAGCTCTTTTGCCCTTTGTTCAAGGTACTATCTCAGCCAGGGCTTTCCTCTCCACTCTAAAACTGCAAAGTTTTAGACTGCATTTTCTATTCTTCTTCTGTGCATAATTTTTAATTTTTTATTTATAACAATTATCACCATCTCATGTACTACTGTAAATAACTTATTGGCTTTTCCACCTCTCCTCTAGAATGTAAGTTTCTCAGCTAGGTACTTTTATGCATTTTATTTTTTTATTAAAAAAAATTTTTTTAAGGTTATTTATGAGAGATGGAGTCAACTCAAGTAGAGAGGGAGACACAGAATCCGAAGGAGGCTCCAGGCTCTGAGCTGTGAGCACATGGCTTGAACTCACAAACCATGAGGTCATGACCTGAGACAAAGTCGGTGGCTTAGCGGACTGAGCCACCCAGGTGCCCGTTTTATGCATTTTATGCTCTCTATCCTGAGCCTACTACACATTAGGTGTAGAGGAGGAAAAAAAGTTATCCCTCTACCCTTCTGAGCTCTTGGTTGAGAACTCAGGTGGAGATAAGAAAGGTGTGTGTTGGGGTAAGGTAGCTGGAGGGTCAGTTATGGGAAGCGACCTGGGAAAGAAAGTAAACAAGCTTAAGGTTTGCTGCGCAGGTTTAAGTTAGCGTCTTCTCCACTGTTGAGTGTCTTGTGATTTAGTCATCCTCTTCTAGGTACAGGGAAGGAGACATCTTTACAAACGGAGATTTCCTTTATAAATGTACATTTCCCTTAAAAAGGGGGTATTTGTTTTCAGAGCTTCTCTTGTGTCCACTTTCTCAAAATAATTCTTACGCCAAAGAGGTACGTTTTTGCCTGGCATGTTCTGCTATCCCTCAGATTTAGGATTTGAGGAATGACTCGATCTTCGTTTTGCAAAATGACGAAGAGAGACAGAAATTAGGCAACCTGTCCAAGATCACGGAGCTTGTAGCAAAGCTGGGATTCCAACCCAGGTCTACCTTCTAGATCCAGTAGAGTTTTGTTTTTTCTCTGCTGTGGCTGCACTTTATGCCATAAGTGGCATCCAGGATACAGAGGGAGCTGCTGTTTCCAGCATTCCTGAAATGGGAATCACGGGAACTGGATTCCGTTTAAGACTCGACCATTAGTAGTTAAATAATACCAACGATTATCTAACCTCGCGGGTCTTAATTATGCCTAGCTGTAAAAACGGCTTTTGGCTCAACCAATCTCTTTAAGGTCCTTTAATTCGAACACTAAAATTCCTGACATCCGTAAAGGGACCGGAGTCATTGGTTTTTAAAGCGGCCTCCGTCTTCCATTCCACGCTGTTACAGGGGCCGAGGGCCCGGCAGCGCCGCAGGAACAGGCTCTGAAGAAGACAGGGCACACTGGCCTCTGGGCCGGCTCCAGAACGCTATCCGTCGGCACCGCGGGGCTAGCCTCCAGGTCGCGCTCTTCTAGACATCCGGCACTGCGGGCACTCACGCCCGCCTCGGGCTCGCGCCACCCAGCGCGGATTCCAAGGGAAACCCACAACAACATCCTCCGCCGCGCGCCCCAGGACCCGGAAATGACGTCCGTGCGTGCGTGACGCGCACTCGCGGCGCCGGGGGCGGGGCGTGAGGGAGGGAGGGCCGGCGAGAGGGCGGGTTGTGTTCCTGGCGGAGCCGGGACCCACTCGAGCGACCCGCGCAGAGCGGCGGCCAGACGCCCGTGGAGCCGCAGGCCAGGTACGGAGCGGACGGACGCGGGCCGAGGCTCTCGGCTCCGGGCGGCGGGGCGGCGGCGCTGTCCGGGCGGGGTTGCTGGGTCATTCACCCGTGCCGTCTACCCGGCCGGGGCCGTTTCGCTTCGGTGCTTCCAGCCGCCGTCGGTCCCAACCCGAGGCCCGCGGCGCGGCCCTGACCGGCCCCAGGCCGTCGCCGGCCGCCTTAGCTCTGGTCGCGCTGAGCCTGCCCTTTCAAGCGCTCGTCGCCAAGTTCTGCGCGGCCCGGCCCAACTCCGACGGACAGACGCTTGTCATTTCCTGGCTGCCTCCTGCCACCCGTCCTCCCCTCGCAGGGTGGCTTCCTTTTGGTCGGCTTCCTCTTCACTCCCCAGCCCGCGGAGTCGGAGGGGACACCTGTGGTGGCTGCCGGTCGGCTCGTGCCCTGGGCCCCTCGGAGGCCCGTCCAGGTTGGCGTCTCAGACCCAGATCGCAGCCCGGTGTTGGCAGGGGCGCCGGGGCTTCACGAACCCGCGTCGGTCTTGGGGAGGGAAAGGTCCCGGAGCCGAGAGGGTGCAGTCTTTTCGTGATGCGGGGACTTGAACACCGGTCCTAACTTTTGCGCGGTGGTTGAGGGGGAAGTTGTGGGCCTAGAGTTAAGAGCAGAAGTCCCTGCTTCCGAACTGGCTTAGAAGAGAGCAGAGGTGATGCCCGTCACGGAAGTTTAGTCACGGGGAGGGAGGGACTCAGCCGCTTTAGAGAGTAGGTCATAGACATCTGGTGGTGCCTCAGCGCCGGCGACCAAGCCCTGTGGTTGGGAAGTGTCAGTGGGCCCTGGTGGGCTCCTTTTACCCTTGAGATTAGATGTGAAAATCTGTCAAGACGAGTTGACAGCATCACCAGGGAAGTCGTTTTTTGGATATGAAGAGTTTTATTTTTGTGAGATGAAAAAATAGTTGTACCTTTTTTTTCCTGTAAACCTGAAACTGCTTTTTAAAAAGCCTGTTAATATAAAATAGTTAAAACAAGCAAGCTTGCCAGACGGGTAAGATTTGATTGTGTCGTTAATTCATTTAATGATAAATAATGTTAACTTGTAAGCGTTACTGGTTGTTATGCGGAAGACTAAGACGAGTTCAGGATTTGAAATTTCACGGACCTTCCAAGCAATCATGTTTCTTTCTAGGAGTTAGAGAGGGACCGTAAAGATACTTTCAATACAGTGTGGTAAATGGAGCTAAGATAGAGCCCTGAGGAGGGACACTGAAGGGTATGTAGGGTGAATCAGGGAAGAGTTTATGGAAGTGTCTTGAAGAATGATAACTTTGAAACTAACAGGATTGGGTGGGAATTTTAGGGAAAGGTGGGAATGTGGGGGTGAGAGATAAAAGGAGAATAGGCCAATAACTGACTACTAGGAGATGGTTTTTGAAAAGTAAAAAAGTGCAGGGCAGAGATGCAGGAGCTGTTGATGACAAAACTGAGGCAGGGTTTTAAGGAGGGTCTTTCCATGATTAAAATGGAATTGTAGGCAGCTTTTACACACAGGCTGCTACTGGGCTGATGAATACTGTGTGGGTTCAATGTGGTACTTGATTATGTGCTCATTAAATGTTTGAATTGAGTTGTGTGCTCATTTACTAGTTGTTTCATTGTGTAAAAAGTGTCTGACCCTCTAATTTGTAAACTTCTATAAACAGGAATTGTACTTCTATCTGTTTGCATTCTCAGTCCGAGTTGGGCATTCACAAGTGTTCGATGAGTGCTTGTTAACTTAATGAGAATTCATTGATTTCTGATGTTGGTTTCCAGAAGGGGGAAAATCATCAGTACTTAGCTTATTTTAATATCTACATATAGAAGAACTAAGATCTTGTTTCATTTACTTGTGTTAGTCTTTGGCTGGAGATACAGACTTTCAATCTTGACTATGAGTTTAATTTTTGGCACATGTGTTTTTATTGTTTGCAAAGTTAACATCTGCAGCAGAGATGACCCATTCCTAAAATGGAGAAGAAAGCTACGTAACACACCTGTCCTGTGATTCAGAATAGAAATGCTGTTAAGTGGCTTCTTAACCCATAAATAAAGTTATCATACTAAAAACAAGAGTTTCACGGTAGAAGTCAAACATT
This sequence comes from Proteles cristata cristata, assembly GCA_017311185.1. NCBI lineage: Eukaryota > Metazoa > Chordata > Mammalia > Carnivora > Hyaenidae > Proteles > Proteles cristata. The sequence goes on from JAESUZ010005300.1 coordinate 682,762, forward strand.
TTGAAAGTCTTATTAAATACTTGTTTCTATCATAAAGCATCATGGAAACAGTATGTATGTTTCATATGACTGGAATCCCTGGAAATAGTTGTCAAACACTTAGGAGAAACAGTAGTAGACTTACCTTCATCTCACATGATTTTATGTAATGATATTATATTTTATTCACTTGACATTTGGATAAAGCTCCTAAAATGCTTAAGAAAAAGCTGTACTCTTATGAGTTACCCTGCTTTCAAGTTACCCTGTGAGATTTCTGTGTTTGATGAAGTTCCTGTCGGTGGGGTAGAAAGTGTAATTTCTATTGTATAGTAGAACATTTTTTCATGTTTCATTTTCATGTTTCTGATAGCATAGCCTACTTGTTGATGGTCACCAGGAGGGTGAAGAACTGTAATTACATCAATTAGGGAGATAAGTATGTGGTTAGAAGTCAGAAGTTATGAATTCATGAATGGGTTAAATTGCATACACTAAGGTTCTTAAGCACTTTATTTTCCTCAAATGACATCAAGAAGATTGCTAAAATCCCTGAAGCAGGGATGTAGCAAAATCCCTACAGCAGGAGGGCAGCAGGAGTTTTGGGGGCTCTGAATTCTGTGCGGTCTTACCTTAAGGTATGGTTGGCAGCATTCTCTGTGCCAGGCACAGGGCAGCTCAGAAGGGTTTGAAGCTCCTTTTTTGAATCATTTTTCATCTAATCTCTTTAGTTCCCATTCAGAATAAATAATTGCAATTGCATTTGTAGTGATTTGGTCTGTGTTTTCAGATTAAAAATGACTTTTGGGGGATTTTTACATGGGATATATTTATAAATTTCTGTGTGCTTCAAAGTTAAAAATACATAATGAAAGTTTTATTTCTGTAGTTCCTGTTGTTCGAATTTCCTAATTTTAGACACAGTTTTTGCAATATTTCTTTTTTCTTTCGGAGCACAAAAAAAGGTAATGCCTTTAGAAATTGAACTCATAAAATGCTTATTAATGGAAGAAAGTAATCTTGTTGTGCCGTGATTTTTATTTTTTTTTTATTTATTTTTTTTTAAATGTTTTATTTATTTCTGAGAGAGAGAGAGAGAGAGAGAGAGAGACAGCGCGAGCAGGGGAGGGCCAGAGAGAGAGGGAGTCACAGACTGAAACAGGCTCCAGGCTCTGAGCTGGCAGTCAGCACAGAGCCCGAGGCGGGGCTCGAACCCGCGAACCGCGAGATCATGACCTAAGCGAAAGTCGGAGGCTTAACCGACTAAGCCACCCAGGCGCCCCTGTGCCGTGATTTTTAAATGGTGCGTGTCATTTACTTATATTGCATGGTGTTCCAGAAAAGATTCATAATGACTTTCAAAGATACAGCATGTTATTGAGAACATACGGAAATAAGGAGGTGATGAATTTAGCACTGAGGGAGAAAAATTAAGATGAAAATTGAGATCTGTAAGATCCTCGTTGAGATGGAATGAGATCTGTGCACAAGGTACTTGGACTGAAGTCTCAAGTATTTGTTAGAGAGCTACAAATTTGACTCTGCTTTTTAGTGGCCTGTTCAGAAGGCGATATAATCAGTTGCATAGTTCAGTGATCATAAGATAAAAGACCAATTTCTGTTTGGATTCCCAGACTCCTTGTATTGACAGATTTCTCAGCTACATCCTTAAGTAAATAACAGCATGCATTTCATAGGGCTGTATTGTGCTTTACTTTGTTTTTTAATTAAGATTCTTCGTTGCCTCATTGTGTAGGTTGATAACAAAACATAATGTGCTGGCAAAATAATGTGATCTAAGTTTGTAGATTTCTACAGTGATTTAATTTAAGGGTCTGTTTTAGATGATCTAGATAAGTAGATGGGAACTGTACATTCTTCAGGTTCTCTTCCATAAGTGTTTTGTTTCTCAGTGGAGCTTTTTGTTATAAAGTTACCTGTAAATCAGGGATTTGAGTTTGTGCTTCCTGACAAGTTCCTCAAGTACATCCATTTTTTTATGTTGTCATTTTATGTTGTCTAATCACAGAGCCATATTTTTCACGGGGAGTATGAGAATGGAGGAGTCTAACAAGGACTAATACTTACATGAAAGTCACCTCGCCTCCACGTATAGATGGACTTAGGGAATACCAAACACAGACCTAAGGTGCATTTCTGGAAGTAGGTTTGGGGTGTTAGCTCCAGCATAGAGAACATTGGTTCGAAAAGTCCAGGTATATAATTCATTTTTAAAAGGGGAACGGATCTACTCATCTTAGAAGGGGTGTCTAGAAAATTAATATGTCTTTATTTTGCTCAAGCTAAAAAGCAGACTGTTTAAGTAATAATAGTTCAAATTTATCAAGTGCTAGTGTGGACCAGGCGCTGTGCGAGTAATAAGCCCTTCACATGCATTATCTCAGTGTTGACCACTCCCTTCACCCTCCTTAAAAATAGAAAGAAATGTGGTTCAGAGTAGTAATTTGTTTCAGGTCACACAAGAGGTGATGGAGATTTGAACTCAGGTAGTCCAGCCAACTCAGTGATCTGCACCTAAGCACTTTATATTACGTGCTGCAGCGGACTAGACTGTGAGCTCACAAGGTGGGACCAGAGGTAAGCACATTGACAAGTATCGGAACCCACCATTACAAAAGGGCTGTGCACAGGACCTTCCTATCCAAATAATGGTCAGGGAGCTACAGCTTCAAGGCATTTGGCTATATTTTGTCAAGTTGGGGGAGCGGGGAGGGGGGGAGTCTTCTAAACATCAATCAGGATTCGCAAAGTGGGGTATTATTTTATGTGTTTGTTTGCATCTAAAATGCACATATTTTTTCTTTGTGTTTGCTCTGAATTTGCCTCAAGATCAGGAAAGCCACAATGATATTTATAAAGGTAGTGTACCATTCTAGAAAAAAAGGTTTGTATCTAAATTTTAGAGTAAAACTTAAGCAGGTGATCTCACTGCTGTGATTTGGCATGTATTTAGGTTATGTTTTTGGAACGCCATTACTAGGTGTATGTGTTCTTAACTCTCATTCTGTTGTGTTAGGAATTGTATTGCATTAGAGTTGTGTAGATAAGTAAACCATCATTTATTGTGCATTTTCATATGTAGCTGTTTCAGGTAATTCTGGATTGTTTTGTTTTTGTTTTTTGAAAATGAAAAACTGTATGACCATACAGTTCCTACAGTATATTGTAAATTTGTGACCTAGCCTATGAAACTAGAGAATAGAGAACACCCTTATTCACCTTTAATCAGTAAACAATGGGTGGAACTGTTGTTGTCTAAATGTAGTTATGTAACTTGATGGTTCCTTGATTGCATTTCCATATCGCTTTTGACATTGTTTTTGAAACATGTTCCGGAAAAATAAGCTGGACTAGTGACCACAGTTCTGAATAGGATATTATGAGAAGAATGCAAATAAAAAATGTGAAGACAAAAAATAAACCTGTAGGCCGATGAAATAAAATGTCTAAAATCCATTATAATTAGTGTCTCCAGAAGTGATGTCCTTGGCTTCTACTTAACAAGCTGGATTATATCTTTATTTATATTAATCAGTTAGCCATTGCAGTTGTTCTCGTAGTGTGGTAAGTGTAGATTTTATTTGTCTAGGGCTTCAAATGTTGTATGGTCACGGGTGGACACATCTTAAGTATTGTTTATGAGGAATAATCAGATGTCAAAGTGTTTTCATACCCTATGCTGACTGCTGATGTTCAGTATTTAAGTTCTTTGAATATCAACTATATGTAGACACGACTTTCTCCCAAGAACCTACTTTTGTTCTTGGACATATTTGGGAACATAATTGCAGATACTTTTTTGTTGTTATCCATAAGAAGCTATAGGCTATCTCTTTGAAAAAGATCTTTTCAATTCCTGTATGGGCTACCGAAAAAGAAAGAGAAGGGTCAGGGAGGAAAACTTTTGTCTTTGGTCTAGTAATTGAATAAATAAGTTAGAAAATAAAAATCTCAACTTATTATTTATATGTAAATAGTGCTTGAGAAATAAGCTGAGGTCGTTTGAAGCTTAAGGTTCTTAGATTGTAACAGAAAAGCTAGTCAGGAGGTTGGATTTTAGGCCCAGCCAGTTCCAGCCCCAAACACAACCACTAATTGTGATGATGGTGAGTCTGCCGTTTAGGTAAGTATAATGTAAAGATTTCAGTTTCATGCTTCAATCAACACTTGAGCTATATTTGGAGAAGAAGAACCTGAGTATTTTTTTTTTAAGTTTTGTTTTTCCTTTTTCTGAGGTTTAACTTCAGGAAGTTTAGTTTTTATAGTTAAGAATTTTAGTGATTTTATCAAACTACCCAGTCTAGTAAACATTTTATTACCCCATAATATCTTCTGATCTTTATTAATGTTTGTTTCTAGAACTGTCTACCTTTTATTTTGTGATAAAAAAATTGTTTACTAGTTTATGGAAGCATTTCAGAATTCACATAAGGTATATGTATGAGATTTTAAAAAAAAATTTTTTTTGAGAGAGAGCGCATTAGTGAGTGTGCACAGGCAGGGGAGGGGCAAGAAGAGAGAGGTGACAGAGACGCTGAAGCAGGCTCTGCACTGACAACAGCACACTTGATGTGGGACTTGAACTCATGAGATCACAACCTGAGCCAAAGTTAGATCCCCAACCGACTGAGCCACCCAGGTGTCCCTGTGTGAGTTTTATCATATTGCAAAGAAGTCTGGTATTTATGTTCTATGTTAATGTGTAGTTCTACCCTTTGAGCTGCCATAGATTTTTCTAAAAGAAGTTGCTTGCAGCCATTGCTTTGCATTGGACTTCAAGGTCATTGGTAAAAGTATGCTTCTTAGCTCCCAGTGATTACTAATTTCTAACCACTTGGCTCACATTAGAATTTTCTTGGTGGATTAGCACTTTTATCCTTTAGTCATCATTAGTGATTTTTGCCTTCAAGTCCACTTTGTATATCAGTATAGCTTTACTAGCTTTCTTTGGTAAATGTTGCATGCTGTATCTTTTTCCATTCTTCTGTTTTCTATTTTTTTTTAAATTTTGTCCTCAAAAGCATCGTGATGATTGGATTTAGTTTTTTTCTTTAGTCTGTTTTAATCTTTAGAGTATTTAGTCTATTTTCATGTAATGTGATTGTCACTGTATTTGGTGTTACATCTACCATCTTTTGATAAGTTTTCTTTTTGACTCATCAGTTTTGTTCCCTTTTCCTTTTTTCTTGCCATCTCGGATTATTATTCAATTATTTAATATTTTCCCTGTCGTAATTGTTTAGTTACATATTCTTTTATTACCCTTTTTGTGATTATACTAGCAATTATAACATATACCCTTGACTTACTGCAGTCTAATAAAAATTATAACTTTTATCACTTCTCCAGTAATGCTAGAACTTTAGATACTAACTCAGTTTGTCATTTTCCTGCCTTGTATTACTGTTTTACTTGCTTAATTCTACAGATATTTTAAAACCTGCAAGAAATTATTGTTTTAACATGTAATCTGTATTTGTGTGGATTTATGTACATATTTACTGTTTCCATTACTCTTCATTCCTTCCTGTATTTCTGTGTTTCTCTTTGAGATAGGCTAATTTTTCTTTCCATTTGAAGAGTATCCTCTGGTATTTCTTCTAATGCAAGTGGGCCCGTAATGAATTCTTTCAGTTTTTGTCTGAAAATGTCTTTATTGTGCTTTTATTTTTAAAGGATATAGTCACTGAGCAGCACATTCTAGGTGGGCATTTTTTTCCCAGCACTTTAAAGAGGTCATCTGTTGTCTTATGGCTTTTATGATTTCTTTGGAGAATTAGCTGTTAGTTTTACTGTTGCACCTATGAAAGTAATGTGCTTCTCTTTCCCACTGGTTACTTTTAAAAGTTTCTCTTTGTTTTTGATTATCAACGTTTTAAGTATGCTATATCGTTGTGTGTATGTGTGTGTTTTGTGCTTTTATGTTCACAGAATTTCTTGGATTTGTGGCTTGTTTTTTCATCAGTTTTGAAATTTCCATTCTTTTATTTATTTTTTAAATTTTGCTTTAGAGAGAGAGAGCACATGTGTGAGCAGATGAGAGGGACAGAGGAGGGGGAGAGAGAGAGGGAATCTTAAGCAGACTCCACACTCAGCACAGAGCCTAATGAGGGGCTCCACTCATGAATCCATGAGATCTTGGCTTGAGCCAAAATCAAGAATCGGACAGTCGACTGACTGAGCCACCCAGGTGCCCTAGTTCTTACTTTTAATATTTGTTCTGTCTTACTCATTCTTTCCTCTTCTTTTGAGGGACTCCAGTTACATACTTGGTACAATTTTCCACAATGTTCCTCATTCTCTTTACACTGCCCACCCCTCACCCCTGCCTATATTTCCTATTAGTTTTTCTCTCTGCTTCTGTATGAATATATTTTATTGACTTGGGTTCCCGTTTCTAATCCTCTTATCTGCTAAGCCTGGTTTGTTGTTAAATCTACCCTTTGAATTCTTAATTTTAGTTATTATACTTTTCAAATCTAGCATTTCAGTTCAATTCTTTTTTTTTTTTTTTATGTTTTTAATGTTTTATTTATTTCTAGGAGAGAGAGAGAGACAGCATGAGCAGGGGAGGATCAGAGAGAGAGGGAGTCACAGAGTGAAACAGGCTCCAGGCTCTGAGCTGGCAGTCAGCACAGAGCCTGACGCGGGGCTCGAACCCACGAACTGCGAGATCATGACCTAAGCGAAAGTCGGACACTTAACCGACTAAGCCACCCAGGCGCCCCAGTTCAATTCTTATAGATTACAATTCTCAGTTGAGATTCTTCATTTTTAAAGTATGTTCTTACTCCCTTTCTTCACCTATTTTTTATTTACTTCTCACCTATATTCCTAAATAGGGAATTTAAGTAGCTATCATTATTTAAAAATCTTTTTTTAAATGTTTATTTTATTTTTTTGAGAGAGAGACAGCGCACGAACGGGGGAAAGGAGAAGGAGACACAGAATCTGAAGCGAGAGAGAGAGAGAGAGAGAGATAAGGAGAAGGAGAGAGAGAGAGAGAGAGAAAAGGAGAAGGAGGCACAGAATCTGAAGCAAGCTCCAGCCTGTGAGCTGTCAGCACAGAGCCATACGCATGGCTCAGACTCAGCAACCGTGAATCATGACCTGAGCTGAAATCGGAGGCTTAGCCGACTGAGCCACCCAGGTGCCCCTAAAAGTCTTTCTTTTGGGGTGCCTGGGTTGGCTTAGTCAGTTAAGCCTTCGGCTTCAGCTCAGGCCATGAACTCATGGTTTGTGAGTTTAAGTCCTGCATCAGGTGAGCTCGTGCCCTGCTTCTTTCTCCCCCTCCTCCTCCCTCTCTCCCCCTCCCCTCCCCTCCCTCCACCCTTCCCCCCCCAGGATTCTCTCTCTAAAAAATAAAAATAAAATAAAATAGGGGCTCTTGGGTGGCTCAGTCGTTTAAGTGTCCCACTTCAGCTCAGGTCATGATCTCACAGTGCATGGGTTCAAACCCCGCATTGGGCTCTGTGCAGACACGTAGCTCAGAGCCTGGAGCCCACTTCCGATTCTTTGTCTCCCTCTCTCTCTGACTCTTCCCTGCTCTCTCTCGCTCTCTCTCAGAAATAAATAAAAAACATTAAAAATTAAAAAAAAAATAAAATGTTAACTTCATTGTCTGCGTCATCCGAGCATCTGTTTTCTTTTTGGCTTTTAGTTAGGTGAATGCTGGGTGTTGTGAATAAAATGAAGTTCCAGATGATGCTGTTCTTTTTTTCTTTTTTTTAAGTTTATTTATTTAATTTTGAGAGAGGAGAGAGAATCCCAAGCAGGCTCTGTGCCATCGGCACAGAAATCAAGAGCTGGTCGCTTAACAAACTGAGCCACCCACGCGCTTCAATGCTGTTCTTTTTCAGAGAGGAAATGTGTCCTCCCTTTTGCTAGCCAGATAGAGTAGAGATTTATCATATAATCCTATTAGGGATTGAGCTAATGGTTGAGATTGTGTCCTGGGTTGATAAGGCTAGTTTCCTTCTGGTTTGCCTTTACCACTAGTCATCCAGGGCTTCTAACTGATAGTCTAGCAAACTCACAGGTACCTCTTCCCCTGGTGGTTTCTGTACTGTAGTCTTTGTCTCTTGAGAACAGTGAGATTACCGAAAATTCCACTTTTTTTTTCCCTTAAAGATTTTATTTTAAAGTAATCTCTACACCCTACATGGGACTCAAACCTACAACTTCAAGAGTTGCATGCTCTACCAACGGAGCCAGCCAGGCCCCCCTGAAAATTCCACTCTTGGTTTTCAGAGGTTTTCAGTTTTGTTTTGAAGCTCTCTCTGTGCTGCTGTAGAATTTGGTAAATGTCCTTAGGGGGAAACCAGCCTCGTGTTAGACCTGGCTCTTTGACTCTCCTCTTTAACTGGGATTTTGGCCTCCTGAGTCTTGCCTTTCTTTCATCTCTTCCAAAAGCTCTCGTGGTTCCTCTGTCTATGGTCAGTCTGGATTCTCAGCCTTTTGCCCCAGAGTCAGCAAATGTATTTGGTGAAAAAGTGGCTGCAGAATGTCACTTTGTTTCTCTTCCGTTCCTCTCTTTTTCCAGAATCCAGAGGCTTCTAGTTTTGATTGCTTCATGTTTTTTTGATGCCTTTAAACATTGATTTAAAAATGTATCTGTCCTTCTCTGCCTGACTTATCTCACTCAGCATAACACCCTCTAGTTCCACCCATGTTGCTACACATGGCCACATTTCATTCTTTCTCATTGCCATGTAGTCTTCCATTGTATAAATATAGAAGGACAGATACCATATGTTTGCACATATAGGTGGATTAGGAGGAACTTAACGGAGGACCATGGGGGAGAAAAAGGGGAAAATAGTTGGGGAGAGGGAGGGAGGCAAACCATGAGAGACTTTTGAATGCTGAGAACAAACTGAGGGCTGATGAGGGTGGGGGAGAGGGGAAGGGGGGTGATGGGCATGGGGGAGGGCACTTGTTGGGATGAGCACTGGGTGTTATATGTAAACCAACTTGACAATAAACTATTTAAAAATTAAATTAAATTAAAAAATAAAAAATGTGGGGCGCCTGGGTGGCTTAGTCGGTTGAGCGTCCAACTTTTGCTTAGGTCATGATCTCGCAGTTCGTGGGTTCAAGCCCCGCGTCGGGCTCTGTGCTGACTGCCAGCTCAGAGCCTGGAGCCAATTTCAGAGTCTATATCTCCCTCTCTCTCTGACCCTCCCCTGCTCACGCTGTCTCTCTCTCTCTCTCTCCTAGAAATAAAACATTTTAAAAAATTAAAAAAAAATGTATCTACGGGCACCTGGGTGGCTCATTTGGTTGGATGTCCGACTTTGGTTCAGGTCATGATCTTACAATTCATGGGTTTGAGCCCTGCATTAGGCTCTGTGCTGACAGCTCAGAGCCTGGATTCTGTATCTCCCTCTCTCTCTGCCCTTTCCCTACTCAAGCTCTGTCTCTGTCTCTCAAAAACAAATAAACATTGAAAAAGTTAAAAAAACAAAAGTATCTAGCTTTCTTCGTTCCCTGTAGCAGTGTTGGTCTGCCACAAGCTACTCCATTGTATTCAGAAGAGAAAGTCTCCCACTAGTAATGAAGTCATGAAAAGAAACTAATCTTTTAATAATTGTTGTTCCTTCTTTATCGCAGTGGTTCTCAAAGAGTAGTCCTTCGCCACATCGCCTGGGAACTTTTTAGGAATGTAGATTCTCTGGCCCTCCCCCTGACCTCTTGAATCAGAAACTGGGTTGGGAGCCAGGAAGTACTCTGCTTTAAAAAGTCCTCCAGGTGATACTGATGCATGCTAAAATTTGAGAACAACTGCTTCATAAGTTAGTCATTTTGCAGTTTAATTTTCTATTCCTACCTGCATTGGGCCCTGGAGAGTGTCTATGGGACACAAGTGAAAGAAAATGGTCTATGCAGGTACTTTGTTGGTCTTCTAAATAACGAATTTAATAAATTTAGGAAATATGTATGGGTTACTCACTCTGTTCCTGGCAGAACAGTGCTATGTCTGTGTATGTGAGTGGCCACATAAGGAAGTTATTATAATAGAGTGTGAGTATTATAATAGCTGTATTTATAAAATGCTGTAAGAACCAGAGGAATAGAATTATTCTGTCAATGGGGAAAAGGGAGTCAGATGCTATTTGAACAGGATGGAATTTGAAGGTGGACTAACAGGAGGGTTTTATAGGCTTGTTCATAAATAACATGACCATGTAATTTATTATCTAGAGCAGATCACTTTCGAGAATCAAATGGATGCTTTTTTGCTAGGACAACAGGCATAAGCCAGGACTGTTTTCATGAACTGGGAGATGTGATTACCCACTTGATAAGGAGCAAGTGATGCTGTGGACCCATAGTTCTGTTTTAACTTATGGAAACCTCATTTCTTTCAATTATTTGTTTACAGTTCCAGTTTGTAATTATTCCTGGATGATTTTTATAGTTTCCTAGGGCTGCTGTAAACAGATTGGGTGGCCTAAAACAACAAATATTTATTCTCTCACTGTTCTGGAGGCTAGAAATCTGAAACCAAGGTGTCGTCAGGGCCGTGTTGTCTCTGAATACTGGAGATGCTGGCTGGATGTTCTGCACTTCCTTGGCTTGTGGCCACATCACTGCGATCTCCGCCTCTGAGGCCACGTGACCTCTGTGTGTATGTCTCTCTTTCAGGGCCTTTTTGTAAGGACACCAGTTATTGGATTTAGGGACCACCCTAAATGCGTATGACCTTATTCTGTAATTACATCTGCTTATTTCCAAGGCAGGTTTCATTCACAGTATTGAACTCAACCTTTTTTGGGGACACAATCTAACGCACAACAGACGGTATGGTTTTAGCTTTTGAAAATCTCTGCAGATTAATTGGATTGAATTTTTATTACATACAGGACACTTCTCAGAGGCATAAACATAATACAGATTTGTAATTCATTGAGCCAGCTAGCAAATCTGAATAAATACATTTTCCATCCGGGCAGTTCTTTTTGTATTTCTCTTATCTTGTGGTGTGTGTGTGTGTATCACTTTGCTCAGCCACAGCAAATGGCTGCAGCAAAGCTAAAACCAAGATATAACTCACAGTTGTATCAAAAATATGAAGCTGTTAGTGGTTGAAAGCATGTTATGGATTGCAGTCTGTTGCTAGTTTGAGTGGATTTAAGAGAATATTTGGTCATTTACTTATTGAATAAACTGACCGTTTGGGGAATTGACTGCTGCCATGGAAGAGAGGATGGAGCATAGTAGGAAGTAAACCAGAGCAGCCAGTTTATTTAGCATGCACGTTTGGGTTGTTAGCCTGGGCAGTGGCATGCTCAGATTGGAATCATAATTTCACATATCTGGAGAGGGTGCAACTTAAAACAATAGAAGATTGTTGTCAAAAACTCATTCTGTAAGAATGCTGCTCTGCCGGCTTTGCTCATTCCTGCAGTATAAGCTCTACATTATATTTCGTGGGTTTGATTACCACTTGGAATCATTTGGGGAGGCCAGTGTTTGGGTACTTTGTTTTGTTATATTTAACACGAACTCTGCCACTGCTTCTCTGTGTGGTATTTACCTTCATTTTGGAAGCAGTGTATTTTTTTTTTAATTTTTTTTTTAACATTTTTATTTATTTCTAGGAGAGAGAGACAGCATGAGCAGAGGAGGGTCAGAGAGAGGGAGTCACAGATTGAAACAGGCTCCAGGCTCTGAGCTGGCAGTCAGCACAGAGCCCGACGCGGGGCTCAAACCCACAAACCGCGAGCTCATGACCTAAGCGAAAGTCGGATGCTTAACCAACTAAGCCACCCAGGCGCCCCATGGAAGCAGTGTATTTAACGATATGAAAGTTAGTGAAGTGAAGGACTAACATAAAGTGAAGGACTAAAAGATGACATAAAAAGAGTGCTTAGAAAGAGACAAAAGATTATATGTCAACTATACTTCAATGGAAAATAAAGGAAGAAAGATGACATAGAAAAATGAGCAAAATACGTGAATGGTTAAATTCTTCAAAGAAGATACTCAACTTAAAATTGTATATATTGGCCAGTAAATATTAAAGATGGTTTGGGAAATGCATATTAAAACAAAAAACGATTAATTTTTTTCTTTTTCAGATGGACCAAATAAAGATTAATAATCCAGTATTTATGAGTTTCCGGGAGAGTAGATTCTCTCATACACAGTAGGTAGGAATGTAGATAGATACAATCATTTTCTGAAGCCAGTTTGGTTGTACATATCAAAATTTTAAATGCAGAAACCTTTATGTGTGCCTGGGTGGCTCAGTTGGTTGAGCACTCAACTCTTGGTTTCGGCTAATGTCTTGGTCTCATGGTTGTGGGATTGAGCCACGTTCAATGTGGAGCCTGCTTAGGATTCTGTCTCTCTCTCTCCGTCTCTCTCTCTCTCTCTCTTTGTCTCTATTTTTGCTTCTCTCTCTCTCTCTCTCTCTCTCTCAAAAATAAATAAATTTTAATAAAAATAAAAATGCAGAAACCCTTTGACATTCTGTTTCTCAGAAGCTTTTCCTGTTTTGTGATTGGTCTACTTATATCCTTATCCTGCATATCAGAGATTTACAATTTCCTTTTATTCATATAGTTTATGAATATAATAAAATACTTCATTGTCATATTTTCTTAAAATATTTGCCTATTTTAATTTTTTAATGTTTATTTGAGAACCAGTGCGAGCGGGGCAGGAGCAGAGAAATGGAGAATCCTAAGCAGGCTCTGCACTGTTAGCACAGAGCCCCATGTTGGGTTCAATCTCGCGAACTGTGAGACCATGACCTAAGCTGAAATCAAGAGTTGGATGCTTAACAAACTGAGCCATCCCGGTGCCCTTGCCTTTCCATTTTCTAAGTGGGCCTTTTAAAAACTAGAAAGAAGTTTCAATTTATGTATTTAAGTCTGTTTCTTTTTAAAAATTTCCTTCAGTTTTTAAGCTTAAATAGCCCTCAGTCCTTTAAAAGTTTCCCAAGGTGTGACTCTTGATTTTAGCTCAGGTCCTGATCTCACAGTTCACTAGTTGGACCCCTACATCCGGCTCTGTGCTGACAGTGTGGAGCCTGCTTGGGATTCTCTTTCTCTAACTCTCTCTCTGCCCCTCCCCTATGTGCTTGAATGCTCTCTCCCAAAATAATTAAATAAACCACAAAACATCTTTTGAAATTTTGTTGTCATTTGTAGTAAACTTGAAATTTTTTAAACATTTGACATTTATAAATTGAGTTTCCTCAGTAAAAATTGGTATGTCTTACCAACTACTTCAGCTTTCTTTATATTTATAATATTTATTATAAAATCACATAATTTTCCTATTACAGTATTTCCTGGGTGTTTTTACATTTTAATATTATTGTGATGGGATCTCTTTTTATATTTCCAAACTTGTTATTGTTAGACTATTGTAAGAGCTCCATAGATTTCATGTACACAAATTTAGCTTGTTTTACATAAATATAAATTCTTTTATGTGATTTTGTAATCTAAAATTATTTCCTCATTGTTCATAGTGTTTTAAATTCTTACAGGCCTTCTAAGTATATAGTTGTATCTCCCATACTACATAGCAGATGCTACAAGGACTGCAACTTTACTTTTACTTTTGTAAAGTGCCTAACACAGAGTGTGAATCAGTGTATAATTATTTGTTAAATAAATGAGTGATGAGTAAAGAAAGCTGTAAGAATATACATGTATACTTGATGTATATTTATCAAGAATATATATACTTTAAGAATATAGTGAATGTCTCTGGGTGATGTTTTTACATTCTACTTTCTTTTCTACTTGTCTATATATATCTTATGCTTCCATAAGTGGAGAAAATCAAATTTAAGGAGAAACGCTGAGTTATTAGTTTTATTTCTTAACTGAGGTCAAGGACAGTGTATCATTTTAGTAGAGTTGATTGGATATTTCCTATAAATTGGAGCATAGAGGAATGAACTATGAGAACATGACATTGAACCCAAAAACAGGAAGTAGGACTCTCATAAGAAAGATAGTGGGAAGCTACTCAAATCCACAAAGTGTTTTTTTTGTTTGTTTGTTTTTGCTTATTTTATGAATTGAATTTGGTTTACATGCAGAGTCTTCAGGAAAAACACATCTAACTCTGGGATTTGTACTCCTCTGGCCTTTTTTTTTTTACGATACCTCAACCCAGATTGAATACTAGCCCTGGGGCAGAATTCGCAGGGATCTCCACTGTCTCAGCAGTAGAGATTATTTTTACTCTGTCTTCCCTAATGCAATGGGCCAAGTGCATTATGCATTCTTTATGCCCAGGTTGCTCAATAAAAGCCTGCTTATTTGAGTGCCGTGCTCAAACAGGATCTGCATGTGTCCCTCTGGCCCTTCCTCCTGGGTGCATTGGTGGGGGTAGCTTGCCTCTGGGTTATGGCTCCACTGACTCTTGAGGGATAGGTCTTTCTGTGCAGGAAAGACAGAATTGAGGCTCAGGCCGTTGATCCCCATAAGTTTCTCCCTAACTTAAGAGGATATGCTGCTTATATGTCTCTGGTGTCTAATGTAGGTGCGTTGACTGTACGTGCTTTGCTCCTCTGAAACAGAGCTGTCATCACCACTGCTTTCAAATCCTGGCATGCACTTTTGGCATTTCACTTGCTCTCTTTGTTGTCTATACTCAGAAATAATCTGAGTGATGTGTTTAACTATCTCATATACGTTGGTTCAGTCATACGTGTTGTCACTTAAATTTCTTTAAGTGGAATTTTTTAAACCTCTGATTTGAAATGACAGATTAACAGGAAGTTGCAAAGATAATACAGAGAGGCCCTGTGTACTCTTTACCCAGTTTTCCCCAAAGGCTACATTTTACGTAACTGTAGTATACTGTCAGAACCAAGAAATTGACATCTGTCATGTGTGTGTGCACGTGTATAGCAGTTCTGTGTCACAGTCAAGATTCAGGACTATTCTGTGATCACTAAGAGCTCCCTCATGCCACCCCTTTATAATCATACCCTAGGTCAGTAGTCTCCACGGCTCACCCCAGATTTGGTAATTTGATAGGATTCATAGAACTCCTGTACTCCTGGCGATGTTTCATAGCCAGTGAGAGGATACAAAGCAGCATCAATAAAGGAAAACAGTGCATTGAGCAGAGTTTGGAGGATAACACACGTGAAGTGTTTTCTGTTAAGGAAACTCATCTAAGTCTTGAATTCCAGGGTTTTCATTGAAGTGTGGTCACATGGGCACAGGTGCCCTCACGATATGACCACATATCTGGAGTTAATGCAACTCCAGACCTCCAGAAAGGACGCAGGGTTCACCATATGTCACACTATTTATGCAAACTGTCTAAAGTGTGATTCAGAGCTCCAAGCATACAAAACATAAGGACACTCCAAGACTTCCATTCCCAGAAACTGACCATGAGCCAGTCACACAAGCAGGCCCTTCTGAGAATGTGCATGATTTTTGAGCAACTCCGGCCTCTTTGGTTAACTCTTTCCTTACCCTGCCTTTTTTGATATAGGTAGGATATAGAGAAATAATGCTGAGCCAGCGTGGAAGTGAGAGTTGGGGATTTGGGGGAGGTACTGCTTTAGAGTGGCCTTCCTGACAGTGCGACGTGAAAGCCGAGACCTACAGTATGAGAGAGTAATCACCATGTGAACAGCAGGATGCACAGCCCTAGGCAGCATCGGGACACATGTACAAAGGCCCCCAAAAAGAGACAGGGAAAAGAGACCCTTGTTAGTTTTTTGATGCTGCCATAACAAATTGCCACAAATTTAGAGCCTAAAACAACATCCATTTAGTATCCCAAAATTCTTAAAGGCAGAAGTCCTGGCTGGCTCAGCTGGATACTCTATTAAGGATCTCAAGAGGTCAAAATAAAGGAGTCAGCCAGTCTGATCTCTTATCTGCTTCCAAACATACTCATGCTGGCAGAATTTAGTTGGTTTTGGTTATAGGACTGAGGTCATTCTCAGCTTCTAGAAGCCATCCACATTCCTTGGCTTAGAGTTGCTCCACCTTCAAAGGCAATAGTTCTTTGAATCACTCTGACTTCCCATCCTGCCCTCCTCTGCTGATTTTTACAGGCATACTGTGCTTTATTGCACTTTGTTTTACTGAGTTTCACAGATACCACTTTTTTTTTTTTAAACAAATTGAAGGTTTGTGTGACAACCCTGTATCGAGCAAGTCTCTCGGTGCCATTTTTCCAACAGCATTTGCCCACTTCCATGTTTTTGTGTCATGTCACAAAATCTGGATATCTTGCAATATTTTGAACATTTTCATTATTATTTGTTATGGTATCTATGATCAGTGATTACAATTCACTGAAAGCTCAGATGGTGGTTCACATTTTTTAGCACTAAAGTATTTTTAATTTAAGTACATTTTTTTTTTAGATGTAGTACTGTTGAGCACTTAATGGATACAGTATAGTGTAAACCTAACTTTTATAGGCACTGGGAAACCAAAAAATTTATTTGACTCACTTTATTGTGACATTTGCTTTATTGTGGTGGTTTCAACCTCAACCTGCAGTATCTCCAAGATACATATTTTAAGAACAACTTTATTATTTTTTTTAAATGTTTTATTTATTTCTAGGAGAGAGAGAGAGAGACAGCGTGAGCAGGGGAGGGTCAGAGAGAGGGAGTCACAGACTGAAACAGGCTGCAGGCTCTGGGCTGGCAGTCAACACAGAGCCCGACGCGGGGCTCGAACCCATGAACCGCGAGATCATGACCTAAGCGAAAGTCGGACGCTTAACCGACTAAGCCACCCAGGCGCCCCAAGAACAACTTTATTAAGTATAACTCACATACCACAGAATTAACTATCTCCTTTATTCCCACCCTCTCCCCCTTAGTCCTAAAGAACTGCTAATCTACTTTCTGTCTCTGTAGATTTCCCTGTTCTGAACATTCATATGAAAGAGATTATATACTATGTGGCCTTTTAAGACTGGCTTCTTTCACTTAGCATAATGTTTTCAAGGTTAATCGTGTTGTGACGTGTATCCGTACTTACTTCCTTTTTATGGCCAAGTAATACTTCATTTTATGGATATCGTATTATTTCTTTATCATTCATCCCCTTTTGGCTATTATGGATAATGTTACAAACATTTGTGTACAAGTTTGTGTGGACATATGCTTTTTTTTTTTAATGCTTATTTATTTTTGAGAGACACAGAGAGTGTGTGAGCAGGGAAGGCGCAGAGAGAGAGGGAGACACAGAATCTGAAGCAGGCTCCAGGCTCTAAGCTGGCTGTCAGCACAAAGCCTCATGCGGGGCTCAAACTCATGAACCATGAGATCACGACCTGAGCCGAAGTTGAATGCTTAACCGACTAATCCACCCAGGTGCCCCATGTGGACATATGCTTTCATCCCTCTTGTGTGTATACATTGGACTGGAATTGCCAGGTCATATGGTAACTCTCTTTAATTGTTTGATGAACTGTTAGACACTATTTTACATTCCCACCAGCAGTATATGAGAGTTCTAATTTTTCTACACCCTTGCTAACACTTGTTATTATCTGATTTTTTTTTATCGTAGCCATCCTATTGGATGTGGAATGGTATTTCATTGTGGTTTTGATGTGCACTTCCCTGATTAGTGATCCTGAGCATCTTTTCACATGTTTGTTGGCTATTTGTGTATCTTCCTTGGAGAATTATCTATTCAAGTCCTTTGCTAATTTTTCATTAGATTATTTGGGTTTTTGTTGTTGTTGTTGGGCTGTGGGAATTCTTTATATATTCTGGATATTAATCCCTTAGCAGATACATGGCTTGCAACTATTTTTTCTCATTCTATACAGGTTGCCTTCTCACTCTGTGGACTATTTCCTTTTCCATGCAGAATGTTTTAGGTTTGATACATTCACATTTGTCTATTTTTCCTTTTGTGGCCTGTGCTGCTTTTGGTGTCATATACGAGAAATTGTTGCCAAATCCAATGTCATGAAGTTTTTTCCCTGTGTTTTCTTTTAGGTGTTTTATAGTTCCAAGTGTTACATGTAGGTATTTAATCCAATATTAGTCCTTTCTTGAAGTGTTCTATATACTATTGAGAAGGAAATAAGAAGTGTTTTCTTGGGGCGCCTGGGTGGCTCAGTCGGTTTAGCGTCCAACTTCGGCTCAGGTCATGATCTCAGGGCTCGTGGGTTCGAGCCCCGTGTCGGGCTCTGTGCTGATAGCCAGCTTAGAGCCTGGAGCTTGCTTCATATTCTGTGTTTCCCCCCCTCTCCCTGGCCCTCGCCTGCTCACCCTTTCTCTCTCTCAGAAATACATAAAACATTAAAAAAAAAAAAAAAGAAGTGTTTTCTTTTGTATGACTCTGTCAAGAATTTGCTTGCTTTCTTTTTAAGATTTTTATTTTAAATAATCTCTGCACCCAGTATAGGGTTCAAACCCACAGTCCCAAGATCAGGAGTTGCATGCTGCACCAATGAGCCAGCCATGTGTCCCAGGAACTTGCTGTATTTAAACTCTTTCCCTCCCTCCCTGCCTATGAGTGAGATTATGGACTCACTCATATTTTTGTTAATTGCTATGCTGATAGAAGAATGATAGTGCAACAACACTTTCTTGTTTGTACTTGATTAGCAGAAAGAAGATGAGCCTGAAGTCTGAACGCCGTGGAATTCACGTGGACCAGTCGGAGCTGCTATGCAAGAAAGGATGCGGTTACTATGGAAACCCCGCTTGGCAGGGTTTCTGCTCCAAGTGCTGGAGGGAAGAGTACCACAGAGCCAGGCAGAAGCAGATTCAGGAGGACTGGGAACTGGCAGAGCGGTAAAAGGATTTAACTAGGGGTGGTTTAACACTGAAAAAGTTGGAGATATAGCTCTGTCGTCGTCAAAATCCATTTTTCTCACCTGTTGTGAGCTATCAGCAAATCAGCTTAATATTAGAAATGAATTTTTTCCCCTTGTCTTCTCAGTTAACATTTAATGAATAGCTTTCAGTGATTTCTTCATTTTGTCTTTGTCTTATAATTATTTTGTGTTTAGAGTGTGTTAGACTGAGTTCTCTCTCCTTTTTTTAATGTTTATTTTTGAGAGAGAAAGACAGAGAGAAACAGAGAGGAGAGACAAAAGAGAGGGAGACACAGAATCTGAAGCAGGCTTCAGCCTCTGAGCTGTCAACACAGAGCCCGACATGGGGCTTGAACTCACAAACCGTGAGATCATGACCTGAGCCAAAGTCAGATGCTTAATTGACTGAGCCACCCAGGTGCCCCTAGACTGACTTCTCTAAGATAGATAAAATAGACTTCTTGGAGAAGAAGAATGGAGATACACATACTTTGTGGTGAAAATTAAATGTAGTGATCTATCTGATGTTCCGAGCACAGAGCTCAGCACGTGACTCTCATCAAGCATCATTTTTTTCATTATTAAAATAGATCCGGCATAGCACCTGCCATGGTGATAAACATAATAGTAAAAACTTTTTGATTTTTTTTTATAGTTTATTTTTATTTTTGAGACAGAGAGAGACAGAGCATGAACGGGGGAGGGGCAGAGAAAGGGGGAGAATCTGAAGCAGGCTCCAGGCTCTGAGCTGCCAGCACAGAACCCGATCTGGGGCTCGAACCCACGAACTGCGAGATCATGACATGAGCTGAGGTCGGACGCTTAACCAACTGAGCCACCCAGGCACCTCAAACCTTTTTTGATTTGTATACAGAGGCTGTGCATTTTGGAAATCTAACTTTTTCTTAAAAATGAGGTTTCTTAGTCCAAAATAGTTTATATTATCCAGAAATATGATAAAAACTAAAAGATAAAATGGCTGGTGAGTATAGAGATGACTAAAATGCCGTGAATGATGTCAATCTCTTGCCAAAGCATCCTAGAAACAGTAAAACTTCTCCATAAAAGAACACCAGACTGAACTCTGACAGCTTTTGCTAGTTTTTGTATCTAATCAGCCATATTTGTTGAGTGACTACTTTGCTAGTATCTGTGGTGAACTTGCAGAATTATAATGCATACTCAGTGCTTTCAGTAACTCTATGGTCAAAGAGAGAAGATATAGACATAGAACATTAAGTATTTGCTCAGGTGTCCCACTGCACTCCTGATAATCTCAATAGCTGATCCTGTTTCATGAAGAAAGTAGCTTTCTCCTCTCTCCAACAGCAAAATGTACTCCTGTCTTTATGCTGACTTCTATTTTGTCTCAGAGAGAAGTGTGTCCCTATTCCATTCTCAGACTAACACTTCTACCTGTGATTTCATTGCTGTTTCTTTCTGCTTCCATTTATGACCTTGCTTGAGATTTGCTACAGCACTGTTTCTCAAATTTAAGCAAGCATGAGAATCACTTATAAAAACAAGGATCACTGGACCTCACCTTGGAGTCTCTGACTTTAGTAGGATGGGAGTGAAGTCTGGGAATTTGCATATCTAACAAGTTCCTAGGTGATGCTGCTGGGATCACTATATAGAACCCTTGTTCTAAAGAGAGCTCTTTAGATTTATTATAGGGGCGCCTGGGTGGCTCAGTCCGTTAAGTGTCCGACTTCGACTCAGGTCATGATCTCACGGTTCGTGGGTTCAAGCCCTGTGTCGGGCTCTGTGCTGACAGCCAGCTCGGAGCCTGGAGCCTATTTCAGACTCTGTATCTCCCTCTCTCTCTGACTTTCCCCTGCTCGCTTGCTCTCTCTCTCTCTCTCTCTCTCTCTCTCTCTCTCTGTCTCTCTCTCAGAAATAAATAAAACATTAAAAAAATTTTAAAAATAGATTTATTATAAACACCTCAAATACCTTGGACCTGGTTCAAAGTCAAATTTATTTCTTTTATTTACTCAATCCCAACATTTCTTCCTACCCTTCTGTATCAGTTAATGACGTCCCTGTTTTATTCAGTTGACTAAAAAACATTGGGAGTCATTCTTAATTTCTCCTTTACCTCCCTTACATGACCAATAAATAGAACTTATTCCAGCACAGAGAAGTCTCTTGAATTTCATCCTTTCTTATTTCCAGATCTATATTTTCTCTCACTTAAATCTGTGTATAATATATGCTTAATTATTGCCCAAGTTATCGCATAGCAACCTGCATTAGTTTTCTAAAGCATAGATCTGATGATGGTAATTTGTTGGATTTACAGTCTTTCTTGGATCCCCACTACATGGTGAAATCTAGGATTACAGTGGGCTTGGCAGTCAAGGTTTCTTAACTACCTGGTCATACCAGTGACGATGCTGATCTTAGTCCGCAAAGGAAACCATATGCCTTCACATTCATAGTTCTCTCTTCCTATTCGGAATGCCCTTTCACTCTGTGGAACCCTATTCACCTCTTAAGACTGGTGTAAATATCACCACTGTAAGATCTTCGTCATCTCCTCCAGCAGATTAAGCTGTTCTTTCCTATCTTCTCATAGCAATTAGGTTTTACTCTCTACTGTAGGAGCTATCACATTATATACTTATCTCTTTTTCCTTTTCAACCTTGAGGTTGTTAGGGAAAACGACTGGAGTTTATTTATTTATTTATTTTTATGTAACCTTAGTATGTTTACTAAATGAATATGATTCATGGAGAAGGTCCTTTTTGAAGTCTAGGAGTGTGTGGGATAGTTTCATTCAGGCACCTCAGACCTATTTGATATGTTTAGCCTCCATGTCTAAAAATTCTAGGTTCCCCCAGCAATTCATTGAGTAATAGCTTCAGATACAAGGAAAACTTGGAGGATATCTGGCTCATTCTTAATGTCTCTTGAATTGCAGACTTCAGCGGGAGGAGAATGAGGCCTTTGCCAGCAGTCAGAACAGCCAGGGGGCCCAATCCCTCACATTTTCCAAGTTTGAAGAAAAAAAAACCAATGAGAAGACCCGCAAGGTTACCACAGTGAAGAAATTCTTCAGTGCTTCATCAAGGGTTGGATCAAAGAAGGGTAATTTTCTTATTCTCTTTTTGTTTCTGTCCTCAACGAGATACAGAATAGACCCACAGTGCATGTGGGCTCTGCTTTTTAATTTTTGTAAGAGTTCATGTGGGCTCTGCTTTTTAATTTTTGTAAGTGTTCAGGGGTATCAACCCATCTTTGAAATTGAAATTGGGCTTAAGGGTCACACAATATATGAAACCAAAAATCTCTTTGGCTGGAGGACGTTGTGTGTTAGAGAAACCTATTTATTACTCTATAGGAGGAATAAAGATAATTGAAATAGGCACTTTTGTTTATAAAATTTATTCCCATCCAAATGGGTATCTTTTTGGATTTTTTTTTTAATGCCTTTAATTTTTGGATTCTGGTTTATTTTCCTTTGTGTAATATCCTTACTTAGCCATTCCTTATCAGAAATGACCATTTCTAGGCTTAAAGTCATCTAAAAAAGAGGTTTTCTGAGAGCTTGAGAGACAGCTTGCATCTTGAAGACATAATATAGAGAACATAAAAGAGAAGATTTGTTTTGGGCGCTTGGAGGGCTGAAAGTAACCCATAAAAGGCATTTTCTGGTACATGGATTTGTATGTACATTATCTTTTTCATTCGCTTCTTAAAATGCCGTATACCCAGCAATAGGATTGTTGATGAAGTTAAACATGTTCTACCAGTCAGCAGACAGGCTAGTTGAAGTGGCTTAGCTGGAAGCAAGAAAGAATGTCTGTTGTCAACTTTGTCTTTGAACCTTTATGTTGGTAATTAGAGTTATGCATTAAATTTGAAATGGTGATGGAGACAAGACTGATGCTATGTGAAGAGTTGTTCTCTTGGACAAAGCCCGCCATCTGGGGTAATTGTCAGGAGCTTTTTTTGTCTACGTAAAGGCAGGGAAATGAGTAATAATATCACACCTTAAGATCTTTGCTGGTCTTGGGCACCTGGTGGCTCAGTCAGTTAAGCATCAGACTTTGGCTCAGGTCATAATCTCAAAGTTCATATGTTCGAGCCCTACTCTGGGCTCCACACTGATGATGCGGAGGCTGCTTGGGACTCTCTTTCTCTCCCTCTCTGCCCCTTCTGTGCTCTCTCTGTCTTGTTGAAAATAAATAAATAAACTTAAAAAGAAAAATATCTTTGTTGGTCTTTCAGATTTAATGGCTATTCTTTGTTGTGTTAGGAGGAAAGTTTGCTGGGGTGCCAGGATAGCTTAGCTGGTTGAGCATCTGACTTTGGCTCAGGTCATCTCATGGTTCAGGCTCGTATCAGGCTTTGTGCTCATAGCGCGGAGCCTGCTTCGGATTCTCTGTCTCCCTCCCTCTCTGCCTTCCCTGCCTCAAAAATAAAGAAACATTAAAAAAAAATTTTAAAAAGAAAATATTGATTATCACCAAAAACA
The DNA here is from genome assembly GCA_017311185.1 of Proteles cristata cristata. NCBI lineage: Eukaryota > Metazoa > Chordata > Mammalia > Carnivora > Hyaenidae > Proteles > Proteles cristata. The sequence goes on from JAESUZ010005300.1 coordinate 706,038, forward strand.
CAGGACTTTAATAAAAGCAAACCTTTAAATCTTTCTGTTCATGTGATTAATATGAAATTGTTTCTTGGCTGGCTGTCACTGTAGCAATTTTCTCAATTGTAATTAGAATGGGAATAATCAGGACCTGTTAGAGATTAAATGAAGGATGTATTTGACTCATTTATTTATTAGGAGGTAGGGTAGTATGGTGGTTAAGAGCATAAACTTGTGGAGTCACCCTTTTTTGCATCTCAGCTTTGTGGTTTACCAGCTGTCGTGACCTTGAGCAAGCTAATTTCTTTAAGCTCTGTCTATTCTGAGGGACAGTAATACCTACTATAGGCACGTCTTCAGAATTAAATGGACTGATCCAGTTAAAAGAGTTCAGCACTGTACCTGACACAGTAAGTCTCCAATAAATGTTAGCTAGTTGAAAATACACATCGTTTTTCTGATGGAGTGATCTCTACTAATAAGGAGCTCAAAGGTATTGATCAAAACCATTCATTCCTGTTTAGCCTAAATTCTGTTTTTTTGCTCTGAGAAAGTCTTATTAACCTTATGAATTTATAATATACAGTGAAATGGTGAACTATGACAGCACATGAAATAGTAAAGAAGTTCTGGGGCGCCTGGGTGGCTTAGTCTGTTAAGCGTCCGACTTTCGCTTGGGTCATGATCTCGCGGTTTGTGGGTTCAAGCCCCGTGTCGGGCTCTGTGCTGACTGCCAGCTCAGAGCCTGGAGCCTGTTTCAGTCTGTGACTCCCTCTCTCTGACCCTCCCTGCTCACACTGTCTCTCTCTCTCTCTCTCCTAGAAATAAATAAAAAAAAAAAAAAAAAAGAAAGAAAGAAATAGTAAAGAAGTTCTAAAGCCATTGGCTTTAACTGCCTCATTTTACAAATAACAGTATGAAAGCCCATAAATATTAGCTAACTTACTCAAGGTCCTGTAATATGTTCTTATATTAGAACTCAAGTCTCCTGGTTCCACTTTTTTCCCCATTATATCTCTCGACCTCTATGTATGTGCATGTATATCTCCATCTGTATCTATATCTATGGATAAATATTTGATGAGGTTTCTGTTACTGAAGGACTTAATAGTCCTGCACATTCAGTGACTATCCTTGACACTTAAAAAAAATCATATACTGGGGCACCTGGGTGGCTCAGTCGGTTAAGTGTCTGACTTCGGCTCAGGTCATGATCTGATGGTTCGTGGGTTCGAGCCCCACATCGGGCTCTGTGCTGACAGCTAGCTCAGAGCCTGGAGCCTGTTTCAGATTCTGTATCTGCCTCTTGCTCTGGCCCTCCTCTGCTCATGCTGTCTCTCTCTCTCTCTCAGAAATAAATAAAACATTAAAAAAAAAAACATATCCTAAGAGTGTCTGTATAATGTGCATTATTTTATGAAAGATTTGTACTTTATTATTTTTTTTAAAGCTTATTTATTTTGAGAGAGAGAGAGAGCACAAGTTGAGGGGGAACAGAGAGAGAGGGAGAAGGAAGGCTCAAACTCATGAACCACGAGACCATGTCCTGAGCCGAAATCAGGAGTTCGGACGCTTAGCAAACTGAGCCATCCAGACACCCTGAAGATTGGTACATTAAAAGAAACAATCCCAAGTTATTTTTATTTAAAAAATATGTTTAGCCAGTATACCTCTTAGCTTCTTTTTGAATGATAGATTCTTACCTTAGATTTTTAATCTTTAGCGGTTTCTGGTCTATAGAAAGCATGTGGGGATAAAGGCCTCAAAGTATTTAAAAAAAAAAATTGATGTGTGTGTGTATTACAAAAGAAGGTCCTGTTTGATCTTCGCTTCACAGACTGCTTATATAACTTTGCCAGATGAACTTTGCATTTCAGACTGATTTTTTGGTCTTTGCATGTGGATAAGGTTAGCCAATACTAAATGTGGTTTTAATTTATTGAGTCTTGACTAAAATAGACCATTTGTGTTCTGTATTCTTTATTTCACTTCATTAATACATGATGCCTTTGCTCTTAATATTTTTCTTGCTTCTATTGGTGGCACGAAAGAAAGTTCTGAAACCAAGGGAGGTTGGTGGTAAACAGGACATAAATATAGCCTTCCAATGATTTTGAAGAATATGTAATACCCTGTTAAGAGTTGGGATGCCCTTCAGAGAAGGTTATTGGAATAGCTTGACTGTTTTTAAATCTCTGAAGTAAAACTGAGCGGGCTATATTATATCTTATACAATAAGTCATGGTTGGTCAAGTTGAAATACTTGCTCACACATTTCAAAGGTCCCTTTTCTTTGAGAACTCAACTAGATGTTGTTTCCTGAGTGGCATCTTGTACACATCTTTCACAAACTAATCTGAGGCAGTGCTTATAGGAGAAATATCTTTCCTATTTTTAGAACTGAAAAATACCAATTTTTCCACCCAGACCTTAGATTCTAAATATTACTCTTCACCAAAGTGAACTTGAGGGTTCCCTGGAGAAAAGACTGATTCTGGAGCTGGAGCAGAGAAAGAGGGGCTGCCCGGATTTTGGGGACATGTGAAAGACCCAGAAGTCATCTTCTCTGGATTTCCACTGTCCAAATTTGAGTATTAAGTAAGGACAATAAATGGAGTACACCTGAATAAAATAATCCATTAGTCCTTTCAACTAATAACATAAATAAATGACTGAATAAAAGAGATAGCTCTTTTTCACCATAAAATGTTGACTAATAAATGTGGAAGGAGTGATGGAGATAAGAAATCACCATTTTGCAGCCATCATAATAAGAACTGATTCAGCAGATTTCATCAGTGGATGCTGAATCCAAGGTGAGAGAAGTTTCCTGAGGAACAAATTATGAACATGATCTCAAATTAACTCCCACAGCTAATTTATTAATTACAAATAGAGAAATGGTAACTATGTAATGTTGGGAAATGGACCTTATGCGCCAAATACGATCCTTTGAGAAGAACATACCATGAATGATGTTAATACTTTAAGCTGAAAAGTTATTCAGTTTAAGCTGAATCCAGTCATGAGGAAACAGCAGAGAAACCCAAATTGAGGGGCATTCAGTAAAATGACTTGTCTGTTTTATTCTTTAAAATTGTCAATATTATAAAAACAAAGGAAGGCCGGGAGCCCTTAGAGGTTAAAGGAGACTAAGTATGCATGACTGCCAAATGAAGATGTGGCCCTCAATTGGATCTTATGGAAGAAAAAAACCCCACACACTTTTTAAAGTAACTATGCTGTAGTTACATAAAAGTATATCCTTGTTATTAGGAAGCACTCTTATGAAGGGATAAAGAGCATGATATATACAATCTACCTGAAAATTTAGAAAAAATAATATAGGTATAACAAAAGGTTACAATTTCATGGATCTGAGTTAAAGGTGTAAAGAAAGCATTTGTAACAATCTGACAGCTTTTCTGTAAATTTGAGGTTATTTCCAAATAAGTTAAAAATAAAACTATAATCCTCCAGCCTTCAGTGCTGTCCCAAGATGTCCCAGATGTTAGTTAAGTAGAAGCATAGGGTTGATTACAGCATCTGAAAGATCACTAATGAATTGCCACTTTAATCATTAGGGCCTCTTTGGCACTTAGATGAAACTGAGGTAATGATTCTCCAAGTTGAATTTAGGACTGATTTTATAATTGTGCCTGTTTTCTGACTTTCACTGATAAGGACTATGAGAAATTGTTTCCCCCTTAACCGCATATTTAGTGTCTTTTATTCTTTGACGCCAGCTGGGTATCCAACAATTCAGTCCTTTTTCTGACACTGACTACCCCAGAGTCAGCATAAAACCCAAAGGTTAAGGGCTCAGTTCCACAAGGCGGTCTCCACCCCAGAGGCCAGCTGCAGCCCCCACGAGTTGAGCACCCAAACTCCTGACCAACCAGCTAGAAGGCTGGGATTCCCAGAGGCCTCTTCTCCAATTTGACAGTTTGTTAGAATGACTCACAGGACTCAGGAAAACATATCATTAATGCTTATGATGTATTTCGAAGAATACAACACCGGAATAGCCAAATGGAAGAGATGCATACGGCAGGGTGTGGGGAGGAGGCACCAAGCTGCCGTGTCCTTTCTGAGTGTGCCATACAGCCAGCGCCTCGACGTGTTCACCAGTGTGGGCGCTCCCCAGACCTAATCCTTCCGGGATTTTTATGGCAGCTTCATTTCTTAGGCATGGTTGATTAAATCTTTGATTGTTGGTAATCAAGAAGTGTCCACCCCCTCTGCCCCCTGAAAGTCAGAAGTTGGAAGGTGGGTGGAACTGAACGTTTCAAGCCTCTAATTGCAGCGTTGGCTCCTCTGGTTCCTATATATTCTGCTGAGTTGCCCCTGTTTTTTGTTTCTTTGGGATAATCTGAAAAACATGGGATTTTTCGGTAAATTTTTTAACATTGAGATGTAAAATGTTTTTAATCCTAGAAATGGTGTTAATCATCTTTACTACATGCTCATGTTCTTTTTTGATAATTGACGTATATTCAGATTGTCTTTACTCTTTCATACCTATTCAGACAAATTTAGTGGAGATTTTGCTTTTACAGATTTACTTTATATATCGAAGATTTAGCTGGATTTAGTGTGAATTGCCTTTGCAGGAAGCTTTATATAATAGATACTGAATTGATACTCATTGATTTGCTTAAATAGGAATAAATAGATAATATAATAATAATAGGGACATTATGGTGTGGTTGTAAAGAACCTGGGCTTGGAAATTAAACTGATCTGGTTTCAGAATTCAGCTTTTCTTCTACTTGTATGACTTGAGGCACATAAGTGACTTAACTTCTCTAACCTCTGTGTATATGTAGCCTAAATGGTAGATCTTATTATTTCATATGATTTCAGAAATCTAAATTTGTTTTTAAAATTTTAACATTTATTCATTTTTGAGAGACAGAGATAGTGCAAGCAGGGGAGGGGCAGAGAGAGAGAGGGAGACAGAATCCGAAGCAACTCCAGGCTCCAAGCTGTCAGCACAGAGCCCAATGCGAGGCTCGAACTCACAAACCATGAGATCATGACCTGAGCCAAAGTCAGCCATTTAACTGACTGAGCCACTCAGGCGCCCCCAGAAATCTAAATTTTTAAGGACTAATGAGAGTAAAGCACAATCTTTGCAATATGGAAAATTCTTAAATGATAGCTGTAAATATTACCATTATAATCCAAAAGTGTATGTTATTCTGCAAGGAAGACTTTTTATTTAAAAAAATTTTTTTAAAGCTTTTATTTAAATTCAAGTTAGTTAACACACAGTGCAATCATATTGATTTCAGATATACAATATAGTGATTCAATACTCCCATACAACACCTGGTGCTCACAAGTGCACGCCTTAATCCCCATCACCTCTTTAACCCATCCCACCCCCTGACATACCCCTGCTAACCATCAGTGTATTCTCTATAATTAAGAGTCTGTTTCTTGGTTTGCCCCTCTCTTTTTTTCCCCCTTTGCTCATTTGTTTCTTAAGTTCCACATATGAATAAAATCATATGGTATTGGTCTTTCCCTGACTGACTTATTTTACTTAGCATGATACTCTCTAGCTCCATCTTTGTCATTGTAGATGACAAGATTTCATTCTTTATTTGTAGCTGTGTAATATCCCATTGTGTGTATGTATTTATGTATATCACTTCTTTTTTATCCATTCATCAGTTGATGGAGACTTGAACTGTTTCCTTAATTTGGCTATTGTAGTAAAAATTAGGGTGCATGTATTCCCTTGAATTAGTATTTTTGTATTCTTTGGGTAAATACCTAGTATATTGTTGGATTATAGGATAGTTCTGTTTTGAACTTTTTGAGGAACCTTGCTAGGAAGACTTTTTTTTTAAGTTTATTTTTGAGAGAGAATGAGAACATACACGCAGGGGAGGGGCAGAGAAAGGAGAGAGAGAATCCCAATCAGGTCCCATGCTGTCACTGCAGAGCCCACCGTGGAGCTCAGTTGCATGAACCATGAGATCACGACCTGAACCGAATTCAAGAGTCAGTCCCTTGACCAATTGAGCCACCCAGGCACCTCTAGTTAATTATCTTTTAAAGAAATGTTTAAGTGAGAAAATGTTTTTTATATTTTGCCACTGCTGCTGTTCTTTGTTCCTCCTGGCTGTTTGGAAATGAATTATCTCATTTGTGTGTGGTATGGGATTCGTCTGCCTGTTTCTTCATGCAAGTATGGGTTTCCTCACACGTACATGCAGTACTCCATCAAAGATTCATGGGAACCCCTCTGCAGTTACCTGGAGTTTTTTTCTGTGCAGCCCACCCTCTCTGTATTTTGCCAGGCAACTTCTAGCAACTTTGGCCTCCCTCAGCTCAAAATGCTGTTTACCAAATTCAGCAGGTCTACTCAGCTCTGTCTGAATTGCCTTTCCCTGTGCCATGGCCTAAAAACTCTCCGTGCAGCGAGCTGGGGTACTTGTAAACGATTTACCATATTTGTCTGCTTCTCTCAGGGGTTACCCTCCCTTCTGCCTCTTGTCCAATGTCTGAAAAGCATTATTTCATGTATTTTGTCTGATTTTCTAGTTGTTAAGGGAGTAGGGTGATCCCAACCCCTGTTACTCCATCATGCCCAGAAGTGAAATTATTAGATTGAGTGAAGGATTAAACTGTCTAAGTATTAAAGAACTTTTTAAAAAGGTTTTATTTATTCGGAGAGAGAGAGAGAGAGCACGCACATGCAGGGGAGGGGGAGAGAGAATGCCAAGCAGGCCCCACACCGACAGCGCAGAGCCCAGTGTAGGGCTTGAACTCCTGAACTGTGAGATCGTGACCTGAGCCGAAACCAAGAGTCGGACATTTAACTGACTGAGCCACCCAGCACTCCTTAAAGAACTTTTTCTAATCATACAGAATGTTGAATACAACTTTTGGTTTTCCATATTGGTAAAAAATGTTTCAGAAGGAGTGCTGCCAGTTTTTGTTTTAAGTTAAATTGTACCTGATTAATTAATTTGCTTAAAAAAAAAATAAGCAGTACATTCAAATGGGTACAAAATAAAAGGTGTGTGGTTCCCTCACCCATCTAGTGTCCAGCCATCACCACCATTGTTCTCCCGTATTTGGTCAACCTTTGTCATTAGTTTCTTGTATATCCTTAGGTGCTTTTGTTTTCATTTATAAACGCATATGTTTTTATTATATATACTCTGCTCTATATATTTTTTTTTAATTTTTTTAATGTTTTATTTATTTCTAGGAGAGAGAGAGAGACAGCGTGAGCAGGGGAGGGTCAAAGAGAGAGGGAGTCACAGACTGGAACAGGCTTCAGGCTCCGAGCTGGCAGTCAGCACAGAGCCCGACGCGGGGCTCGAACCCACGAACCGCGAGATCATGACCTAAGCGAAAGTCGGACGCTTAACCGACTAAGCCACCCAGGCGCCCCTACTCTGCTCTATATTCTTATTCACATACTGTCTTTTTTTTTTTTAACTTTAGCAATAGGTTTTGAGAACTCTTTAGTACATAAAAAAGTATTTAAAACTACATAGTATTCCATTTTATGGATTAAATCACAATTTAGTCCCTTAGTGGTGGGTATTGTGCCATTTTTAGTCTTTTGCTGTTATAAGTAGTGCTAAAATGAGTAGCCTTGCATGGATTTCATTTTGTACATGTGCAGTTATATCAGAAAATTTCTGAGAAATGGAACTATTGAGTCATAAGATAAATGTATTTTTAATTTTGATGATTATTGCCAAATTGCGCTCCATTGCAGTTATACCATTTTATATTCCCACCTCCACAGTATGAGAGTGCTTTTTACCCCATATCCTCATCAACATTAGATTTGTGTCTGTTAATTTTAAAATGGCATCTCCTAGTAGTTTCAATTTGCGTATTTGTTATGAGTGAGACTGAGCGTGTTTCCTTTGTTTAAGATACATTTAGGTTTCCTTTCTGTGCACTGTTAGGATTCTTTACCCATTTCCCTGTTGAACTGTTAGGGTTTTTTTTCTTTTTTATACAACTCCTTTTACCTTAAGGAGAGTAGCCCTTTGTGATATAGCTTACAGGCTTTTTTCCCAGTTTCTTGGTTGACTTTTGAATGGTCTTATTTTAAAGCCATAGATATAGTGGAGTTTTTGTGTGCTTTTTTTTTTTTTTTAATTTTAATGTGATTTTAGGGCTTCTACAGTTCAAATCATAATTAGGAAGCACCTGATAATTTGAAAGATATGCAAATACTTGATTTGAAAAGATAACTGTCAAGTGCAACTTTGTTCTGCTAACTACTTTACAGCACCGTTAGGAGGAGAAAGGATAAGTCAAACAATTTAACATAAGTCAAACAATTTAAGTTCCTCATTGGTTGATCACTAGTTATGTGATAAATAAGAGAGGTGGAATCTTTACTTCTCCATAGTTAATAGTATATCCTTTTAGGTAGTCTACATGTGGTGTCTCACTTGAATAATCTAGTCTTCTGTTACCTGAAAACTTTGTTGCAACTTCTTTATTGAAATATATCTCAGGTACTAAGGTTGAAAACATTGAGTTTATAAGAAGCTACTCTGAGAAAGCAGGTAATAAGTTGATTTCAGTATCTTCAGAAGATCCTTTCTCTTCCTAATGATCTTTCTTTTTGAATATAAGAGGGAACTGTGGGGATATGAGTAATTTAATTCCGTACAGTTGTTGGATTAGCAGTTCAAAATCAGGAGGCTAGAATGTGATCAGAGAGCTCCTACTGTATGGTAATGCCCTTATCTTTATTCTTTAAAGGTCCCATTTGCAGAGGTGAAAGAGGTGTGTGGCTCCTGATTAGACAGTGTTGTGCATGCTTTAATTACCTCTTTGCTGTTTGCTTTGTCATGGTTGCTATGTTGGAGACGTTCTTTCACTTAGAGCAGTATGGCTTGAAATTTTTTTTTTTGAAAACTAGATAGTGGGTCCGTAATTGTTAGTCTCCACATAAGCAAATGAGCCTTTGCCTTTTTGAGAAGTAGAATGGATTTGGAAGAGTTGTCTCACATCTTATAAGTCACCTAACATTTTTGTGCTTCTACTGATTGTTATTTTTGCTGGTTGACAAGTTTCATAAATTCATGCAGTCTTTGAGAAAGTTATTCAAGATAGTGAGGCCATTTCAGTATTTACAATTAAGTATATGGGTCAAAGTTTGATATATTTTGGCTAAAAATATTAGTAGAGCAACTTTTATTTGAATGGGAATATCTTTTAGATTGTGTAGTTTTATCTGCTTGTGCTTCCTAGTCATAAAATAGATCGAGCTTACTTTAAGTGGTCCAAATATTTAAACATAATTTAAATTCAAGTTTAACTTTGATTAAGCATAATTTAAATAATCAAGTTACATACTTAAAGTAATTCCATGCGTGGGTCTTCTATGTAATGAAACTTACTATGTTTAATTTTCCCAGCAGAAATTCAGGAAGCAAAAGCTCCCAGTCCTTCCATAAACCGGCAAACCAGCATTGAAACGGATAGAGTGTCTAAAGAGTTCATAGAATTTCTCAAGACCTTCCACAAGACAGGCCAAGAAATCTATAAGCAGACCAAGCTGTTTTTGGAAGCAATGCATTACAAAAGGGTAGGTTGAGAGTAACCACGTAGAAACATAGAGTTTTGGTTTTAGGAAAGGTCTTAGAGATAATCTAGTATAACTTTGTCATTTTGCACCTGGGAAAATCAAGACCCAGAGATGTTAAGTGACTTACCTAAGAAATGTCACTGAACCAAGTTAAAACCCAACTCCCAGGTTAGTACTTTTCCACTGCAACTCAATGCTGTGTGGGTCATCTTTGCATGGAAAGTCTGACGTGGAAGCTGCTTGTTTTGTGTACTTTAGTAATAAGCCTTCCTAGCTTGGCACCTTGTACGTAGTATAAACTGCTAAGGGAACATAGTAGACCTTGAAATCTAAGTAGCAATAGTTAGACCAGTAGCATTCATTTTAGGATTTTTTGTTTTTGTTTTGTATTTTGATATAAAATACCTCTCCTCGATCAGGTGGGAGAAGGGAAAGCCAGAATTTACATGTTGGAAGAGACCTTAGCAACTCTCCAGTTGCAGGTCCCTTTGTTTTATAGATGGGGAAGGTGAGAGCCAGAGAGGATGAGGTGACTTGTCAGGGTTACACTGTTAGATTTCGCCAGTGTCAGAACTAGAACCGGTGCCTTCCACAGGTGTGTCTTTAACCTGCAATTTCTAAACTATAATCTCGATTGCAATAATTTATAAGACTTCTTGTAAAAGGATTCATTTCTGTAAACAATGGTAAATTTGTTTGTAACATTCTGTACCCGTTAAACTCAGAATTAGCTCTTAAAGTCCCATTTGGGAAGTGAGGAATTCTTAGACAGGAAAAGAGAATAAGAAAAGCAGGAAGGTGATTAACTGCTTCGCTGTATTCCAGCTGTGGTGACTATCACTAGGCTAAGAAGCAAACAGCTTCTTTTTAAATTTTGAATTTTTTAATATTGAATACAGTTAATAAAGGAAAAAAGAAGCTTTCTCATTTTTTGGTATACAGTTATACTGAGAAAGTAAGCACTCCTGTTTTCTCCTCAAAGTATTTGTGAGCAGATAGTTTCATTTAAAGCATATATCATTGTTTTTTTTAACATTTATTTATTTTCAAGAGACAGTCAGAGTGGGGGAGGGGCAGAGAGAGAGGGAGACACAGAATCTGAAGCAGGCTCCAGGCTCTGAGCTGTCAGTGCAGGGCTTGATGCAGGACTTGAACTCATGAACCATGAGATCATGACTTGAGCCGAAGTCAGATGCTTAACTGACTGAGCTACCCAGGTGTCCCAAATTTTGTGGATTTCTTAATACATTATTTTTTTGAGAGGGAGAGAGAAAATCCCAAGCAGGCTCCACACCCAGTGTGGACCCCCATGCAGAGCTTGATCTCATGACTACAAGACCACGACCCGAGCCGAAATCAAGACTCAGACGCTTAACCGACTAAGCCACCCAGGTACCCCTTAATGCAGTTTTAAAAAACAAGATTCCTTTATTAGCAGTCATTCAGATATTCTTTTTCCTTACTAAAGAAGTAGTCAAGCACAAACATAAGACCTTTTGCTACTTTCATTGTTCTTTTCCCAGGCATTCATTCTATAAAATTCTGATAATTGATTGTATTATATAAGCTTAAAAATTTTCCCATGTTAATTCTCTTGAAAAACTATTTTTCTAAACCTGAACGAGGAGAAAAAATACATAGAGTTTACAACATTCCTATATCTTCATTTATCTTCTCCTTCCAAGAATAAATAGAAAGCTAGGTGTCCTCCTATACCTTAAAATGACTTCACTGTTCTAGGGGCGCCTGGGTGGCTGAGTCTGGTAAGCATCCAACTCTTGATTTCGGCTCAGGTCATGATCTCACAGTTCATGAGTTTGAGCCCCAGGTTGGGCTCTGTGCTGGTGGCATAGTGCATGCTTGGGATTTTCTCTCCCTCTCTCTGCCCCTGCCCTACTTGCATTCTCTCTCTCTCTCTCTCTCTCTCTCTCTCTCTCTGTCTCTCAAAATAAGAGAGGGGGAGAGGCAAGAAGAGATGGAGCCAGAGAGCAAGCGGCCCCCATGCAGACAGCACAGAACCCAGTGTGGGCTCGATCTCATGAGCAATGAGATCATGACCTGAGCCAAAGTCAGACACTTAATGAACTGAGCCATGTAGGTACCCCTAAGTAAATAAACTTTAAGAAATGACTTCACTATTCTAAACCATACGTGTGTGCAAGGAGTGGTTTGCCCTGCTGTGTATTTACTGTTAAGAGAGCAGAAATTTGTATCCAAGACAAATTAAATTTTAATTAACAAAATAGGCTTTAATCATGATAAGAAAATTGGGGAGCTGGTATAGGGGAATAACCCAGGACTGAATTTTAAAGTGAGATGAGAAGTGAGGTGACAAGACAGTGGGAAAGCATCTGAGCTGATAGAATCTGTACATCATAAGAACTGAAAATAGGTAAAAGGTTGAATTGGTAATTAGCCGAAAGTGATGAGTGAATAAAATAAGAACATATCATAGAAGAATACAGTGATATGTGCAAGAAAACTTAAAACAGGATCAAGGGGAACCAGCTCAGTGGGTGAGGTTGGCTCCCAGCTTTGGCATCGTCTCTCAGGCCCTCTCCTGATGTGCCCAACTGCAAAACAAAAGAACAGTGCCCAGAATGGAAGAGGACACGTGCCAAAATAGAACAGAAGAGAGGTATTTCCTCTACAGAGAGGAGAGTCATGGAAGAGAGAGTTGTTAGAAGAGCAACTAAAAGAGTCTACCAAAAAATAAAAGCAAGGTTTGGCAGATACAGAGAAGTTTTTGCAAAGGAGCCAAAAATGGTGGAGGAGGTATAATTATACGGTATTTAGGAATTCTGCAAGGACTTGCTAGAGGCTGTAGGCATTTTGGAGAAAGCAACACGATGTGTGTTCCAAGAGAAAAAAATCGAAGATGATAACTCTCTAAAATCTATAGAAGAACCTCGTAATGACTAATGTCCACATTCAGAAGATGTTAAAAAATCACGGCTTACTCAAATTAAACCAGTTGTGGTTCAGACTGAGCCAAGTTTGACCCTACAGATGTGAGGCTTTGTTCTGCATTCTTATTGAGGGGAAAGACTTGGGAAAGCAGTGTTAGTTAACAAGGTGAGACACAAGCTGATGGCCCACACCAAGACCTACCCTGGTGGACATGGGGAAGGAAGCTTAGCTGCCTCCAACTAGCTGCCGTAACTCTTGAAAGGCTGATTCATCTTTTCTCATCAATGAGTACTTTTGACGTTTTCCCAAACCTTGTTGGAAAAACCCAAGTGGCTAAACACACAGTTAAATTAATGAACTCTAATCCAAGAGTCTGTCGATTTTTAGGATTCCATACTTAATAGTTTCACATACTTAGAGAGAGGCCACTTGGACACTGCTAGACCTCTGGAGTATCATAAATAATGCTATCTCTGCTCAGATTCTGGTGACATCAAAGTATCTTAAACGAATACAGTGTCTTTTAGAATTCTGTGTGGTTACTTCGCCCTGCCGGGCTGCGTTGTGGTTTTTTGCATCTCGCTGTGTAAATGAAAGGCAAGAGTATAAACATTTTTCTTGCTAAAAAAAAAAAAAAAAAAATTTAATACCTTTGTGAAGAACATGTGTGGGCTTATTTGTAATTACTAACTAGCCAGCTGCTAAAAATGATCAACTACTGGCCTTACCTTAGAGATGTGAAGTGAATACATGTACCTTAACAATTCTCACCATCTTTATTTTGCCAGTACTTAAATTTGACAAAAATCATTTACTTGTGCTCTGTTTTGTTCATCTAAATGTAGAAGTATTTAAATATGTATTCAAGCAGCTGTTGATGACCTCAGGGTCTATTCCCTGGTAAGATGAGCTATCTCAAACTATGAGAACCACATGCCTGATCTACTTTAAAGATTAATGTTTAATTTTAAATTTTTGTTTAAGAGGATGAAAGCCACAATGCATTTATTTTCTTTCAATGAATTATTGAAGACAACAGAAACTGGCAATACAAAAAATTTGGACATCAAAGCTAAAACCTAATAAATCCAACAGTTAACTGCAGTACAAAAGAAACTTAACCCAGGAAACAGATCATGGAATTCCAAATTCTAGCGATGAGAGTGCTAGATGAACTACATAGAAAACAATATAACTAAGAAAATAGTAAAAGATTTTCAAAACAGAGTGGGAAAAAAAAAAGATTTCAACCAGACAATTAAGAAAATATACAGAATACCTCTCAGTGTTAATAGTCAAAGGAATACACCCACTTGTCAAACTTTCAAACTACAAAAGGAAAATTTTTTAGGAAAAAAAATAAAACGACTTTACACACAGACATTATAGAAAAGATGATCCCAATCAATAGTTTAAAAATACTTTAAGAAAAAAAAAATACTTTAAGAAAAGTAGACTTCGGTAGATGATTTTTCTTAGAAAACTGAAAAAATATTTTGGAATTTTGTAAAACCTAAAAATTTACCAACACAAAACCTGCTTAGCTCCTTTGAGCTCCTTTGAGAAGAACTGTGAAAGATCCGAGATTTTCCCTAATTACAAGTTAATAAGTTAGCTTGCTGTCATTCCATGGATACTGGCAAAAGCCATGAGTCTTCTGGGTCAGAAAAGAAGGCCAGTTTATTACTCACAGCAGTAGCCATATCTAAACTATATTAGCCTTTGCACCAATTCCCTGAGTGTCAGTTCCCACAGGGTAATGCAAAGACCGGGTAATGCCAGTAATTGCAGTGAGTAATGTTAGATAAGAGGATGTTTTAAGCTTGTCTGACCTTTGCCTCAGATGGAAATGTTATCGTTATTATAACGGACAATAAACAATCTACCCTTTTACTTGAGGGAGGCACTATCTGTCTTCCAAGGCTATTTTTGCTTTACAACTATCCTTGAAAAGATAGTGTCAAACAGAGGCAATCAGTGGCTCTCCTCACAGGATCTGTAGAAGTAGAAGAAATCTATGTAGAATTGTCTCCCAGTGTTTTTACAGTATTACAAAGAGAGGGGCAATGATAAATGGTCACATTTATTTCTTCTTTCATTCAACGAATTGAGCAGTAGCCCTCTGCCTGGCTCTGTTGTAGGAACTGAGGACGTGATGGTCAACAGGGCCCTCGCGGAGCGCACATTTTAGTGGCGAAAATAATCAACAGATTTGTAATAGAACACAGTGCTAAGTCCTACAAAGAATCTAAAACAAGATCAGAGGACAGAGTATCAGGGGAGTTATTCTAAACGGTAAAATAAAGAGTATAATGTAGTGTCAGTCTGTGCAATATAAATAGAAATATAAAAATAAATTTTATGAATAGTAACAAAGAATTGCAGTGATTGTGTGGAGCCGGGGGAGGAATAGGTGATTCATTGCCACTAGTAAAACAGGCCATTTAAGTCCTTTAAAAGGAGGTCACGGTGTTTTTTAGTTAGAAGTGAGGTACCAGTGAGGCACCTGGGTGGCTCAGTCCGTTAAGCGTCTGGCTCTTGATTTCGGCTCAGGTCACAATCTCATGGTTCAGGAGATCAAGCCCTGCGCTGGGCTCTGTGCTGACAATAAGGAGCCTGCTTGGGATCTCTCCCCCTCTCTCTGCCCTTCCTCAGCTTGCTCACACATGCTCTCTCTCGCTCCCACAAAATATTTCTTTTTTAAAATTGAGTAGTAGTTAATCATAAGAAACAATGTACTGTAGTTTGTTCTAAGTATTGAGATTTGATGCAAATGAAAGGTAACCATGTCTAAGGCACCTAGGAGATAAAAAATAATTTATTGCAGAAAGTACATAAGCTGAAAGAATAACAAGTAAAATTATAGCATGATAAAGGAAAATTAAAATATTACTGTTAAAATGTTAAGTGAGGCCCCCATATTATAAAATTAAAATTAGATTTATAGTCTTAATAATAAAAAGTTTCAGGTCACAAACTCCATGATGATAGTCCTTTTGTTAATTTAAACAGAGTCTGCTTATTGAAAGGGTTTGGAAAGGTTTACAAAATGATATAAAGAATAGGAAAAGAAGGGAATAATTTGATTGTACTTAGAATTTAAACATGTTCTCATGGACACACTCTTCATGTAGCTGCCGCTTACAGTTACTCACATGGAAGTCCAGGCATGGTATTAAAACTAGTTCTCTGAAGAAATATTCCCAGTGGACTTAAAATTGCTCAGTCCATGGATCTATTTGTTTAGTTATCTACTTCAGTGCAGGGATGAAGCTTAGAGAATTTACGATAGAAATTTCATTGATCAATTCATAGACGAGGGCTAGCTAGGAAACAAAAGATTGAAGTCTCATTGGGAAGCAGCAGTATAGAAAGGAAAACCACATATCGGACAAACTGAGCATGCTCCGATAGAGTCCCATCCCCCAGCAGCAGGAGGAGGTGGGTAGGATCACGACTTTTCTCCCAGAGTAGTTGTGATCTGCTCAAGTTCAGACCACAGAGCATGAAGGAGACATCCTGTTTCGTGAACTTTACTAGAAACATCACTCCTATATCACATAGAAATTATTAGTATGAAATAAGAATACTTATTGCTGCTGCCCATACCTATTTAGAGATCATTGTTGAAGATAGATGGAATAAGGAAGAGAAGTGAAAGATTTATCCTGTGGCCATGGCACTTTTTGTCCTTCTGGTTTTTAATTCTCATATAATATTATAATTACTTATTTGCATTCAGTCTTCCCATTCACATTGAATGCTCTCTGGGCATTTTATTAATTTTTTTTTTTTAACACCTCATCTGGTACAGTGGCTAGCAATTCTAATCATTCAGCAAGTGCTTTTAGAGTGAATAGAGTAAAATTTCCATGATATTTAGGAAAATGATCTCAGGAAAATCTAAGTGTACTAATAGAGGTGTAAATTAGGCAGCATAACAAGGTAAATTCATAAAATTCAGTTACAGTATGACACACTGATAAAATGCTAAAGAGCCTAGCACACTGTTAAAAAAAACAGTAATTTTTTTTTAATGTTTTATTTATTTCTAGAGAGAGAGAGAGACAGCATGAGCAGGGGAGGGTCAGAGAGAGAGGGTCACAGACTGAAACAGGCTCCAGGCTCTGAGCTGGCAGTCAGCACAGAGCCCGACGCGGGGCTCGAACCCACGAACCGCGAGATCATGACCCGAGCAAAAGTCGGACGCTTAACCGACTAAGCCACCTAGGCGCCCCTCTCAGGATCAGGTTCTATGACAACTGGGGATACGAGAGGGAACAGTGTTGCTTTTTACTACCTGCTACTGACAAAGAGAAGTTTGCATATAGATGACTTATGGTCCATATTTCATACTGTGCACCTTACATTCTGGCCAAGTAAGAGTTAAACATGAAAAAACTTAGAGGTCGATTAGGATATTTATTTTCTGCTGTAGAGATACTTACTTCTGTGGAGAAATTTAAAACAGTTTTCAAGCCGCAATTGAACTGTAAGTACTGTTCTTAAGGACCAGGTAAAAGGTTTAGTGGTATTCACTTTTTAAAAGCTGTGTAGGGGCGCCTGGGTGGCTTAGTCGGTTAAGCGTCCGACTTTCGCTTAGGTCATGATCTCGCGGTTCGTGGGTTCGAGCCCCGCGTCGGGCTCTGTGCTGACTGCCAGCTCAGAGCCTGGAGCCTGTTTCAGGGTCTGTGTCTCCCTCTCTCTCTGACCCTCCCCTGCTCACGCTGTCTCTCTCCCTAGAAATAAATAAAAATATTAAAAAAATAAAATAAAAGCTGTGTAACGTAAAATAAAAGGGAGAGTGGAAGGCAACACTGGAAAGCTGTGGTAAATATATATGAAAGCTTAACATTTCCAAATGTATAAAGTTTACTTAGTACCAAGTTCTTGCATAGACAGGGGATTGATTTTAATTCAACCAAAGGGTTTTTCTGTAAATACCTAGTTAAGAAGACAGCAGGCGCGTTGTGAGTGCTGTGAGACCAACAAGGCTATTTGGACTAAGGGAATGAAAGACAGCTTTTAGAAGAAGTAAGGTATGAACAGAGCCTTCCTTGGACAGCTGTTGGAAGACTGGAGGGGAATAAAAGTCACGCAGAGAGTAACTTTATAGCGTTCGAGAGGTGGGACAGCTAAAAGCAGACTGTCAGGAGGGCTGGGTAACCCTGCAGGGTAAGCGGGGAGGAGGAAGGGTGCGGATTCTGAGTGCAGGCTTCAGCGTGCGTCTGATGGGCAGCCATTGGAGGCGTGACACTCAGATGATAATCTCACTCTGTGCCCAGATGTGGATCTCAGATGATCAGTTGGACTGTGGTGTGCAGGGAGAAAGGTCAGAGCTGGGGAGAGCAGCTATACTCGAGGGGTGAGGTGCTGAGGGCCCAAACCAGGAAAGGATGGGTGGAAGAGACATTGTAAAAGGCAGAACGGCACGGTCTGGACCCTAATGTGTCTTTCGGGATTGAAGCCAGAGTGGCCGTGTCTGCATGCTTTCACCAAGGCCTAGTGGGCCCCTTGCCTGTGTGTTGTCATTGGCCAGCATGGAGGCAGGCTGTGAAGAGCAGTCCTGTGGAATGTGTCCTGGGCCATGATCTTGCTCTTTCTGCAGTGACATCCTTATGAGGACCCTTGAGAGAAATTTCTGGCTTTGGTGTCAGAATTTCACCTGAAGTGTTCATTTGCTTTTATGTTTTGGACACCCAATTATGTGACTGTTTTTGTCTTGGTGATGGTTACTAGAAAGTTTAGTTAGACATACATTTATGAGCTGACTGGACTAATTTCTCTATTTCCAAGGACTACATTTTTCTGTTGTTCCTGCCTCTGTTTTCTGTTTCTCTCCATGTTTTATTTTTCTTTTTATCATCTTCTAGATTTTTTTTTTAAGTGTTTGTTTATTTTGAGAGAGAGAGAGAGAGCGAGCAAGCGGGATAGGGCAGAGAGAGAGGAAGACATAGAATCTGAAGCAGGCTCCAGGCTCTGAGCTGTCAGCACAGAGCCTGATGCAGGGCTTGAACTCATGAACTGCGAGATCATGAATTGAGCCAAAGGTGATACTTAGCCAATTGAGCCAGCTGGGCGCTGCTAACTGTGTTTATATTTTACATAGACTTTATTCTCATAAAGAAAGTAGGGTATAAATATACATATTATACCAAATAATGAGTAAACTTAAATAAAAATTATAAAGGTCATTGTTGTAGGGGCCATGGAGAAATAAACACACATACGTGGCTAATGGCTGTACACTGGGAGTTTCTCAGGCTTGACTCTAGTAGTGGATACTTAGAGCTATAAAGTTGTTCATATTTATTGAATTGTTAATGTCACTCTTGAAAATGTATCACAAAGAAATAACCCAAGAGAAACAGTCCACACAATTGTTCATAGCCATAGTACATAATTGCGAGAAAAAGAGAAGAATCCAAATGCACAGTGGTAGAGACTGGTTAAATACATCATTTAATATAATGGAATGTGAGAAAGCCACCAAAAATGATTAAGTAGATCAGATAAATAGAAATATACATACATGTGTAAATTATCAAAACATGCATTGTACCCATGTAAGAATATGCATATAGCAAAAAGAAGTAAGAGGTCATAGGATGTTATAAATAACATTACAGGACAGATTTTTCTTTTCTACAGTGTTATATAATTGGTAGGTACTTTTGAGATTAGCCACTAGTTAAGGAGTAGATTTTGGAAACTTTGTAAAATTTAGAGCTTTATACATGATCTTTCTTCAGCTACCAAGCAGCCTCTTTGTCCCTTTTTTTCAGGATTTAAGCATTGAGGAACAGTCAGAGTGTACTCAGGACTTTTATCAGAATGTGACTGAAAGAATGCAGACTCGTGGAAAAGGTAATACTTTGGTAGCCAGACGTTAAGGAATTGCTGGTCCTTGTACAGAGTCTGACCATTGAGTCTCTTAGAACTTTCTCTGTTTCTCTGATGGCCTGGCTGGTTTGCCAATTCTGTCTGGAGTCTATAAATGACTCCACTGACATTCTGATAGTTGGGTAATTTATTGAACAGTTTAATAATTCCATGAGGGGAAGAAGCAGAGTCAATTAAGCCCCCTTAGGAGGCTTCTAAATGAAACCCCCTCCTTGGGATCACCATTTTTGAGTCATTTTTCATGATTCCTCAGATGGGCGGGGGTGGAATAAAATTTGAGAATCACTGACTTAGAGCTGTAGGCTTTTCGAGATTTTCTTGAATTTGACTCCCATTGATGTTGGGTTTTAGGATATTCTTAGCATATGTGTATAAATGAGAAATCAGTCCCACCCGCACACCTCCAAGAACTCTCCAAGGGTTTAGAGTAAATCTCAGAAAAATGGAAGAGTGGGTTGCCGTCATTCTCAGTTTTGGGAATTTCGAGCACTTTTCTAATGTAGCAGTAAGGAGTGAGCCATGTTGAGGTCTTCCCCCTGGGCAGGGTGTACAGCTTATTAGGTCCTGCCAAACAGCTGAAGTTAGAACTGGCAGTTCTGTGAAAGGCAGTCTAAAAAATTGAGGTAAGTTTTTAAAGGGTATTTTTTAATGTAACATCTTATACTTTTGTTTCTGGGTATATTCAGTGTATTAACTAGTAAATCAGTTTTTTGCTATGTAGGAAAAACCATGAAAACATACTCTTAATTTAAACTGTCCTTCCCTCTCTTGAGCTCTTATGTCCATTTGGATATTTCAGTGCCTCCGGAAAAAGTGGAGAAGATAATGGATCAGATCGAAAAGTACATCATGACTCGTCTCTATAAATACGTGTTCTGTCCAGAAACTACCGATGATGAGAAGAAAGATCTCGCTATTCAGAAGAGGATCAGGTAGTTGGTTGTTTTGCTTTGTCTTGTGTTTACTGCCTCCCATGGGAAGAACACATTGCGGGAAAACAAAGCACTTGCATTTCAGACCTTGAGAGCAAATAACAGTAAAGGGACCCGCCAGCCTCAGCACTGAGCCTCTTTGTGGTGTCAGAGAGAAAAGGAATGTGGTAGATTGCTAGGAGGAAAGGCCTGAAATCACCTTCTTGCTTATCTTGCTGACTCCAGCAGCTTTAGATAAGAAGCAGATCTGCCGTTTGAGATTGTTTCAAAATCTCCAAAATTTCCAAGGAACAGGTGGAAATTTCATTGTTTCTCCCTGCATTGTCCTGTCTTGTGAAGCAGGAAGCTGGGCATATCCATATTAAAGCATCATTATGCCCCCCCCTACCAGCGGTGCTCCTTATTTAGCTCTTCCTCTGATCACATCTTCCCCCAGCACTGGATTGAGAACACTTCCCAAAGTGCTTAATCTTCCATGGGCAGTAGAGTGGGCCCCAGAGCTCTATTCTGGTGGCAATGAAACGCTTCTTCAGAAATAGGCCATCTAATTGTGGGACTGTGCCCGAGATTGGTTGTGCACAGGTGTTTCTGGAGGAGGGGCCCTAGGAATCCAAATGGCGTTCCCAGGAAGTGGGGCTGATAATTGGTAGATCTGTTCTTGATGGTGTCATCCCTAAAGTGTGGAGTTGGTGTTGGGAAGGTGGCCGATGGAGCCAGAAGGAACTAGATGGGCTTTGGACGGAGGTGCAGGGTGAGAGCGTTTGTCAGACAAGCGGTGAGGGTCAGCAGCAGAGTCTCTGCTGGGAAGCGAGGGTGTGACCAGGAAATTTCAGTGATTCAGGCCAGGGTGACACATACTTGTTGACCTCTTACAGGGTCTCAGAAGTTGAGGGCAGAACCTAAACGGGCATTAAGGGTGATGGACAGTGAAGAGAGGAAGCAACAGGTTCTTCTCAGATCTTCATTCTCAAATACCTTTTCAGCCTCAGTATAATCTCATTTCAACCGGTAAAGTTGTCTTCTGCTTTCCTTGCGAGAAGTGCCGAAGAGCAGCCTCATTTCAGGATTCTAGTTACTTCATCTCAGCTCCTAATATGTTCAGCAGTGATATGCTTGGGCCTGCGATGGCCTCATTAGTGAGTGGTGTCCCGTATTTCCCCTTAACTGAAGGACATGACAGGACAAATGACTGCAGTCTATTCTTGGGATTCTTTTTTACTGTCTCTCCCTCTTTGTAGAGCCCTGCACTGGGTTACACCTCAGATGCTTTGTGTCCCTGTTAATGAAGAAATTTCCGAAGTATCTGATATGGTGGTGAAAGCAATCACAGGTCAGTGAAACTGAGAGCTGTCTTATCTGGATTTTTCTCCCTTGAAGTTGACATAAGTCCATACTTAAGTCAGTGAGCAACCAGACAGTAAGGTGTATTGCCAGAGGTATACTGGAATGTGGGAAAAGCATTTTGCAAGAGTGCTAGTTTTATAAATTTAAAGCATTCACATTAGCAAGTAAACTATATTCTCCTTTATTTTCTAAGACCAGGGTCTCTTATTTCTTGGGCATTGAACTCAACTAATGCAGGTCAAGTGCAGCTAAGGCTAATTTCTTAAAACTCAGTTGCATTTATATATTCAAAATTATTTTGGAGGGAGGAAGGGAGTTGGTGGTACAAGGTACTCCCCAAGCTGAAGTTACATATTAAAACAGTGTCTCTCTAATTGATTATTAATTAGAGATGTGCTTTGGATTATTTTTCTGGTTTGTCTACAGAGTAAATGAAGTGCCCTGAATTGATGTGGTTCCACCATCCTGTACAGGTCCAGGCACATAATACGGTTTCTGTTTCTTAGTCATAGGAATAGCCCAGCAGAAATAGCCCACGAAAATTTTAAAAAAGAAAAGAACCAAAACAAATTGCTCTTAATGGAGAAGACATCCAGTCTTGGCCAGCTTCTCCTTAATTAAGAAGAGTTAGAAAGACTTGCCCATTTAGAGATTGTTAATGAAATTCTGCTGGGAAAGAAAGTGGGTCAGCTGCTATCAGCGGTGCTGGAGATAACCCGCAAGTAGGCTCCTTTGGTTATAAGAACTAGAGACTCACTCACGTTACAGGAAGAAATAGGGGCTTCCTTAAGAGATTATCAAGGTAGGAAAGGAAGCCAGACTCTCCCAGAAACAGCTCCACAGCCCCTCTGGCGACTGCGTTATCTGTTGTTAGCATGATTCTTCCACTCTCTCAGGTTCTGCTTCTCTTTGTATATCTTTGCATTTTAATTCCTGTTATTAAATGTTTTCTGTAATTCCCCTTGCAAAGTCTAACTGGCCTAGCTAAATACTGTCATCTTTGTTGCTCAAAGCTTTTCTGCAAGGCTGTGTTATAGGCTTCATGAATTGACTCCTTTGGGTTAAGGCCCACCCCCACTCCTACCTTTTGCTCAGGGAACATCATTAGAGATTGAAGGTGAGAAGCCTGGATGTGGACCTTGTATGTGTGTTTTTTTCCCAAAGACTCTTAAGAAGTTCAAGATCAACTGGTTTATGTTTAAAGTACTTCAAAGGAATTTATGTTTGGGACTCTTTTCTGATATGCCATAGGATAGGCCTTATAAAACCAGAAATTACAGGAGCCAGACCTTTGTCTGCTTAAAAATAGAACTAAGGATTTTAATATATAAACAGTTCGTGAATAGAATTTGAGAGGTGAAACTTTTTTCTCTCAAGTCATCTGAGTTGGAGTTTAAAGAGATATTTTGGTAGTAGAAATTTGGCTACAATTTATTTTATTTTTTAATGTTTATTCTGAGAGAGAGAGAGGAAGGAGCAGAGAGAGAGGGTGAGAGAGAATCCCAAGCGGGCTCCACAGTGTCACCACAGAGCCTAAAGCGGGGCTGGAACCCACAAACCAGAAGATCATGACCTGAGCCAAAACCAAGAGTCAGACACTGAACTGACTGAGCCACCCAGGTGCCCGTGGCCACAAAATTTTAAAAGCCTTCTTACTCTTTCTCATCTTAACTCCCATATCTTGCCAATCCAAGTACAGATATGTTCTGCCTCTATGAGGGCCAAAGGTTCTAATGATCACTTTGTTCTAATCCAAAATCATTGGCCTAAGTACAGGAGCCCCAGAGAGGACAGTCTGTAACAGTGGTCTTCAATATGGAGACATCAGTTAAATTTCTGAACCCCTCCCAGGTGCTGCCAGTTGGCACTGTCAATTTTGTTGATAAATATACTGAAGAAGGCATTTTTCCATTTCAGTTGACATCTGTCATCTAGTAGGTGGAGGCCAGGGATGCTATTAAACGTCATGCAGGGCAGGACAGTCCCCTACAAAATAAATAAATAAATAAATAAATAAAATTACTCAGTCCAAAATATCATTAGTTCCAAGGTTGAGAAATCATGACCTAGAGCTACAGCCTACTTTGTATTCAAAACTTCTTTACTGATAAGTCCAGACTTCTGCTAAGATGGCTTACCCCCACTCAGCCCACCTTTCCTACTGATTACAAGTAAAAGCCCTGGATGGCAGACCCAGAGCAGTTGTGTGAGGACTCTGAAAAGTAAGTAAGAGCAGGCAGCTCAGGGCAGGAGATCATCACTTCAGAAATCAACACAGTGGGGAGTTTCCTGTTCTGTTGTTGCCCCCAGATCTCCTCGTTTAGGCTGTAGAGCAGTGCAGGTCATGGAACTCGCTACACATGGCGGGGGGTCCAAAAGAGGTCCCCCCAAAACTTCTTTCAGGCTAAAGGATACTAGGAAGAGGAAGGGCTGCTGCAGGACAGAGTGTGGGAGAAACCTACTTCCTCTTCCCCCGTTCCTCTTTTTTGTTTCCCTCCTTCCTTTCTCTTTTTATACTCTTGGCCCCTCCCTCTTGGCAGTGGCAGCTACACATGCACCCATATAAAAAATAATTCATTTTTTATTTTTTTTTTGTTTTTTTGTTGTATTTGTTTATTTATTTATTTTAAGTTTCAGTTAAGTAATCTCTACACCCCACTTGGGGCTCAAACTTAGGACTCCAAGACCAGGAGTCACATGCTCCTCCAGCTGAGCCAGCCAGAGGCCCCATTTTTTTATTCACTTTAAAACTTAAAGAATAGGGACCCCTGGGTGGCTCAGTCAGTTAAGCGTCTGACTTCAGCTCAGATCATGATCTCATAGTTGACCAGTTCGAGCCCCATGTTGGGCTCTGTGCTGACAGCTCGGAGCCTGGAGCCTGCTTTGGATTCTGTGTCTCCCTCTCTCTCTGCCCCTCCCCTGCTTGCATGTATGCTCACGCTCTCTCTCAGAAATAAGTAAAATTTTTTTAAAAAACCTTCTTTTAAACAAAACTTAAAGAATAAACAATGAGAGAGTGGCTACAGGCTTAAAATAAAGAATAAATGCCAACAATAAAGGTAGAAAGCTAAACAGGATAAATGAAAGTAGTAAAAAATGGTTTAAAAAGTCTTAAAAAAATTTTTTTCTCAATGTTTATTATTGAGAGAGAGAGAGAGTGTGAGCCGGTGGGGGGGAGGCATGACACAGAATCTGAAGCAGGCTCCAGGCTCTGAGCTGTCAGCACAGAACCCAATGCAGGACTCGAACCCATGAATCCTGGAGCCAAAGTCAGATGCTTAACCAACTGAGCCATCCAGGCACACACACCCCTGCCCCAGATCTTTTTTATGTAGGTTCTACTCAAATAGAAAAAGAAAATAGTTTGAGACACAGTAACAATAATTACAACCCATAATTTAAAAAGTAAAGGAACTAAACCATAAAATAAGCAAAAGCACACAGGAGACATGTATGCCCAGGGACTAGAAGCATTAGGAAGTTAAAATACGGCCTCTGCGCTGTCGGGTGCTCCTGTCCCACACATTAGTCTTCCGTGGCTGGTGGTCCGCGAGGGTTCCCGCAGTAGCCCACCTCCAGGATGAAAGCTGGGAGCAGAAAGGACTGTGACGGGCACCATCATCCCGCCGAAATCAGAACTTTTATTCCTGCTGTTGGCCAGAAATTGCTTTCAAATGAACCTGCCTCCGCTCTTCTTTCACGTTGCTCCGGATTGCAGGCAGGAAAGCGCATCCAGAGGCGCCCTCCCTCCTTCCTCTTGTGATGGTCTAGGGGTGCTGACAGCTCTACCTCCCCACCGCCTGGTCCCTGTGGCACAGGGTGTGCATTTGCAGGAGCCTACCACTTAGTGGTCGTTTGGGGCAGTGAAGCGATTTTTCTCTGAGGGAAATGAATAAGATTAAATGTATACCCTTGCTTTGTCCCCTGTGCTAACTAGTAGGTTCTAAATGTCATAAAAGTGCTGTAGGTGTTTGTAGCTGGTGGAGATTTATATGCCATGGGTGCCCGCTGCTGTGGACCTACATGTGATAGATTTCAGCAGCTGTATTTTTATATCCAATACAATGATGCTTTGAATAATACCCACCTTTCTAAAAAGCAGTAGGCTTCATCAGTTGACTTTTACAGTGTATTAGAGGAACAGAAGCAGGAAGAAGGCTCTTCTTAATTCTCCAAGGAGTTCATAAGCAGCTTACCATTGTGATGAAATGCATGGATTTGAGAATCAGATAGACTTGAATCTGCCCTCTGTCATTTGCTGTCTTTATAATTTTGGGCAAATTACCAAACTTCTCTGAACCTCAGCTCCCTTCCGAATAGTAGTATCCATTGCACCATCTGAAGATGGAAAAGAAATAGACTTGTGGAGCACAGAAATAATGCATATAATGCTTGGTCTGTGGTTCTGTGCCTGGTCACACGTCCTGTAAGGATGAGCCAGTGTTTACAGTTTTTGTGGTCAAAGTTTTTTATAGAAGTTACCTGGTGGAGAAAGGGTAAGCGAGGATACCTCTGTAACTTGATAGATTAAAAAATGATTATTCTAAAGCTTCTTTTATGTAATCATTTTCTCATTGGAAGCAGGGTCTTTTCTGCTTTACAGATATCATTGAAATGGATTCTAAACGTGTCCCTCGAGATAAATTGGCCTGCATCACCAAGTGTAGCAAGCACATCTTCAATGCCATTAAGATCACCAAGAATGAGCCAGCGTCAGCCGATGACTTTTTACCCACTCTCATCTACATTGTTTTGAAGGGCAACCCCCCACGCCTTCAGTCCAATATCCAGTATATCACCCGCTTCTGCAACCCAAGCCGATTGATGACTGGGGAGGACGGCTACTATTTCACCAATCTGGTAAGGATTTGATTTTCTGCAGTTACAGAAAAGAACCCTGAAAGTATTTATTTTAGGGATGTGACACATCACTCACAGGCTGTGACAGTTTAATGCCTATGAGATGAGAAATCAGCAAAGCTAAAGATGCATGCTTGGTGTCACATAGCACATGTGACCGGGCCATGCAGACACCCCACCTCTCAGTACTTGACCAGATATTGTGATCATCTTACAGAAAACATGGGGGGGCGTGTCAGTTGCTGTTGGCCATTACTTCCCCGGGTGCTGGGTCAAAGGGCCATTCACTTGGTTGGGTTGTTTCAACCATGAATGGACTTTGATTTCTTTGTGAAAAGACTTAAGAATTTTTGTTTGTTTGTTTTATTTCTATAAGTGCTCTCTTAGAACTGAATACTGAGATTTTAAGCTGGGGTCAGTTTAGAAGATGTGAAATGATTTTCAACTGTTGTTATTAGTGCTTCTTGATTCTAGGCAAGACGGTATTAAAAGGTGTATATCTAAGTAAGGCTGAATACTTCTTTTACTGACCACTAACCTTTTGTTTGTCTGCTTAAGACTAGATTGACTAATGGATTTGAGCCGCAGAATACCTTCCTTATGTGCCTTCTTTCCTGTGTTGGGAGTTGTACAGGGTAATAGGGAGAGGAAGCCAGGTTACAGGAGGGAGCATTTCTCGTAAATTGTCGAAAAAGATGATACTTGAATCTCCCAAAGTTCCAGAAATTTGTTGTGATTTATTTTGAAATCCTAAGTATGTATTCACTTTTGTGCCTGATTCTGTATTTTGCTTTCCTTTAAGCGGGTTCCCAAAAGTGTATAAATTTCCAGTCCTTCAAAGCCTGGACCTGACCTTCTTACCCATCCCCCTCAGCCATTGCGTGCAGCTGCTAATTAGTGTTGTTGCAGTTTCTGGGAACGTGCTTTGCAGGGGCTTGAGAATGCCCTTTTTCGTTTTCCATACTCTTGCTGAAATTCCAGTTAGTTAAAAAAAAAAAAACACTGTAACATTAGTTTTAGGTGTAGAATCCAGTGATTGATCACTTACATACAGCACCCAGTGCTCATCCAAATGCCCTCCTTAATACCCATCACCTGTTCAGCCCATCCCGGAAATGCCCTTTTTCAGAATGATGCTTCTTCCATTATTTGCAGTACTTGTCATCCTTTCAGATACATGGCTGTTTAAACTATACCCCCCAAAAGTTTAAGTAGCCAAAGTACATGTTTCTTAAACTAAGTGAAAACATGCACTTGACTGCTACAGCCTTTTGGATTTAGCTCTTTATCTAGAGAACATGAGAGAGTGCGGACAATCCCTGAGCTTCTGCAGACGGAGGCGTGGCTGGTAGTAGGGAAATGAAGGTTGGGACCGGAAGGTGTTTGAGGGTCACCCTGGTGGTCGCCAGTGGAGGCTGTTGGCTTACCTTTTCCCTGCAGCTTCCCGGCGCCTTGACCTACAGCCCTATTTGCACCTTTTTTCTCCATCCTCTTGCTGATTCAGAGTCTGGCTTCTAATCCCACTGCTCCAGTGAAACTGCTCTGGCAAAAGTCAAATCCCATGAAAACTCTCAGCCTCCATCTTCTTTAACATTCTTGATAACTCCTTTGTTCTAGAACTTCCTGTCTTTTGGATTTCAGGGTTCTACTCCTTACTTGTCTCTGTGGGCTTTGTGTCTTCTACTTCTTCTCAAGTTGGGTTATTCTCTGGGGTGCTGTCCTTTATGTATCTCTCTCCCTTGGCTGTCTGCTCTGGTCGCAGCTCTGCTGTCACCTGCACAGTGAGGATGCACCGGTGTGTGTCACCTGTTTGCCCTCATGCTGAGCTCCACTTCTGACTATTTATTGTCCCTCAAATTTAATTTAGTCAAAAACTGAACCTACTTCCTCATCAGATGGTTTTCTCCTTTCTAATGCACACTGTTTCTACTTGGAGCAATAGCATCCATCCACGCCAGAAACGTTAGAATCCCTTTTAGACTCCTTCTCTCTCCAGGGACTGTAGCACATCCACGGACACCATGAGCACCTGAGTGGCAGGGTCAGGTGGGCCTGTTCTCATCAGATGAGTCTGTTATAATAGATTTGCTAAGTATTCCTTAAAAAGATGATTCTCTTTTTTATGTGTAATAATGTCGGGTCCTGGGAATCCGTTTCTCAGAAGAAATTCTGTGAGCAGCCTATTTCCCTCTTTATATTGTATCTCTTTCTTGTAAAATCCTTTTTTAAAAAAAAATGTGAAACGTAATTTTCCTTGTAAAAAAAAATCAATATAAGAAAGTATAGCCGGGGCGCCTGGGTGGCTTAGTCGGTTGAGCGTCCAACTTTCGCTTAGGTCATGATCTCTCGGTTCGTGGGTTTGAGCCCCGCGTCAGGCTCTGTGCTGACTGCCAGCTCAGAGCCTGGAGCCTGTTTCAGTCTGTCTCCCTCTCTCTCTGACCCTCCCCTGCTCATCTGTCTCTCTCTCCTCCTAGAAATAAATAAAAAACATTAAAAAAAAAATTAAAAAAAAAAAAAGAAAGTATGGCCAACAGATGTCTGTTTCACTGAGCATTTGCCCAGGGATTTCTGTACTAATAATTGCTCTCGTTTGTTCATTGCTTACTGCTGACCTGTGAGCTAAGCACATTACATGTGCCGGATTGCTTCATTCTCACAATAAATCTGGGTGGTATTTCCCGTTTTACAGAGGCAGGATCCCCAGAGAGAGTAGGTAACTCCCCAGGCTCACAGACTCTTGGCTAACACATGATGGAGGTGACAACTCGGGTTGCTTGATTTTAAAGCCTATTCTTTCAACCACTTGATGTTAAAGGACCAGAGGTCCTTAGAGGACCTGAGGGCCGTGTGCCACTCCAGCACCTGCTGATGGGCCCAGTAGCTGGCCATGCCCTGAGTGAGCATTGTGGGGCTGGAAGACTTCAAAGGGGAATGGCTCTATGGGACGTGTCCCCCAGACACTTGGCCCAGCGCTCCCAGCCCCAACCATGGTTCCTCTGCCCTGCAGCATGGTCAGCAAGCAGGGCGCCTCCAAGGTCGAGGAATCATTCAGTTTTTGTCCGTGGGAAGCTCTGTAGTAGCCAGTGTGGAACAAACACTGACGGCTCCGCCTCCAATACTTCACTCTGTATAAGACTCCTGGACCTTTGAACAACCCAAGGAGAGGACTAAATTTCTGACAGACTCAGTGAAAATTGGCAACGTGACTTTTTTTTTCCTAAGGAAGAAATGTATTGTTTCAGGTGGGAGTGTAAAGGAAACATGATTGGGGTGCCTGGGTGGCTCCATTGGTGAAGCGTCCAACCCTTACATTATGCTCAGGTCGTGATCTCATGGTTGTGATGTGAAGCCCTGCATTGGGCTCTGTCCTGGGCATGGAGCCTGCTTAAGATTCTCTCTCTCTCCCTGCCTCTCCCCTGCTCAGCTGCGCTCACTTTCTCTCTCTCTAAAAATAAATGAATGAATGAAACAGATTGGCTATGAGTTGGTAATTTTGTTTGGTTTGGTTTATTTATTTTTAAAAGAGCACTGCGGGGAAGGGGCAGAAGAGAGGGGCAGAGGATCTGAAGCAGGCTCTGCCCTGACAGCAGGGAGCCCAATGTGGGGCTTACACTCATGAACTATGAAAACATGACCCAATCTGAAGTCGAGGCTCAAGCGACTGAGTCACCCAGGTGCTCCCGAGTTGGTAATTTTTGAAGCTGAAGTTCATGGTGGGTCATTAGATGGGTTTTTTCCTACTCTTGATTCTGTTTTAAATTCACCATAATAAAAGGATTTAAAAATATATGTTTGAATATTCGGACCTTTCCTCTTCTGGCTATAGTAAGTAACATTCTGTTTTTTTCTAGTGCTGTGCTGTGGCTTTCATTGAGAAGTTAGATGCCCAGTCGTTGAATTTAAGTCAGGAAGATTTTGATCGATACATGTCCGGCCAGACTTCTCCCAGGAAGCAGGAATCTGAGAATTGGTCTCCTGATGCTTGCTTAGGGGTTAAGCAAATGTATAAGAACTTGGATCTTCTGTCTCAGTTGAATGAACGGCAAGAAAGGATCATGAGTGAAGCCAAGAAACTTGAAAAAGACCTAATAGAATGGACAGATGGAATTGCAAAAGAGGTTCAAGACATTGTTGAGAAGTATCCGCTTGAAATTAAGCCCCCAAATCAATCTCTAGCAGCTATTGACTCTGAAAATGTTGAAAATGATAAGCTTCCTCCACCATTGCAACCTCAAGTTTATGCAGGATGATAAATATTTACATGGGTAGTATTTATTTGAGCCTAAATTGTAGGTAGCTCTTACTACAGTCTATGATTGGGATCTAGACTATAACTGAATTGCTTATAAATGTCAGAGCATTTTTAAAGGTACAGTTTGTAGGGATTGTTTTGTTTGTTTCGTTTTGTTTTTTCCTGGCAGGGGAAGCTCAGTAAGTAATAAAATACTATTTATTTGAGTTACTGAAATAGATTCATTTAAGGCTTATGTGAAAGTTTTGTCTAAATCTTTTTTCTCCACGATTTTCCTATGTGCTTCCTCTGTGGCATTCACTGTGGTTTGGATTTGGGTAAATAATTGCCTTTGAAGGATAAAACAAATGAATGCTACAAAATGTATGGTACCACTCTTCTACAGTTTGAAATAATTTTATAATTGTAAAGATAGAAGATATATTGATAAGTAAATATGTAAAATTGTAAATATGTATAAAAAAAGGAATGGTGTCTGCTGTGCATGGCGTTTCATGCGTTAGTTTTTTTAGTTTAAAATGAAGTATACTGAATGTTTGCCTTCAACACCATTTTATTTAGTTTGCCCCACTTTAATGACTCTAGAAATGTTAGACATACTCCCCTTAAAATATTGACTCCATCATTAACAACATGTTAGCCCTAACTTTGAGATTGTGTGTAATCAGTCAGAGACTGTGACACCATTGAGGTTCAGAATAATTTTTAGGTCACATAAAGTCACTGTTCAGAATAGTCATTTGAAGACTTTAAACCATGCTTCTTGCACCATTTTCCTCCACTCATTCAGGAGGTAAGTTCTTTGTAAAGGAGCTGGTCGTGGGTCTAGATCAGAAGACAGAGGAGTGAACAGGCCTCCGCCGGCAAGAGCCAACGGGGAACCCCTCAGAGCTGTAGCATCCTTCTTTCTGCTTCTGTCTGTAGCAGACTTTTGACTTTATGGGCAACCAGACACATGTCATATAAACCTCTTACAGGGTTTCTCAACCTCAGTGCTGCTGACATTTGAGGCCTGAGGACTTTTTGTTAGGAGGGCTTCCCTGTGCATTACAGGGTGTTTAGCAGTATTCGCAGCCTCGATACCCACCAGACACTAGTGGCACCCCCCACAGTTGTGAAAAATTGCCTCCAGACGTTGCCAAATGTTTCCCAGGTGGGGCAGGGGCAAACTCGCCCCCTAGTTATGAACCACTGATCTATTGTGTAAACCAGGAAGCTATCCTCCTGGTGGTTAATACGACGTAACCAAAGACTATTGTATTAAATGCACATTGCGGTTAACTGATAGTGAGGCTTTACAGCCACTGACAGCGTGGAACCCTTTTAATCCTAATGGAACCTTCATAACCTAAATAAGCTGTGTATGATCTTCCTCCCAATCAGTGATTTCTACAGATGATCAGCGTACCTGTGAAATCGTGCATAATTCCTGGGCATCATTCTGAAATGATGTCACGTCACACAAGCAGTATCTTCCTAATAGTGTACCATGCAGATTTGTAGTGCATTAATTTTGGAACAAAACAAGAGTGAGTCTAAAACGTCATATGCTTTAAGTTTACCCGTAAGAGCCATCAGGTTGACACACCTGTTGTCATAAAGCATGGAAGGCATGAAGCAGTCACCCGGACCAGCCGATCACCAAGCTCACGTGCAGTGCAACGAATCACTATCAGATGCCGGTGAGAATCCGCACTTAGAAACCGAGCCCAAGTGATTTTTGTAGAAAGCTTTTCCCTTTTTCCTTTGTTCTTTTCTATGTACTTTCTAGGTGCTAATCCAGGTATACACACTCTGAATTCTCCTGGGAACATACAGTTCTTTTAGTCTTGTACATTATGTTTGTTAAATAAAATGTGCATATCAGCCTCCCACAAAAACTGTCTTCTTTTGATTTCTTGCATATCTTCAAAGGAAGTTGTTGATTACTTTGTATAT
Organism: Proteles cristata cristata; assembly: GCA_017311185.1. Classification (NCBI taxonomy): domain Eukaryota; kingdom Metazoa; phylum Chordata; class Mammalia; order Carnivora; family Hyaenidae; genus Proteles; species Proteles cristata. The sequence goes on from JAESUZ010005300.1 coordinate 738,736, forward strand.
ATTTCATATTAGTTGAATTCTGTAGATATGAAATCTTGCCTTAAGTAGAGGCTTATATTTCTCTTAAGTCAGTGTCAATCCTATGGCCACATTTTCTGTTTTCTCAACAAGAGAGTATTACTATTTGATGGACTATAAATGTGATTGGAATAAACCTTTGGAACAGAAGTCCATATTAATAGGGTCTCATGATCCATCCCTCTTCCAACTAGATTGACTTTTTAGTTCTTTATCTTAGGAAAAGATACATTACTACCATCCTCATTTTGCGAAGATTTCCTTTTTAAGCTACAACCATCATTATCGTACTTGAAAATGGAACATTAGAGGCATTCCAGTTAAAGTCAAGAACAAGAGAAAGATGTTTGCTGTCACTACCATTATATTAGCACTTTTCGGAAAGTTTTACCCCAGGTACTCAGTCTTCAAACAGAAATGAAGGGGGCTTAATCTAATCTATGTAGAAATGTTCTAGCCTCGTAGTTAAGGCTTGGGGTTGGTTTTGAATTTTGTCTACCACTTAGATATTAGTTCTTTGGCCTTGGGCAAGTCTCTCCTGTTTCACATAGCCAGTCTGTGGATTGGGGTAACAGTCACACCAGCTTCAAGGGCTCGTGGGGATTAGATGACATACAACAGTACCTAGCAGTGCTAAGTGCTCAAGGGATAGCTATTTATAGATGATTTTTTTTTTCTACAAAGCCCAAGATAACTGATATGGAAACATTACATTTCACTAAAATGGTGAGATATGAAATGCTAAGTGCCATCAAAAGTAACAGTACAAAATGATTTTTCTGTATCTCCTAACTGGCCAGTTAGCAAATATAATGAGAAAATTGTGTTCACTATAGAAACCTATAAATCAAGCAGCAAGAGCTTTTAGGATTTAGATGGAAAAAAATACAAAATTGAGAAACAAAAGAAGAGACATACTCTGGGCCTGTGCTCAGAAGTTCCCTGCACTGGGGCTTTAATAGTCTCTCTCTGCCATCTTGGATATTCTTGATTATGTTATCTTTGGATTTGTGTTTTTGAGGGAAGTCTGAAGGGACAATGGAGTATTATGCCCAGTGGGGCTTAGAGCCTTGGTCCATGCATAGTCCTGCCTCCCACCACCTTCCTGGTCTTATCGCTCTCACTCTGTGACCCCTCTAGCTGGTGCCTGGACACTCAGGAATGGTCACAGCTGGGTGTGCATGCATGGGGCATTGGACCAGGACATGATGGTGCATCTGATGGCTTGCTGGCTGAGAGCCACATCTTGGCCAGTTGGGAAAGGGGAACAAGCGTCACTCACCCTTTATGCAGCATGTTCCATGGAGAGAAGGCTGAATCCACAGTTAGGTAAGTTAAAAAATGAGGGAAAAATATCTTTTTGGTCTGAAAGCAAAAAAGTACTTTAAGACTGATGGGCATATCTCAATGGACATTGGAGTCAGATGGAAGGGGTTCCCGTTGGCCAATTTGTAGTCAACTCTGAATAAAAATTATGAAGAGTAATTGTGAAAAACATTGAATAAATACTTCATTAAAAAAAAAAAAAACCCACATGCCTGGATGGCCCAGTCTGTTCAGCGTCCAACTCGTGGTCTTGGCTTAGGTCATGATCTTGTGGTTTCTGAGTTCAAGCACTATGTCAGGCTACATGCTGATGGTGTGGATCTTGCTTGGGATTCTCTCTCTCCTTTCTTTGCCCCTTTCCCCAGCTTGTACACTCTTTCTTTCTTTCTCAAAATAAATAAATAAACCCCACATATTAGAGGTTACCGTTATACCAACTGATTTTGAGGAAGAACTATAGTCGACACTCAGTTGATGGAAAGCCTTCACAGTAAAATGATAGCTAGTAGGGAGAAAAATACAGTTTTAAAAGTGTCACTTATATGTGGAATTTAAGACAAAACAGATGAACATATGGGAAGGGGGAGAGAGAAGAAAGGGAAACAAACCACAAGAGACTCAACAATAAAGAACAAACGGTTGTTGGATGGAAGCAGGTGGGAGATGAGTAAATGGGTGATGGGCATTGGGTGTTGTATGTAAGTAAGAAATCACTGAATTCTTATGAAACCAATATTGCACTGTAGATTAATGAAATTTTAAATTAAAAGAAATAATTGTTTTAGCCCAGGACCAAATGGCTTCACTGGTGAGTCCTACCATTTAAAGAACTAACATCAATCTTTCTGAAGCTCTTCTAAAATTGAAGAAGAGAGAACACTTCTTAAGAGACGAGCAGTGACCTGATACCAGAGCAAAATAAGAACACCATGAGAAAAGAAAACTAGACCAATTTCCCTGGTGAACATAGATGCAAAAATTCTCAACAAAATATTAGCAAACAACGCATGAAAAGGATTATACACCATGACCAAGTGGGATTGATTCCTGGAATCCAAAAATGGTTTAGCTACAAAAACCAATCAATGCAGTGCATTAACAGAATAAAGGGATCAAACACCATGTGATCATCTCAACTGAAGCAGAAAAAGCACTTAAATAAACTTCTTAAAAAAAATAACTAGGAATAGAAGAAAACAAGAACATAATAAAAGGCATATATGAAACCACACAGCTAGCATCATAATGGTGAAAGACTGAATCCTCTTCTCCAGGACCAGGCAAGACAAGGCTGGCCACCTTCACCACTTCTATTCAGGATGACATATTATCTAATAAGAAATTTTAAGACACCATCATAAAAATGTATCTGTAGGCAAAAATGAACATGCTTAAAACAAATGAAGATGTAGAATGTCCCAGGAAAACAAAGATATAAGGAAGAACCAAATAGAAAACTTAGAACTGAAAACTACAATAACTGAAAATTTTTAAAAAGGCAGGGGTGCTTAGGTGGCTCAGTTGGTTGAGCGTCTGACTCCTAATTTTGGCTCAGGTCATGATCCCTTGGTTGTGGGATTAAGCCCCATGCTGGGCTCCACACTGAGCATGGAGCTTGCTTGAGATTCTTTCTCTCCCTCTACTGCTCTCCCTGCCTTGCTTCTGTTTCTTTCTCAAAAACCTTTTAAGAAACTGATAAATTGGGGTGCCTGGGTGGCTTAGTTGGTTCTGCGTCTGACTTCAGCTCAGGTCATGATCTCACGGGTTCATGGGTTCAAGCCCCGCATCGTACTGACAGCTAGCTCAGAGACTGGAGCCTGTTTCGAATTCTATATCTCCCTCTCTCTCTGACCCTCCCCTGCTTGCGCTGTCTCCTCTCTCTCTCAGAAATAAATAAAACATTAAAAACATTTTTAAAAAAGCTGATGAATTGGACAGAGTCAAAATTTAAAACTTTTGTTCTGTGAAAGACCCTGTTAACAGAATGAAAGGACAAGCTAGAGACAAAAAAACAATTGCAAATTACATGTACAACCAACAACTGATATCCATGATATATAAAGAATAATCTGAATTCAACGGTTAAAAAGTGTTTAATGTTTATTTATTTTTGAGAGAGAGAAAGAGACAAAGCATGAGTGAGGGAGGGGCACAAAGAGGTAGACAGCATCCAAAGCAGGCTCCAGGCTCTGAGCTGTCAGCACAGAGCCCAACCTGGGGCTCGAATCCACAAACCACGAGATCACAACCTGAGCGAAGTCAGGCTAGTGAGCCACGCAGACATCCCTGAACTCAACAGTTAAAAACGAATTCAGGGGCGTCTGGGTGGCTTAGTCGGTTAAGCGTCAGACTTTCGCTTAGGTCATGATCTCGCGGTTCGTGGGTTCGAGCCCCGCGTCGGGCTCTGTGCTGACTGCCAGCTCAGAGCCTGGAGCCCTGTTTCAGTCTGTGATTCCCTCTCTCTCTGACCCTCCCCTGCTCACGCTGTCTCTCTCTCTCTCTCCTAGAAATAAATTTAAAAATAAAAATAAAAACGAATTCAGTTAGTAGACAAAAGACTTGAACAGAAACTTAACCATAGAAGATCTATGCAAGGCCATTCAGTGGGAGAAAGGACAATCTTTTCAATAAATGGTGTTAGGAAAACTAGATACCCTTGTACAAAAGAATGAACTTGGACCTTACATCATAAGCAACTAGTTCAACGGATCAAAGACTTAAACCTAAGAGCTAAAGCTATAAAACTTAGAAGAAAAGGGAGGGGGAAATCCCCATGTCATTGGGTTTGGCAATGGTTTCTTGGATGTGACACCAAAAGTACAGACAATAGAAGAAGCAATGGATCAATTGGACTTTATCAACATTTTAGCCTTTTGTGCTTTAAAGAACAGTAACAAGAGAATGGAAAGACAGAAAGGGAGGGGGAAATTTTTAAGGTGTACATATTTAATGTGCAACATGATGAGTTTAAGTATACATTTGTGAAACCATCACCAACATCCAAGTCATAGACTTATCCATTGCCTCTCAAAGTTTCCTTCTCATTATTATTATTAATTTGCATGGTGGGGGGTGATGGTGTTAACACTTAGGATCTACCCTCTTAGAAAAATTTAAATACAAATATAGTATTGTTAGCTATAGGCATTGTGTTTTATAGTAGGCCTCCAGAATTTATTTATCTTGTATAATCGAAATTTTGTATTCTTGGAGCATCGTCGCCTCATTCCTTCTTCCCCCAAGCTCCTAGAAATCATTATTTTACAAGAGAATATCTTTGCAAATCATATACCTGATAAGGGTTAGATATCTAGAATATATAAAGTACTCCTACAACTCAACAACAATTAAAAAAAAAAAAAAAAACCCAAGCAGGGGCGCCTGTGTGGCTCAGTCAGTTAAGCATCCAACTTTGGCTCAGATCATGATCTCACAGTTCATGGGTTCAAGCCCCACATCAGGTTCTGTGCTGACAGTTCGGAGACTGGAGCCTGCTTCGGATTCTGTGTCTCCCTCTCTGCCCCTCCCCTGCTCATACTATGTCTCTCTCTCTCTCTCAAAAATAAACATAAAAAAAAAAGGAACCCAATTCAGAAATGGGCTTAAATAGACATCTCCAAAGAAAATACACAACTGCTCATGAGCACATGAAAAGATACTCAAAATCAGTAGTCATTAGAAAAAAAGCAGATCAAAATCACAGTGAGGTACCAATGCACAGCAGTCGGGATGGTTTTTGTCAGAAAAGCAGACGATAACAAGTGATGATGAGGGTGTGATGAAATTGGAACCCTGACGCATTGCTGTAGGGAATATAAATTGGTGCAGTCATTGTGGAGAACATTTTGGTGGTTCCTTAAAGAGTGAAACATAGGATTTCTATATGATCCAGCAATTCCATTCCTAGATACAGTACCCAAAAGAACTGAAAGTAGGAATTCAAACAGATACTTGCTATATTATTAGGGCTGACATAACAAGTACCAAAAGCTGGGTAGCTTAAACAAGAATTCTGGAGGCTAGAAATGTGATGTTATGGTGTCAGTAGGGTTGGATCTGAGGCTCCTCCTTGGTTTGTGGGTTGCCATCGTCTTCCTGTATCTTTACATCATCTACCTTCTATATATGTCTATGTTCAAATTCCCTCCTCTTATAAATAACACTAGTCATGCTAGATTAAGGTCCACCCCAATGACCTTATTGAAGATTGATTATACCTGTAAAGATCCTGTCTCTACACACAGTCACATTCTGAGGTACTAGGGGGTAAGACACCTATGAATTTTTGTGGGGATTCGACTTAGTTCGTAATGTTTATACACCGATGCTCATAGAAGCATTATTCACAACAGCCAAAAGGTTAATACAACTCAAATGGCCATCAACAGATGAATGGATTAAAAAATTGGTGTATCCATGTGATGGAAAAGCATTGAGCCTTAAAAAAGGAATGAAATTCTGATATGCGATTCATGGATAAACTTTGGAAACATTATGCTAAGTGAAATAAACCAGAGACAAAAGGTCAAATATTATATGATTCCATTTATATGAGGTAACTAGAATAGGTAAATAGAGAGAGACAGAAATTAGAATAGAAGTTACCAAGGGCTAGAGCGGAAGGAGGAATGGAGAGTTATTGTTTATTGGTACACTATTTCTGTTTGGTATGATAGAAATATTCAAGAAACGGACAGTGAGGATAGTTGCATAACATTGTGAATATAATTAAAGCTACTGAATTATACACTTAGAAATGGCTAACATGGCACATTTTGTTAAGTGTGTTTTACAACAATTTTTAAAAATTTAAACAGAAACTAAAAAGGAGTAAAGGAATGACACCTGATAAACAAGGGAAAATGAATCCAAGAAAAAAAAAAAACCCCATGGAATCAGAAAAGAAACAGTGTAGAATGCCACAGCCACTCTGGAAAATAGTTTGGTAGTTTCTTATAAAATATATGCTTACCATCCAAACCAGCAATAGCACTCCTGGCCATTTATTCCAGAGAAATGAAAACTCCTGATCATGCAAAAACCTGTGTACAAATGTTAAAAGCAGCTTTATTTTGAGTAACTTCAAAGTAGCAACATTCCATATGTTATTTCATGGCACATATATACGATGGATCACTACTTAGCAACAAAAAGGAAAAACTCTTAATATGTGTGACAGTTGGAGTGAAGAAAAACCCAGCCTCAAAAAGTTGCATACTCTATGATTCCATTAACATAACATTGCTGAAATGATAAAATTATGGACATGGAGGAAAAATTAGTGGTTGCTAGTGGTTAGGGACAGGAGTGGAAGATAGCATGAGGGAGTCGCTTTGTGATGGTAGATCTTGATTTTGTTTTGAATCTTGATGTTGGTGATGGTTAAATAAATCTATACATACTACTAATTGCATAGAACTACACATGTGTGAAAATACAAAAGAGTGCATGTAAAAAAGGTAAAATGGGAATAAGATTGGTAGATTGTACAAATATTGATTTTCTGGTATGATACTGTACTACAGGTATGTATGGTGTTACCGTTGGAGATAGGAATGCACAGGAGATATCTCTACTATTTTTGCCAACTTCCCATGAGCATTTCAGAATTAAAAGTTTAATCATGTTGGAAATAATTATTTCAAGGGTTTCCAAGCTTCTTTTCCATGTGACAAGTAGCCAGAGGCAACACCCTTGAATAAAGCCAGCTTCAACAGTAAGATGTTTTAATGGTAGAACAAAGTCTAAATACGAATGACTGAGGGAGGAGATGTACAAATCCCAGCTGGCTGATTTTCACTCTCCTCCTTATCACAAGTGATTTCTTTCCACCCCTCAATGGTATACTTCTGTATTACCAATTTTTGGTAAACAATTAAAGTAGAACTTCATTTTACACTATTATGAATTTAGCTCCTGATGGATTAAAGAGACAAATATAAAAGTATAAAATGGTAACAGAACTAGTGTAAAATATATGTAAATATTCCCTTTACCTTCTGTCGTTCTTAAAATGTTTTCATTTGCAGAATGCATATCCCACAAAGGTGGGTAAGTTGGGGAAGTTCATCTATGTATAACATCAGTTAAATATAAACACTATTAAATGTAAATGGATGTATAACATCAGTTAAATATAAACACTATTAATGTAAATGGATTATATTCTCTAACTCAAGGCGTAGAGTGGCTTTCTGGATAAAAAGAAGATGCTGCCTACAAAAGACTTGATTCAGCTTCAAGGACACACATAGATTCAAAATGAAAGGATGGGAGCAGATATTTCATGCAAATAGAAACCATAATAGAGAAGTGCTAGCTCTACTTATATCATACAAAATAGACTTTAAGTAACAACAGACAAAAAAATTCATTATATAACAATAAAGGGGGAGATTCATCATAAGAATAGGACAATATGTTATATATTATATTATATATATATATTATATTATTATATATTATATATATATATATATCCAACATTAGAATATCTAAATATATTAAGCAAATACTAACAGATCTGAAGAGAGACATTGCCAACAATGCAACAATAGTAGAGGACTTGAAAACACTTTTGGGGAGCCTGCATGGCTCAGTTGGTTGAGCATCTGACTCTTGATTTCAGCTCAGGTCATGATCCCAGGGTTGTGGGATCAAACACTGCATCCGGCTCCATACTAAGTGTGGAGCCTGCTTGGGATTCTCTCTCTCTCTGCCCCTCTTCCCCATTTGTGTGCGCTCTCTCTCTCTTTTTTTTTTTAAGTTTTATTTATTTATTTTGAAAGGTGGGGAGGTCAGAGAGAGAATCTCAGGCAGGCTCTGCACCATCAGTGCAGAGCCCAATGCAGGGGTCAAACTCACGAACCATAAGATCATGAACTGAGCCAAAGTCAGAGGCTTAACTGACTGAACCACCCAGTTCTCTCTCTCTCTCTCTCTGAGATTATTTAATGGTAAAAAAGAATCCTGCCATTTGCAACAACATGGATGGACCTTGAAGGCATTATTCTAACTGAAATAAATCAGATGAAGAAAGACAAATATTGTATGATCTCACTTATATGTGGAATCTTTTAAAGAAAAATGAATTCCTAGATACAGATAACAGATTGGTGATTGCCAGGGGCAGAGTGGGGAGGGAGGTTGGTGGGTGAAATGGGCAAAGGTAGTCAAGGGCACAAACTTTGAGTTATAGATATTATAACTTGGGGATGTATTGTACAACGTGGTTACTCTAATTAACAATACTATATTGTATATTTGAAATTTGCTAAGAAAGTAAATCTTTAAAGTTCTCATGAAAGAAGAAAGGAAAATAAATTCTAACTATGGATGTTAACTAAACCCATTATAGTAATCATTTCACAACATATACATTTATAAAATCATTATGTTACACACCTAAAACATACAATATAATATGTCAATTATTTCTCAATAAAAATTAAAAACAAAAAACTTCTGCACAGCAAAGGAAACCATCAAATCAATTGAAAAGATAACCTATGGAAAGGGAGAAAATATTTGGAAACTATACATCTAATAAGGTGCTAATACCCAATACGTACAACTCAACAGCAAAAACAAAACAAAAACAAAAAACAAATAATCTGATTTAAAAATGGACAGACATCCAGAATAGACATTCTTACAAAGAAGACATGAAAAGATGCTCCACATCACTAATCATCAGGGAAATGCAAATCAAAACTCCAGTGAGATATCAGCATCCTTGGACCTTATAAAAAAGATGAGAGATAACAGTTATTAGTAAGTGTGTGGAGAAAAGAGAACCTTGTGCACTGTTGGTAGGGATGTAAATTGGTACAGTTGCTGTGGAAAAAACTACGGAGGTTCTTAAAAAATTAAAAATGCAATTACTATACATCTAGCAATCCCACTTCTGTGTATAGATGTGAAAAGAGATGAAATCACAGTATCTGAAAGGGATATTTGTGCCCCCATGTTCATTGAAGCATTATTCACAATTGCCAAAGCTTGGGAACAACCTGTGTCTGCTGACAGAGAATGGATAAAGAAATGCTATAAATATATAAAATTTTTTTAATAAAAGGAAATCCTGCCATTTCTGACAACATGGATGGATCTTGAGGGCATTGATGCTAAATGAAATAAATCAGACAGAGAAAGACAAATACTGTATGATTTCACTTGTGGAATCTATGTGTGGAATCTAAAAAGGCTGAACTCATGGAAACAGAGAGCAAAATTGTTGTTGCCAGAGGCTGAGGGGTGGCAAATGGGGACATATTGGTCAAAAGGTACAAACTTCCAGTTATGAATTAAGTACGGCATGTGACTACAGTTAACAATTTCTGAATTACATACTTGAAAATTGTTGAGAAAGTAGATCTTTGAGGCTCCTGGGTCACTTAGGAAGTTGAGCATCCGACTCAAATTGGGCTCAATCCCTGGGTCATGGGATTGAGCCCCACATTGGGCTCCACCCTGAGTGTGGAGCCTGAGTAAGATTCTCTGTCTCTCTCCCTCTGCCCCTCTCCATTGCTTGCGTGTGCTCTCTCTCTCTCAAATTTATTTTTTTAAAATATTTTTATTTATTTCTAGGGGAGAGAGAGAGACAGCGTGAGCAGGGGAGGGTCAGAGAGAGAGGGAGATACAGACTCTGAAATAGGCTCCAGGCTCTGAGCTGGCAGTCAGCACAGAGCCCGACGCAGGGCTCGAACCAATGAACCGCGAGATCATGACCTAAGCAAAAGTTGAACGCTTAACCGACTAAGCCACCCAGGCGCCCCTCTCTCTCTCAAATTTAAAAACAAACAAACAAACAAACAAACAAACAAACAAAATAAAATAAAATAAAATAAAATAAAAGTAGATCTAAAATGTTCTCACCAAAAGTAAATAAATAAAATAAAATGAAAAGGGTAATTGTGTGAGGTGATAGATATGCTAACTAACCACTTTGTGGTAATCATTTTGCAACATAAATGTGTATTAAATCATGTTATACACCTTAAACTTACCAATGTTATATGTCAATTATATCACAATAAAGTTGGGGGGGGATAAGACAAATTACCAATACAAATATGAAAGAAAATGGAAGTACTTTTTCAAATATGAAAATTAAAAACATTTTAACCATTTAAAAATTCACAAAGTTGGGGCATCTGGGTGCCTCAGTCAATTGAGTGTTTAACTTCACCTCAGGTCATGAGTGAGTCCCACACTGGGCTCCCTGCTGTTAGCACAGACTTGGGATCTTCTATCCCCCCTTTCTCTCTCCCTCCCCTGGTTGCACTCTCTCAAAAATAAATAAACATTTTTTTAATGCAGAAAGGGTATGAACAAACAGTTCACCATTTAGACTTATGAATGGACAGCAAGAGATGAAAATTGCAACCTCATTAGTAGTCAGAAATGTAAAATAGTTTAATAACATAATTTTTCTCTTGTCAAATTGGCGAAAGTAAAATTTTATGATAACGTTTCATGACTAGGAATGTACAGAGAAATGTGCCTCACTGATGGAAAGACAGATTATAAAATTTCCAGATGGCCAATCAGTGTGATGTATCAGAGCCTTAAAAATCTTTTTATTTTTTGGGGCGCCTGGGTGGCTTAGTTGGTTAAGAGTCCGACTTTCGCTTAGGTCATGATCTCACGGTTCATGGGTTCGAGCCCCGCATCAGGCTCTGTGCTGACTTCCAGCTCAGAGCCTGGAGCCTGTTTCAGAGTCTGTGACTCCCTCTCTCTTTGACCCTCCCCTGCTCACGCTGTCTCTCTCTCTCTCCTAGAAATAAATAAAACATTAAAAAAAAATCTTTTTACTTTTTGTGGCGGCTGGGTGGCTCAGTAGATGGAGCGACCAACTCTTGATTTTGGCTCAGGTCATAATCTTAGGGTTGTGGGATTGATCTCCACATCAGGCTCCAGGCTGAATGTGGAGCCTGCTTAAGAATCTCTCTTTTCCCCTCTGCCTTTCTCCACTGCTCACTTGCTCTCTTTCCCTCTAACATTAAAAAAAAATTCTTATTACTTTTTGGCACAGTAACCCCATTTCTGGAAAGCTATGCTAAAAAAATAGTAAGAAACACAATAAAAATTTACATTACAAATATGGACTACAGAAGTTAAACTTTTTCAGTGTTTAAATTGTGTAGAGGGGGATGTTTAAATCAAGTAATAATTATGTAGAAAAGCTGTCCTAGCATGATGTGAAGTGTAGTTCCAAATTTGTTTTAAAATTCCATGCAATGCTAGAAAAAAAGAAAGAAATACAGCAAAATCTTTCCTCTTTCTTTTTTTAAGTTTATTTACTTATTTTGAGAGAGAAAGAGAGAGAGAGAGCAAGTGCATACAAGCAGGGGAGGAGCAGAGAGAGAGGGAGACAGAGAATCTCAAGCCGGCTCCTCACTGTCAACACAGAGTCTGACCGGAGGCTTGAACTCACGAACCACGAGATCATGACCTGAGGTGAAACCAAGAGTCCAGCACTTAACCAATGGAGCCACCCAGGTGCTCCAGACATACAGCAAAATCTTAACAGTAGTTACAATTGGGTTTGGTTATTACAGATGGTTTTAATTTCCTTTTTAATATTTCCTGAATTTTCCTTATATAGTACCACGGTTGTTTTATAAGCAGAAAAACGAAAAACGTATTCTAAGAGTGTGAAAACAAGAGCTCTCCAAACCGCCAGACAACACAGAATTGTAATCGTGCATATTAGCTTTTAAAGGGAGAAGTGTGTTTTTTTTTTTAATTTTTTTTTTTTATGTTTTATTTATTTTTAGGAGAGAGAGAGAGACAGCGTGAGCAGGGGAGGGTCAGAGAGAGAGGGAGTCACAGGCTGAAACAGGCTCCAGGCTCTGAGCAGGCAGTCAGCACAGAGCCTGATGCGGGGCTCGAACCCACGAACTGAGATCATGACCTGAGCGAAAGTCGGATGCTTAACCGACTAAGCCACCCAGGCGCCCCAGGAGAAGTGTGTTTTAAAAGTGACACAGTTGATCTCTAAACGGGGTTTCCCAGGCAACCCCTCTGTGGTTACCAATATAGAATGCCACCTCTGGGGTAGAATCATCCTGCTGGAAGGTTCTGAGACCTCCTCCTCCTTAAAAGAATAATGAGTTGTCTGCAGGGCCAGGTGTCTGGTTTAAATTCCCTCTAGGGAAGTACACACCCGCCGAATGGTTTCACTGCCAGAAGAAGAGTGCTACTCCCTTAATAAAAAGTCGATGAAGCTGAAAGAAATCTAGTTTCTTGGATTTGGGGTGACAGCTGGAAGCATGGTAAGCATTCTTACACATGGAGGCATTGCGCCTGAGTGCCGAGTCCACAGTCAGAATTGACCTGAAATTCTGGAGTCTGGGAGGGGGAGGAGTCTGGTCATTTCCTCCTGATTTGAAAAGTCAGAGGGGTGGATGGACATGGTCACAGTTTCAACTGAAGACTTTCTCTTATCATTTCATAAGTGATAGCGGTTCATTCTGAAAGCTCTTTTTTTTTAAAATAATTTTTTTAACGTTTATTTATTTTGAGAGAGAGACAGAGTGTGAGCAGGGGAGGGGCAGAGAGAGAGGGAGACACAGAATCTGAGGCAGGCTCCAGGCTCTCAGCACAGACCCTGATGGGGGGCTTGAACCCATGAGGGGAGATCATGACCTGAGCTGAAGTCCAATGCCAATGGACTGAGCTACCCAGGTGCCCCAGAAAGCTCTGTCTTTTTAAAAGTGTTTAGATGAAGGACGCCTGGGTGGCTCAGTTGGTTGAATGCCCAACTTGGGTTTAGCTCAGGTCAGGATCTTGGAGCTTCTTGGGTTCAAGCCCTGTGTCAGGCTCGGCCTCGACAGCATGAAGCCTGCTTGGGATTCTGTCTCTCCACCTGTCTCTGATACCCCTCCCCCACCAGCCGCCACCCCCAGCACTGTCTCTGTCTCTCTCAAAAGGAATAAACTTTAAAATATATATATTAAAAAATAAAATAAAAGGGTTTAGATAAGTCAATCAGTAGTGTGCTGGATTAGATGGTCTACTCAAGTTTCTTCCTTTAAAATTTTTTTTCAAGATTTATTTGTGAGAAACAGCGAAAGACGGAACATGAGCAGGGGAGGAGCAGAGAGAGGAGGAGACACAGAATCTGAAGCAGGCCCCAGTCTCTGAGCTGTCAGCACAGAGCCCACTGTGGGGCTGGAACCCATAAACCATGAGATCATGACCCAACCCAAAGTTGGACACTTAACCGACTGAGCCACCCAGGCGTCCCAAGTTTCTTTCTTTTAAAACCATATTAACACTATGCCCTGTATATATTCTAGCCCAGACTACATATGCAGAATAGTGCTGGAGGGGCTGCAAAAATCCACAAGTCCTGGACTCTGCCTTCAGCTTATTTATAGTCCAGGAGAAATGGGAAGGTGCAAAAACATGACAAGTTAAATAGCTCAAGACTTAGCTGAGTGTAAGATACAATGAAAGTGACAGGCAACAAATGCATGTTTCACTGCATAATTGTGACATCTTACATATAATTTACCCTTATATACCAGATCCATGCTAAGTGAAGATTTAAAATGTATTACCTCTTGACTGTGTCTAACAAACCTAATTTAGCAGGAATAATAATAGGTAACACTAATTAGTGCTTGACACATGCCAGGCACTGTGCTAAGTGCCTCACATGGAAGAACTTATTTAATCTTCTCAAGTAGCCTGCAGGTCGGTTGTGCTTATTATCCCGAAGCACAAAGAGGAAACTGGCGCATGGAGATGCCAGCGTGTTGCCCGAGATCACAGAGCTGAAGTGTGGACCAGGATTGAAACCTGGCAGACTAGCTCCAGGGCCCCTACTCTTTTCATTTCTTTTACTTTTTAGTCTGGTAACGACACTTACCATAAAGTCTATCCCTTCACAGATGTTCAAGTGTATGTTATCGCTGACTCTAAATACAATGCTGTGCAGTAGATATCTAGAACCTTAACTGAAATTTTTGGACTATTGATTAATAACAGTACAGCAACCCCTCCCCTCCCCCCCCACCAGCCTCTGGTAACCACCATCCCAATCTTTGATGTTATGAAATTGGCTATTTTAGATACTTCATGTTAAGTGGAATCATGCCTTATGTCCTAAGATCCATCCATGTTATCCCATTTTGCAGAATTTCCTTATTTATTTATTTTTTGGCCAAGTGGCATTCCACTGTATGTGTACACATTTTCTTTATGCATTCATCCATTGATGGCCATTTAGATTATTTCCATGTCTTAGCGATTGTGAACAATGCTACACTGAACACAGGGGTGCAGATCTCTTTAAGATCCTGACTTCTAATTCTTTTGGATAATATGCCCAGAAGTGCTGGATCATATGGTAGTTCCATAGTTCTATTTTTAATATTTTGAGAAAATGCCATACTATTTTCCCTTGTGGCTGCACCATTTTACATTCCCACAGAGTTCCCATTTCTCTCTTTTTTAAAATGTAGGGGCGCCTGGGTGGCTCAGTCAGTTGGGTGGCCGACTTTGGCTCAGGTCATGATCTCGCGGTCCGTGGGTTTGAGCCCTGCATCGGGCTCTGTGCTGACGGCTCAGAGCCTGGAGCCCGTTTCAGATTCTGTGTCTCCCTCTCTCTCCGCCCCTCCCCAGCTCGTGCTGTCTCTCTCTGTCTCAAAAATAATTAAACGTTAAAAAAAATTTTTTTTAATGCCTTTATTTTGAGAGACAGAGAGAGAGTGTGTGAGTGGGAGAGGGACACACTGAAAGGGAGAGAGAGAATCCCAAGCAGGCTCTGCACTGTCTGTGCTGACAGCTCAGAGCCTGCTGTAGCGCTGGATCCCACAAACCATGAGATCATGACCTGAGCCGAAATCAAGAGTCAGTCGCTTAACTGACTGAGACACCCAGGCACCCTGAGATTTGAAGCATTTTTATTAGGGACAAGATGAAAAGAGGAAAGGATGTTTTCAGTGGGCTGTGGCTGTTAGGTCATCAGTTATTGGGAGATTAGGATAATAGCATTTCAAACTATAATATTTGGTTTACACTTTAACAGATGCTGCCCATTCCCGAGCAGCCAAGGATTTCTAGTTGACTATAGGATGCAGCAGAATCGCCCTGAGGTTGCCACAGCCTAAAGCAGGGGGCAGAAACGATGGCCTGCAGCCAAATCTGCCGCAGCACTTGCTTTTGGAAATAAGATTTGATTAGAATACAGCCGCTCCCATTCATTCTGTGTCTTTCACAGAATGAGATGAATAGTTGTAACAGAGACCACATGGTTCATAAAGCTTAACATATTTTTTTGACGGAAAAGTTTGCTGACTTCTGGCCTAATGTATCACAGTGATTGTTATTTTTTCTTTTAAAGTATGGTTTTGAGAAGCGTCAGATCTACAGAAATATTAAAAGAATACTATAATGAATATTTGTATGCCCTTCTCCTTGATTCAATACTTAACATTCCATCATATTTGCTTCTCTCTCTCTCTCTCTCTCTCTGCCTCTCAGGTGCGGATATCATAACTCAATACCTCTGTTTAGGATATATCTAAATATAGTATATATATATATCTCCTAAGAATAAGGACAATCTTTTACGTAACCACAGGAATTTAACATTGATGCATTAAGCAGACCATATCCAAATTTTCCAAATCCAGGTTCCTATGCAGGATAGCTTTTTAGTGGTCATGTGTCTTTAGTGGTCTTTAATTTAGAACGATTGCCCAGCCTCATTTCTTTTTCCCTCAGTTTATTAAGGTAGAGTTGACAAATAAAATTGTAAGCTATTTAAAGTGTACATCATGCTGATTTGGCATACATGGATTTAGTATACATGTGTTTCTTGTTTTCATGACATTGATGTATTTGAAGAGTGTGGGATCGGTATTTTAGGAGAACGTCACCCATCCCAGATTTGATCACTTCCTGAGGATTACATTCAGGTTTTTGCATTTTGACAGGAATGCCAAAGAGGTGACGCGTCCTTCTCAGTGCACCCCACCAGGAGACCCAGGGATTATTAGTGCAGCAAAACTGTACCATCAGTGGTAGTCGAACAGGATTGACTCGTTCAAGACCCAAAATGACAGGACTCAAAATGGCAATGCTTACTTATCTACAGTTTATTCCCGGAAAGGGTAATAGGTAGCAACAGCATTAAAGTCAGGAAATGTATCACTGCCAAAGGCTGTCTTCCCTTTAGGTTCTGGGAAGTCCAAGTGCAAGGTCCCATTACCCCTGCCTTGGTTCAGGAACCACCTGCATGTGCACAGAACACCTTGGAACAGGCACCCTGTTCATATAGAAAACCCAAATGTGCACACAGATTCCAAATGTTTGCGGTCATCTGGGGGGGTGGGTGGCATTCATTTAAACAGAGAGCTGATCTACCCAACAATAAGTAATATGAGCACAGGGGCATCTGGGTGACTCAGTCGGTTACGTATCTGACTTCTGTTCAGGTCATGCATGATCTCACAGTTTGTGGGTTCGAGCCCCGCATCGGGCTCTGTGCTGACAGCTCAGAGCCTGGAGCCTGCTTCCCATTCTGTGTCTCCCTCTCTCTCTGCCCTTCCCCCGCTCATGTTCTGTCTCTCTCTGTCCCAAAAATAAACATTAAAAAAAATAATATGAGCCCAAATGTTTCATACTTGACAATACTTTTCCTCTCTGATCAATGGCTATCTGTGCTACATGGCATAATTAAACCATAATCAATCGACTTTTGAGTATTGTCCCTTCCAACAAAATCTACCTTTTCACATCTACCATAATTATTCCTCATGGCAATATAAGTCAGAGGCCTTGTTTATAGTATTTTGTGACCAAATGTGAAATGCAAACCCAAAGACATAGTCACATCACAATTGCACCTTGTGGTCACACAGACTTCACACGTGGTCATCAGCTGTGTGTACAATTCAGTGGTACTAAGTACATTCACAATGTCATTCAACCATCATCACCACTTGTTTCTAGAACTTGCTCATCCTCCCAAACAGAAACTCTATACCATTAAACAAGAACTCCCCATTCCCTGCTTCCCGCGGCCCCTGATGACCTCTTTTCTACTTTCTGTCTTCATGACGTCTGCTTCATATAAGTTAAATCATATAATATTTGTTCCTTGTGTCTGGTTTATTTCATTTAGCATCGTGTTTTCATTTAGCATAATGTGGTAGCACGTATTAGAGTTTCCTTCCTTTATAAGATGATATCCTTTCGTATGTGTAGACCAACTTGTTTGCCTATTAATCTGTTGGTGACTATCTGGGCCACATTCTGACTATTACGAATAAGGTGCGATGAACACCGGTCTTTGGGGGTCAGTTTTAGCTCCTGTCCTTAGTTCTGTGCGGTGTACACCTAGGATTGGAATTGATGGGTCATTCTGTGTTTAACTTTCTGAGGATCTGCCACACTGTTTTCCATAGTGGTCAGGTCATTTGTTGCCTCTTCAAAAAAGAGGAGCTTTTGACAGAGTTCTTTGCCCCCAGGACCTTCTGAGTCAAAGCTAAGAGACTATATTTATTCTCCTCCTCCAAGCTTCTCGCAAGGCGTGGCGATTTGGTTAGATTTTCCCTATCACCTGCTATTGACTCCCTTTACCCCCTGGAGCAATTGCACCTTCTTCCACATATCATCAGTTTTAATCCAGTCCTTTCTCTCTAAAGAAGGCCCCGAGGTTCCCCGCTGTGCAAATATACCACTGGAAGTGCAGGAAATGCGCAGGAGCCTCCCCTTCAGTTTATCTTGAGGGTCTGATTGGATCGTGCAAAGAAGTGCATCTGTCCCATCCACCAGGTAACAAAAAATCTCAGCAGCCAGCTCCACCGGGGTGGGGTGTGGAAAGGGACAGCCAATCCTGTCGATCCCTTTGAAATCCTGCAGTTATGTCCAAATTTATGGACATAGTATCTTGTGGGAGATGTCCAGCCTCTGGAGCCCTTAACTGAAGTTTTAGTGCAGAGACTACCAGGTTCGATATTGAAAGAGAAAACGGAGCACAGCAGGGAAGACCCCTCTGTCTCCCCTCCCCACTGCCCTGACTCCACCACAAAACAAGGCCAGTAAGGGAGACACATCACCATATGTAATTTACGAATCATATACTCCAATTTTTGACCAGACTTCAATTTGTGTCCCCCCTGGGTTAATTCTATTGCCCCTGTGTGGCTTGTTAGCAGGCCTTGGTGACACTGTAAATGTGCTCTGTGCCCAGGAGATCTAGAAGAATTACTTCTCCACTTCTGGCCATTTCACCATTGTAAAAGGCCTTGGGAACCCCACTGGGAGTTGGGTCAAGAGACTTTGACCTTTTTTCGGGGATGCCTGGGTGGCTCAGTTGGTTAAGCGTCCGACTTCGGCTCAGGTCACGATCTCATGGTTCATGGGTTCAAGCCCCGCGTCGGGCTCTGTGCTGACAGCTCAGAGCCTAGAGCCCACTTCAGATCTGTGTCTCCCTCTCTCTCTGCCCCTCCCCCACTTGTGCTCTGCCTCTCTCTGTCTCTCAAAAATAAATGTAAAAAAAATTTTTTTTTTTTTTTTAAAAAGAGAGAGAACTTGATCTTTTTATCAGTCTTCTTCCTCCATTAGGGCCTTGTTTTTTGTTTTTTTGTTTTTGTTTTTGTTTTTTTGTTTTTAACAGTAAGGAATGTCAATAATTTTTAAATTTTGAAATAATATCAGTCTTAAGGAAAACTTGAAGGTATTGGGCAAAGAACTATCGCCTTTGTATTAAACCTGAGTATTTTAGAATCTGATGTTGTAGGCTCACTGGAACCTTTTTTCTTTCTGAAATTTCCCTAAGCCTCGGAATTTTCCATACTAGGGGCTTTGCGGAGACTTAAATGTGGGATGCCCAGATTTTCATAAAGGTTTTGGTGACACTTTTTCTCTCAACTTCCTCCATTTTTGACTTTTAAAATGAGCTGTCTAAAGATTCCCACATGATTATAGGTTGACTTGTTAGTCCATTTCTTGTTTTGATTTTCTTTCTTTTGTAAAGTTCTAACCTTTTTGAAAACACCTTTACTGAGATGTAATTCATATACCATATAATTCACCCAATTAAAGTGTATAATTCAATGGTTTTTAGTGTATTCACAGAGTTGTTTTTCAAGTGTTTTTACTGGCCCCCAAAGAAACCCTCTTCCCCTTTAGTTACCGCCCCTCACCTTCGGCAACCACGAATCCACTTTCTTCCTCTATGGATTTACCTCTTCTGCACATTTCACATCAAGTGGAATCTTACAACATGTGGCCTTTTGTGACTGGCTTCTTTCATTTATTATGATACTTTCAATGTTCATCCATGTTGGACTATGTATCAGTACATCATTCCCCTTCACAGGTGAATAATGTTCCATTGTGTGGATGTACCATATTTTGTTTAGTCATTCATCACTTGATGAACATCTGGGCTGTTTCCACTTTTTTTGACTATTATGATGCCGCTCATAAATGTTGGTGTACCAATTTTTGTGTTGACATTTTTAAAAATTTTTTAATGTTTTATTTATTTCTGAGATGAGAGAGACAGAGCATAAGAGGGGGAGAGGCAGAGAGACAGGGAGATACGGAGTCTGAAGCAGGCTCCAGGCTCTGAGCTGCCAGCACAGAGCCCGATGTGGGACTTGAACCCATGAATGTGAGATCATGACCTGAGCCAAAGTCCGACACCCAACTGACTGAGCCACCCAGGTGCCCCTGTGTTGACCTGTTTTAACTCTCTTGGGTCTCTAGACATGGAATTGCTAGGCCAAAATGTTAACTCTTTGTTTCACTTTTTGAGGAACTGCCAGTCTGTTTTCCAAAGTGGCTGTGCCACCGATTTTTTTTTTTTTTTTTAATATTTTGAAATCCTCTAGGTGGTAGATGGGATAAAGAATTCGAGGTTGCCTCTTTTACATTCTCCTGTGGTCTCAATAGCCAAGTCATATATGGTGTCAGTGCTGGCAGGACGCCTTTAATTACAGTGTCAGTAGTAGCCCGGGTGAGGGGAGCTTGATTCTGTCATTATATGGATAGTTCAATACTAGCCATATTGCCTGCACCTGCAATATTTTTGCAGCTTTAGTGTGCATTGACAAGGGAGGGGCAGTGATATTGCCTTTCCCGGGATAAGCATGATGGGCCCTTCTCTTAATCCATTCTAGAAACCTAGGGGCTTCCCTGTGAACCATCCCCACAAAGGTATTAGCCAACAGTTGGTGAGCCCAAATATTCCCCTGTAGTCAGAAGTGTTCAAAGCAGAGACACCTAAAATTCTCAGGAGCCATTTTAACAAAAGATTATCAGGAAGATGTCTGTAATGACCTGCAAAATTATTCCATTCCTTCACTGAATAACCCCTCATTTCCATAGTTTCTTGCCTTCCCTGTCGTCTTGCCCAACTTGAATTATCTTCCTTGCTGTCCTAGGTCTCACCGAATTAGCTGACTCATCAAATATTATGGAGATTCTGAGCTTCCTTTCATTTGGCTGATGCTCAAAGCAGCAACCACAGAACTGAATTTTTAGCCTGATGTCAGTCTCCAGTTCCCTGCTGGCCCATTTTTCTAGCCCCTGAGGTCCAGATTCCTTCAGTTCCAGATTTCACTGGAATGTTCTACTACCAGTGTCTATTTCAAAGTCTGTGCTACTTTAAACCAAGAGTAACTTGTTCATTTCCATCCTTTTTATCAGAATCACCCTGTTTCTAGTAATGGCATTAGCCATATTTTGAGCTGAGAATGAGTCAGGGCTTTTTCAGTAAATCCTACATCTGACACCAGCTGCTGAAATGGTTTAACAGGCTTTGGTTGCTAAAGAAAACTCGCAGGATCCTAAAATCTCTACAGTTTATTAGAGAGAAAAAAGACAATATTCAATATAGCAGTAATAGTTAAGTAAGGGCTGGAAAGGGCCAGTTCTATTGTTCTTCTTCTATAACAGCCAAGACTCAGTGCTTTCACTCCTGGGACAGGAACCATCAACATGTGCATGGAACACTTCGGAGCAGGCAGCCCAAAACTGAGTCTCTGCTGGTTTCTAATGTCTTACTGGTCACACAGCATAGGCACGTTCCTGCTATGTAACTATCCCCAACTGCAGAGCCCTTTGGCTGTTAGCAACAAATATGCTGAGAAGCTGACAAAAATTACTCTGAAGCTCCCTGAGCCCATGGGTTTCAAAACAATACTATCATACTATCAGATCGGTGTGTGTCACACCTTGATCGGGGATCAGTACCCTGTAGGAACTTTGACAAATCAGGTCCTACCATGGTTAGCTCTCAAAGCGATGAACTTATCTCTGGGTAGTGCTTTACAGTTTTACAGAGTGGAGAACTTTAACCACTTGAATAAGCGGGGGTTATCACCCCCCACTTCAGAGACGAAGAACATGAGGTTCAGAGTGCTTGTGACTTGCTCAAGGTACCCTGAAGTACCCTGTGCCCTCCCTCCCCCCCCCCATTTTATCTTATCACTTGACACGAAGTTTGTGCATCTCTTCCTCACGTTTTTTCTGAATTCCACTAGTCATGTATGCATCTCTAAACAGCACGCTGATTAGATTAACGTGCTTGAGGGATTTTATAATAACGGAATTATGCTGCAATGTATCGTTCTGTGGTTTGCTCCCTCAGCGATTTATATACCCTTCGAGTGAGCCTCACTGCTGTCAGCTGTTCGGAAGAATCTTCGCTGTCGAAATTGTTAGCATACGATTATACTGAAGTCTGTGTTTACGTTTGACTGTATGGGTGTTTGTCTTCTCCTCAATTATTAGTGACTACAAATAGTGGTGCTATAAATATTCTTTATTATGTCTACTCGTGCAGATGTGCAATTGTTTCCTCGGGGGAACATATTCTCCAGAAAGAAGGTACATCTTCAAATTCCGTTACAAAGCGAGTGTAATAAATTATACTTTCACGGGCAGTGGTTAATACACGAGCACACACACACATCCTATACCTACGTATGCACACACGCTATACTCATGACCGTCACACACGGCACTAAACACGCACACGGCTCCGCAGACGCACAGCACCACGGTCTTTACAGAACACACACCGACACACAGACCCACACCCGCGCACAACGCACGCACACTCACCCCAACGCCACCCGTACAACGCCACGTTCAACCACGGACACAAAAAGGCACGCCCCGCACTCACGTCAGCACGCACACAGCCCGCGTGCTCGCACGCAAGCCCCCACGTGGGCCAACCAGGGGGCGTGGTCCGCGTCGCTCGCGACTGAGGAAGCCTGTCCCAGCCGCGCCGCCGTCGGACGCCAGGTGTCGGAGGTCAAGGCAGCGTTGGCGGTGGCGTTTTTTTCTACCCGGAAACCACGGCTGCCGGACCCTGAGAGGAGGCTGTGTCGCGGTGGCGTGAGCCGGACTGGCCTCTGGTCCTCGCCTGGGCCCCGCGGAGCCCGACGCCGCCCCCGGCGCGGCGGGGAGGATGGTGCCGAGCGGCCCCTGGCCCGCCGCGCGCCGCCGCGAGTGATCTCTGAGCGGCCGCGGGCGTCCGCGGAGCAGCTGGCCCGGCCGGGGCCGGGGCGCGCCGCTGCCCACCGGGGCGGGGTGAGCCGGGCCGGGCGGGCCGGGGTCGGGGCTCAGCCGCGGCTGAGCGCGGGGCCGGGAGGGCGCCGTGCAGGTCGGCAGCGGCCCTGCGGGCCGGGTGCCGCCTTCTTCTCCCGGGGCTGCAGCCCCCGCCCCAGCCGCCGGTGGGGGTCGCTCCGCATTAGCCCGAGTCTGGCCTGCGCCGCTGGCGTGGGCCCGGTTACCCGCCACCGGCGTTGGTCCCCCCGCATGCCGTGAGCAGGGGGTGCCCCGCCGCCCTCGAGATGGCGGGACTGCCCGCATATGGACCTGGGGCCTGGATAATTTGGAGTTGGCACGGGGAACATTTTGGTAGTTTGCCGTTTTTGACTTGGGGTCGTGTTTGCGTTACTTCTCTCTTGGCAAATCGTATGCATCTCTGGAAGAAGGTGGGAGGGAGGGGCTCACCTGTGTGCAGCAGCTTGAAATAGAGGTATATTTTGTGTAAGGCTTGGTAAATACCCAGAGTGGGGCGGATAATGATCTTCACTCGTCTTTTAATCAAATACATTAAGGAGTGGCTTCGGGGTAATCCAGAGGCAGATAGTTCTGTTTCTCTTGATAAACACCATTAGGAATAAAACCAAGCCTGTTGTGCAGTTTTGAACTGTGTGAACACCATAGCCGGGGGACAGCTGGTGAGGGGGCCTTTGTTGAAGATTCCGATGCCTGTAGTTTAGTTCCCAACTAGCGCAGATTACAGCCCTCACTCAGCGATGAATGGGGAGCTGCTTTGCAGCCTGCTTTAAAGCAGGGAAGGTTGTGGCTGCTCCTGAACTGCTACTTTCCTGCCTCAAAGGTGAGCCTCTATGGGAGTTAGTGGGAGGAAAAATTCCAAGACTGGAATTTGATTAATTTGATGATGTATATTTAATAAATTTTTTTTTGTCCCAATAGCTCTCTGGTTAGCTTGGGGGTCTGAGCATTTGTATCCTGTGTGTAGATGAAATTGCTTGAAGGATAAGAACACCTTCCGGTTTCCTCATTTAAGTAAAAGAAATAGACCTGTTGTGCAGCTAAGATCTACTTGATGACTGCAAGCTGTTTACTCTCTAGGATAAGGAGGCAGGGTGCCGGCTTCCTGGTAAAGGTGGGGGAAGAATTTCTGTGGCCTAATTGAGGTTGAGAGGACTGGAAGCCGGGCTGCCACCCGTGTCTGCGTACTGAGAACCCCAAATGCTAATCAGGTACCCCTGTGCTTGGGCTGCTCCGAGGAGTCAAGTGCAAATGCAGTTTCTGCCTGCCCGCAGGGAACAAGCTTAGAGAAAACAGTAGGCTGTTAAAGTGGCAGGACTTAATGGCCACACGGAAGTGATAACTATCAGGGGTTGTTGTTAAGGTTAGGCTTCATAACGGAAGTGACTTGTCATGGACCTCCAAGCATCTTGAGGATTTGGGTGCGAATTAGCTGGGAAATGAAAAAGCTGGGGCCGGTTGTTGGAACTGCACTCAGGCTAGGTAGCCGGCAGTGGAAGCATTGGCAGACGCAGTGGGTGAGGAGGGTTAAATGCTTTCCTAAGACAGAAAAAGCACAGGCTACCCAGTCTGGCTTCTGGTAAATTTCTGAGTTCTAAAGAATTGTTTTCATTTGGTGGGTTTCTTTTGTTCTGTTACACAGACAGTGGCACAAAGCGGTGCTTAACTTATTTTAAGGACAATGAAAAAGATGCTGATTGTGATTCCTGTCTGGTATTAACAGCCAGGAAATTAAACTTGGTGTCTGCAAGTTGTTTCTGTGCCTGTGTTTAGTTTGCGTGAACTCGCCTCTAGGATGATCTTTGCCATTCTGGCTACAGCCAGTTAATGAACGGCAGGCTTTTTAGCCAATTCCTGAGTGTTGTGTTTTGTTTTTTGGTTTTTAAATGTTATTTAATTATTTTTAATGTTTATTTTGAGAGAGAGAGAGAGTACGAGCAGGGAAGGGACAGAGAGAGAGGGAGACACAGAATCTGAAGCAGGCTCCAGGTTCTGAGCTGTCAGCACAGAGCCCTATGTGGGGCTCGAACTCATGAACTATGAGATCATGACCTGAGCTGAAGTCAGACGTCTAAGCCACCCAGGCACCCTGAAATGGACTCTTAATTATAGAGAACAAACTGATGGTTACTAGAAGAGAGGTGGGTAGGGAGATGGGGATTAAGGAGAGCATTTGTGGTGGATGAGCATGGGATGTTATATGGAAGTGTTGAGTCACTATAGCATACACTTGAAACAAATATTACACTGTATGTTAATTACCTGGAATTTAACTAAAAACTCAGAAATGAGCCCAGTATCATAGTGATTTAAAAAGAGGAATGGAGGAAAGAGTTTGTAGCAAATTGATTTTCCATTTTGGATTTATTTTGATAAATATGGAAATCTTTAAATTATTTTTCCCTGGTACAAATTGAATAAATTTGACAAGAGGTATGTAGTTCTCTTTGTGTATAATTCCATACCTAAATGTAGGCCTCGGGACTGTACAGTGACCTTTGGTGGTAACTGTCTGCAAAGTACGGTCATTTGCCGGTTGGACCTTGATGCTGTTTGGTTAAAAGTGCTGTTTTCACAATATCTCCCAGTCTTTACACTGAGTTTGGATGTGATAATTTCATATTGAACTTTTAGTGTTGATTTAATCTTGTCATTGCTCATGATTTGTTTTTTAAAATATCTGTTAATTAAATTCCAAGTCATTAAACTTTAATGTGGGGATACTTTTTTTTTTAATTTTTTTTTTAATGTTTTTATTTATTTCTAAGAGAGAGAGGGAAAGAGAGACAGCGTGAGCAGGGGAGGGTCAGAGAGAGAGGGAGTCAGACTGAAACAGGCTCCAGGCTCTGGGCCAGCAGTCAGCACAGAGCCCGACGCGGAGCTCGAACCCAGGAACCGCGAGATCATGACCTAAGCGAAAGTTGTACGCTTAACCGACTAAGCCACCCAGGCGCCCCTAATGTGGGGATACTTGTTAAGTTTGGTTTCTAAGATGGTCAGCAATTAAAAAAACCTAAAGAACAAAGATAAATTATTTTCCACTTTGAGGGTGCCTGGGTGGCTCAGTCAGTTAAGCGTCCAACTTCCGCTCAGGTCATAATCTCATGGTCCATGAGTTCGAGCCCTGCATCAGGCTGTGTGCTGTCACATCTCAGAGCCTGGAGCCTGCTTCAGGTTCTGTGTTTCCCTTTCTTTCTGCCTCTCCCTCGCTTACTCTCGGTCTCTCTCAAAAGTAAACACTAAAAAAAATTATTTTCCATTTCGTACCTATGGTGAATTAATTTTTTTAAAAGAGGAAGAAGGCACGCTGGAAGTTACTATGGTTTTATATTATGTCTTTGAATATGGAGCCTTGCATTTGTTAATTATGAGTAGAGATGCAGCCAGAGTCTGAATTTTGGAAGTAAGTCTGGTTACACACAGGTAACTATGTCAACCCAGGTTGTTCCTTTTTGTCTTTATTTGAGTACTGGTATTGCCTAAAATGCACTAAAACTTGATGCTTTCTGATGTAATTTATCTTGATCATTTAAACTTGTGAGTGTGAAAGTCTTTTCTGCACCATGGAATGTATTAGCTTGAGAAACAGGAAACATTGACAAAGATTCTACTCCTCTTTGCTTTATATTCTGATTGATGAGTGTTGTGAGATATGAATTGCCTTGCTTAAAGAGGTGGAAAATAAGTTAACCATTTTAAACTTCAAAAAAATCAGTCTTTTGCTTTTATGACTAAAATACACCTTATATAGCCACGGCATAAGAAAATTTTGTTTCTTTTCAGCTTGGCATTAGACTTGAAACCTACCTATCAACCGTGGTGTTGTGATTAATGACAGCTTTTGGAGTGAGATGATTTAAGTCGGAATCTGTCTCTTGCCACTTACTCCCTAGCACAGATGGCTTAACCTCTTTTGACTCAGTTTCCTTGTCTGTCAGATGAGATTAGTAATACTCACCTAGCAGACTTGTGAGGATTAAAAAGTATGATGCGTGTAAAGCACTTGGCATGGTGCCTGGCACAGGGCATATTTTAAGTAGTAGCTGTTAAAAATGATACTCTCTCCTTTGTCGTTTGGCATCTGGTTTCTGCCTTTATCATATCACCTTAGTTTATTAAAGGGGCTTCACTTATAGAATTACTGATGTCTTAATTGTAAAACTGTATGGATAGCCTTCTGTTTTTATCCCCTTTGGTGCGGTTGACTCAGGTTGACTCTTTATCTGAACCTGTAACACTTATTAGGAGGCAGTAGTATGCTCCTCATCAACGCGCCAGTTCTGGAGGCTGACTGGATTTGAATCCAGAGTCATTTACTACTGTATGACCTTGGGCAGGTTAGCTGACTTCTTTGCTTTGATTTCCTCCTCTCCGAAATACAGATGTTGTGATGATCATATACAGTATATGCAAAACTCCTAAACCGTGTGCCTCTTTCGTAAAAAGTGGGCAGTTACATTAGATGTTCTTGTTAAGAACCTGAAGAAACATCATGGAAACAGAGGCAACATGAACAGGATACATCTGGCTTTCAGTGTGGCTGAAGAAGGCAGTGGTGCCTGGGTATGGAGGACTGGCATGTGTTAGAGACATTTACAAGGTGGGAACCGGTGGCAGTGGTCACTGGGTAGATGGCTGTGTTTTTCCTTATGAGGAGGAGTGGCTTTGGTTTCTTTGGAGAAGTTTTGATCTTGGCTCAAGGTACCTGTGGGTCGGCTAAGTAGAGAGCTCCTGTATGTGGATGTTTGGGTCTGGGGTGGGTGATAGATACAGAAGATGGCAGACAACCGTGAATGAGTGTGTCTGCCTTGAGCAGAGGCCCACAGCCATGAGCTCAGGGGGAGAAGCAGCTCTGGAAGAAGAGTGAGAAGGAAGGGGTGGCCAGGTAAGCAGAAGGAAAGCCCAGTGAGTGAGGTCCTGAAGGTAGGAGACATTGTGTTGTGTCAAATATTGCAGGGAGGGGAGTTAAGGACTGCAATTCTGACTTGGCCTTACCATCTGAGACCTCGCTGGAGACCTAGAGGTTTTCCTTTGTCTTCATCGCTCCTGGTCTGCCTCTCTGAGGGTCTGTTCTGTCTACATACCCTGCTTCATGGTAGGGGAGGAAGGATGGTAGCTGGGTGCTTGAGATTGCACAGGCTTCTTTTATACCAGCAAGTGCCCTCGTCGCTGCTAAGCGTTGGGTAATCTGCACATCCATTAATGCTTTTTCTTCGGCTCAGGGTATTTTTTAAATTTCTTCATTCAAAGTGGGGCCCGGGGTGCCTGGGTCTCTCAGTCTGTTAACTGACTTTGGCTCAGGTCATGATCTCACGGTTTGGGAGAGCCTGGTTGGGACTCTCTCTCTGCCCCTCCCCTGTTTGCTTTCTCTCTCTCTTTCAAAAATAAACAAACATTCAAAACAAAACAAAGTCCCACAATAAACCAAGTGGGCCTCATCCATATCCAGGTGAGTTCCTGCTATTCTCGTAGCACAGGAGCAGTGTGTTTCCTGGGGTGCGTGCACTGAGCAGGCTCTCCAGGCCTCCCCTGGCATTGCCCCTGGCCCCCACCTCCCAGTCACTTTCAGACTTTGAGAAGGACATGACTTTATAGGAGAGTTTTAAGGAATTTCCCATTTGGCCTTAGGTCGAAAATCTAGTTTAAGATGAAGGGTGGTTTTGTTGTTCACATCTGGGTCACGGGTAGTGGTTTAGCAGATCTTAAATTCTAGTTTTAGATTGTAGTTTTATACTTGGGCAAGTGGCTATGTGGTGTACTTGGAGAGAGGGAGACCCTGTGAAAGGGCTCATTATCTGCCATAATCAGTGTTACTCTCCTTTCTTTCTAATAAAATACTATAATCAAGCGACAGAATTGCGTATTTCAGCTGTCCCTGGCCCCCTGGGCAGCCTTCCTCTTATAGTAGCTCTTTTCTCTGCCTCCAGATGTGCCACTTTCCTCACTTCTCCTGCCCCACTGTCTCTTGTGTCTCTCATTTGAAGCGGTGGCGTTCACCTGTTGCCTGTCTCCCCATCCCTGTTCTTACGTCCTCACCGTTTGGCTTCCCCCTGCCAGAGTGTGGTCTTAGGGGTCACCGGTCATCTTGCCAGGTGGAGCAGGACGCAAGCTCAGTTTCACCCAAGTGCTTTATAAAGTGCAGAGAGGCCCAGAGAACCTTCCTTAATCATAGTACTTACTCACTTCTCAGCCTCTTCCTTCTTGAAACGCTTCTCCCTCCCTTGCAGGACATGTTCCCATCCTGGGCCCTTTTTGGCTCATGGTCACCTCCTCCCCTCTGTGGCCTCTCAACCTCTGCCCTAGTGGAGGGGCCCACGCCTGTCTGGAGAATTTCTGTGCCCCACCTGCCCGCGGAGCACACAGTACTGAATTGTTTGGAGGAGCTTCACCTAAATATTCTTTGCCATCTTATTCTCGGTGTCTCAGATCCCTCCGAGTACAGATCACTGCAAGTTAAGGTTTGCCTTTCTTTAGCACTAGGACATGCTACAGAACCATCCTGCTTTCTGTTTTTTTCTAGTTTGGTTTAAGAAAGTTCTGGGCATTTTTTTTTTTCCTATTTCTCATCTTTATTAATGAAGAAAATGAAGATTTAAGGAGAAAATGAAGATTTTGGCCATGAGATCAGCAGGGTCTATTGAAGATTATTTATATATATAAATTTTATTGTTGGAAATTATTACAGAAGAAAGATATATTCATGATGGACATTTTTTAAAAAGAAAAAAAGATCTATGTAATCTGAACAGCTAGAGAGAACCACCATTGTTTACATTTGAGGGTAGGTTATTTGTCTTTTTTCCCAGATGGTTTCTTTTGTGCACACACTCTCATACTTAAAAAACCTGAATAGCCTCATTCTGTGTATGTTATTTTAGCTCCTGTGTGTTTAACGACCGTAGTGTTTCTCCTGGGGATATATCATGCTGTAACCATTTCCCTGCTGCTGTCGGATATCTAGTTTTCCATTTATTACTATTTTAAACACTTCTGAGATGACCATCTTAGTAGTTAAACCTTTGCTTTCAGTAGTGAGTGTTTTCTCAGGTGATGTTGTTAGAAGTCGAATGGCAGAGATAAGAGAGTGCTAGGTTGTAATGCTGTTGGTAAGTATGGCCAAGTTCATCTCTAGAAAGTTTAACAGCCCTTTTCCTCTTCTTTTATTTTTTTTTCAATTTTTTTTAAATGTTTTATTTATTTCTAGGAGAGAGAGAGAGAGCGTGAGCAGGGGAGGGTCAGAGAGAGAGGGAGTACAGACTCTGAAACAGGCTCCAGGCTCTGAGCTGGCAGTCAGCACAGAGCCCAACGCGGGGCTCAAACCCACGAACCGTGAGATCGTGACCTAAGCGAAAGTCGGACGCTTAACTGACTAAGCCACCCAGGCGCCCCTCCTCTTCTTTTAAAGTACCTCTGGTGTTTCTCCTAATTTGTGGGTTGCTTGAGGTAACTCTACTGTCGTCTTGGTATTGCCTTTTGCCTACTTAAATTGCCACCCGATGTTAGGGTTGTCCTTGAACTGGTCTCAGAGCTCTAGGTACTTTGTCAGTGGACTGCAGTCACATACTCTCACATGCTTCTGTAATTGCATTTTCGCTGTCTTCTCTGGGTGCCTTCAATCCCTAGACTTTACCGAGATGCAACCCTGGTGCTTTCTCCCTTTACCCTTGTGAAAGTCTCTAACTGGAGTTGGGATGAATATAGGCGAAGGGGCCAGGTAGTGTGCTTTCTCTCGCTACTTTTCTTAACCCCGTACAGAACTTAACTTCTTTAATGAAAAGTGATGTTTACTCAAGTGAAGATTACAGGCATATTCTTGTAATTCTTACCAGAGGAAGTAAATTTGTTTAACTTTGGTTAATTTCATATTTGAAAATGCTAGTGAATTGTAGGAAAGGAATTTCAAGTTTGTGAAATATTTGACTTTTAATTATTTCATTAAACTTCTTTTTAACCATTTTATTTATTATTGAGACAAAGAGAAACAGAGCATGAGTGGGGGAGAGGCAGAGAGAGAGGGAGACACAGACTCTGAAATAGGCTCCAGGCTCTGAGCTGGCAGTCAGCACAGAGCCCGACGTGGAGCTCGAACCCACGAACCGCGAGATCATGACCTAAGCGAAAGTCGGACGCTTAACCGACTAAGCCACCCAGGCGCCCCCATATTTTGTCCTTCTCTTAATAAGCTCTATGTAAACATATATAAGAGCTTATTATTACTTTAAATAAACTTATGGAACTCTAATTTTCTGTTGATGTTTTTGTTTCTGAATCTTAGGACTCTTAACTAATGTCATTTTTAATTTTTATTTTCTTAAAAAACTCAAGTTTTTAAAAGCACTTTTAGGGTCATAGCAAAATTGGGAGGAAGATACAGAGATTTTCTGTGTAATCCTGTCACCCACACATGCATAGCCTCCCCCCTTCAATATCCCCCACATTTGTTACAGTTGGTGAACCCCCCTCACTGTCATTCAGAATCCGTAATCATATAGTCCATAATCATACGGAGTATTTTCACTGACCTAAGCACCTTCTGTGCTCCATCCATTCATCCCTCCCTCCTGCAACCCCTGATCTCTTTCCTGGCTCCATAGTTTTGCCTTTTCCAGGATGTCATATAATTGGAATCCTAGAGTATGTGTCCTTTTCAGATTGCCGCCTTTCATGTAGCAGTTATGCACTTAAGTTTCCCTCTTGGCTTTCATGGCTCGATAGTTCATTTCTTTTTAGTGCTAAATAATATATTCCATTGTCTGAATATGCCACAATTTATCCATTCCCCTACTCAAGGGTATCTGGGGTGTTTCCAAATTGTGGCAGTTCTGAATAACGCTGCCTGTGTACCTACATGTGTAGAGTTTTGTGTGACCTAAGTTTTAAAACTCCTTTGGGCGAGTACCAAGCAGTGCAGTTGCTGGATATTGCGGTTAAGAGTGTGTTTTAGTTTTGTAAGAAACCACCAAACTTCTGACGGGGCTGTGCCAGTTTGCATTCCTACCAGCCGTGAATGACAGTTCCTATGGCTCCACATTCTTGCCAGTGGTTGGTATTGTCCGTGTTCTCTGTTTTGGCCGTTCTAGGAAGTGTAGTGGTATTTCGTTGTTACAATTTGCATTTCCTGAGAACCTGTGATATAGAGCCTCTTCATATACTTATTTGCCATCTGTAGATCTTCTTTGTTGAGGTTTGCCTGTCTGTTAAGATCCTTGGCCAATTTTTAAATTGTGCGGTTACCGTTTTAAGAGTTCTTTGTTTAGTTTGGATAACAGCCCTTTATCAGATATGTCTTTTGCAATATTTTCTCCCTGTCTGTGCTTGTCTTCTCATTCTCGTAACAGTATCTTTTATAGAGCAGAAATCCTTAATTTTAATGAAACCTAGTTTTTTTTTAAGTTTTTATTTAAATTCTAGATAGTTAATATACAGTGTAATGTTAGCTTCAAGTGTACAATTTAGTGATTCAACACTTGCATACAACACCCGGTGCTCATCATAACAAGTCCCTTCCTTTATTCCCATCGCCTATTTTTACCCATTCTGCCACCCACCTCCCCTCTGGTTACCCTCAGTTTGTTCTTAATAATTAAGAGTCTGTTTCTTGGTTTGTCTCTTTTTCCCCTTTGCTTGTTTGTTTTGCTTCTTAAATTCCACATAGGAGTGAAGTCATACGGTATTTGTCTTTCTCTGACTTATTTTACTTAGCATGATAATCTAACTCCATCTATGCTTTTACTCATGGCAAAATTTCGTTATTTTTTGTGGCTGAGCGATGTTCCATTTTTTAAAAAAAGTTTACTTATTTATTTATTTGTTTTTGAGAGAGAGAGAGAGAATGAATGAATGAATGAATGAGCAGGGCAGGGGCGTAGAGAGAGGGAGGGAGAGACAGAATCCAAAGCAGGCTCTGCATTGTCAGCAGGGGGTCTGACACCAGGCTCAGTCCCAAGAACTGTGACATTGTGACCTAAGCCAAAATCAAGAGTAGGATGCTTAACTAACTGAGCCACCCAAGCACCTCTGAGCAATATTCCTTGTGTGTATACATCACTTCTTTTTCCATTCATCAGTTGATGAAAACTGGCTGTTTTTATAGTTTGTCTATTGTAGGTAATGCAGCTATAAATATTCAGGTGCATGTATCCTTTTGAATCATTGTTTTTGTATCATTTGGCTAAGTACCCAGTAGTGCAATTGCTGGATCATAGGGTAGTTCTATTTTTTAACTTTTTGAGGAACCTCCATACCATTTTTCATTTCCACCAACAGTGCAGGAGGGTGCCTGTTTATCCACATCCTTGCCAAGACCTTTTGTTTCTTGTGTTTTTA
Source organism: Proteles cristata cristata (assembly GCA_017311185.1). NCBI lineage: Eukaryota > Metazoa > Chordata > Mammalia > Carnivora > Hyaenidae > Proteles > Proteles cristata. The sequence continues at coordinate 771,970 of JAESUZ010005300.1, forward strand.
TTTTAGCCATTCTTAAAATACTTTGTATTAAAGTTTGTTTATTTGTTTATTCTGAAAGAGTGTGCTCGCACATGAGTGGGAGAGGAGCAGAGAGAGGGAGAGACAGAGAATCCCACGCACGCAGCCTCCACACTGTGAGCGCAGAGCCTGACATGGGGCTCGAACCCATAAACAATGAGATCTTGACCTGAGCTGAAACCAAGAGTTGGATGCTTAACTGCTTGAGCCACCCAGTCATCCCCCCCTTTTTAAAAATAATTTTTAATTATTTATTTATTAAATGTTTTTTATTACGTTTATTTTTAAAATAAGTTTTAGTAAGTTTATTTGATTTTAGCCATTCTGACAGGTGTGAGGTGATATCTCAGTGTAGTTTTTATTTCCCTGATGATCAGTGATGTTGAGTGTTAATGAAATCCAGTTTATCAGTTCTTTCTTTCATGGATGATTCCTTTGGTGTCATATTTATTTTTTTTTATTTTTTTTTTAATGTTTTATTTGTTTCTAGGAGAGAGAGAGAGACAGTGTGAGCAGGGGAGGGTCAGAGAGAGAGGGAGTCACAGACTGAAACAGGCTCCAGGCTCTGAGCTGGCAGTCAGCACAGAGCCCGACGTGGGGCTCGAACCCACAAACCGTGAGATCATGACTTAAGCGAAAGTCGGACGCTCAACCGACTAAGCCACCCAGGCGCCCCTGGTGTCATATTTAAAAAGCTGCCACCAAACTCAAGGTCCTCTGGATTTTCTTGTATGTTATCTTCTAGGAGTTTTAGAGTTTTGTATTTTACATTCAGGTCTGTGATCCATTTTGAATTCATTTTTGTGAAGGGCATAAGGTTTCTGTCTAGAGTCTTTTTTTTTTTTTTTTTTTAAGATTTTATTTTTAAGTAATCCCTGCACACACTGTTAGGCTTGAACTCACAACCTGGAGATTAAGTGTCACATGCTCTTCTGACTGAGCCATTTGGGCTCCTCTAGATTCATTTTTTTGTGGATATTCAGTTGTTCCAGCACTGTTTGTTAAAAACATATGTTTTTGCTTCATTGTATTGCTTTTGCAAAGATCAGTTGCCTACATTTAGGTGGGTCTATTTCTGGGCTCTCTGTTTTGTTCCATTGACCAATATTCCAGGGTCTTACTCCTGATGATAGCTTTATAGTCAGACTTAAAGTCAAGTAGAGTCAGTCTTCCAGTTTTCTTCTTTTCCTCTGGTATTGTCTATTTTGGTTCTTTTATCTTTCCATAGAGACTTTAGGAAAGTTTGTTGATATCTGCAAAATAACTTGCTGGGATTTTTGATTGGGATTGTGTTGAATTTATGAGTCATCTTGGAAAGAACTGATGCCTTGACATACTGAGTTTTTCTGTCCACAGACGTAGAATATCTCCATTCATTTGGTTCTTTAATTTTGTTCATGAGAGTTTCGTAGTTTTCCTCATATAGGTATTGTACATATTTGTTAGATTTATACCTGTGTATTTAATTTTGGGGGGTCTAATATAAATGGTATTGTGTTTGTAATTTCAAATTCAACTTATTCTTACTGGTATATAGGAATGTAGTTGTCTTCTGTATATTGGCCTTGTGTCCTGCAGTCGTGTTATAATCACTTTCTAAATTATTTTTTCGGTTTATGTCTTAAGTCTGGATTTATATGATTCATTTAATGAACTTGCACATTAAAAAAATTTTTTTATACATTATTTTTGAGAGACAGAGAGACAGAGCCCAAATGGGGGAGGGGCAGAGAGAGGGAGACAGAGAATCCCAAGCAGGCTCCAGGCTCTGAGCTGTCAGCACAGAGCCTGATGCGGGGCTCGAACCCACGAACTGCGAGATCATGACCTGAGCCAAAGTCGGACACTTAACTGACTGAGCCACCCAGTCACCCCTGAATTTATGTGTTTTAAAATATAGCCTGTTTTGTGTCTGGATATTGATTATGCAGAGACAAGTAAGACGTTGTATCTGCTGTTGAGAGGTTTACAGATTGGTTTGGAAGATAAATGAATACACACACAGTTGCAGTGAGTAGTTGTGAGAAAGTTGCAGAGTATAGCAAGGAGATGTAAATGAAAGTAGTCAATTCTCCCTGAAGGGCTGGGTGTAGGGAAGGGCTGGGAAAGATTCCGTAGAGAAGGTAACCCATGAGCTGAGTCTTGAAAGAGGCAAGTGAAGTAGTGGAATGTGGTTCATGAAGGTCAGGAGGACCAGTGGACTCAAAGGCTTGAAACTATAATATCGTCTCATATGTTCTGGGAATTGCAAGCAGTTAGATTGTTGATAAGTAGACAAGATCTAGCTCATGGTGGACTGCCATTCTAAGGAGCTTGGACTTTTATCCCTTGGTCATCTGAGAGATTTAAGCAGTAACATGACCAGATTTGCATTTGGAAAAATCACTCTCATAGCATATGGAGGATGGATTATTTGATGCAGATCCAAGTGAGATTCTCAGTGATAGTTACAAGAAAAAGATGAAGAAGGCTTGAACTAAAGGCAGTAGCCAAGGAGTATGGAAAAGAAGAGGAAGGAAGAGATATTAAAGAAATAGAATCTTTAGCTCTAAGTAATTGCTTAGATATGGTGGGGAAGGCACAAGTAGTCTAGAATGTTTTCCAGAGTTCTGTATTGAGATGGGGAATACAGAGGAAAGAGTTAGAGAGGCAGGAAAGCAGATGGGTTTAGTTTTGGACATGTTGTGGTATATGTAGGTGTAGAGATAACGCACTAGATGCTTGTATATAGAGGTTTTAGGGCTTTAGAGAACTGGTACATCTTCACGAGAAGATGGGGGAAAGTGGATGAATCTCAAATATATTTTGGAAAGAAAATCAACAAGATTAGCTAATGGATTGGATTGCTGGTAGTGGGAAGAGCATAAATATAATTTAGGTAAAGAAGGAGTATGTTGCAGGAAATTTATATTCTGAAATGCTTACATTAGAAAAGAAGAATAAAAATTCTAAGCTAAGATTCCAGCCGAAGAAGTTGGAGAAATCAAACTGAGTAAACCCAAAGAAAGCAGAAGGAGAAACATTATAAAAACCACATATAGAAATTGCTGAAATGGAAAACAAATTATTTAGACACAGTCTATAAAACCAAATACTGGTTCTTTGAAAACATCAATGCAATACATCTGTGGTAATATTGGTTAAAAAGAGGAGAAGGCAAACACACATCAACATTTGTAGTGGAAAAAACATAACTACAAGTAACTCAAAAATGGAACAAATCACAAAATAATACTGTGCCAGAAATATTAAAAACCAGTATCAAATGAGTAATTTCCTAGAGTAACAAATCTTATCAAAACCAACTCAGTAGAAATAAAAAACCTAGACTGGCTGTCATTAAAACTCTGATGAAGCATTTAAGACAACTCAACCAGATCTAAAACCAAACAAAAACTTGGCGAATTCAGGTGGTCTTTTTGGTCAAGGTCTGTCAAACTTCTAAGAAAGAGAAAAACCAATATCTTACATAGGTTCTAGAAAATACATGTCTAGACAGATTAAATTTTATGTTACTAGGATGATTTCATCCTACTAGTCAAGGAATGTTTACAGTCAGACTGTGATCATGGTTGATCATTTTCTTATATTACTTATGAGATACTGAAAGGTCTGAATAAAATTTAGCAAACATAAATCAGCAGTGTAGTTTTAAAAAATCATGATTGATCATATAAAGTTTATCCAAGTGGAAATATCAGTCAGCATGAAAAAAATCAACAGGTTAAAAGAAAAAATTAAGTTGCAGATAAAACAGTCATTAAAATGTAACAATTGTTTATAATCAAAGTCTCTTTGCAAACTTGAAACAGAAGAGTATTTCCTTAACCTGGTGAGAGATTTCTTTCAGAAACCTCTAACATTTACTGGATTTAATAGTGAAGCATTTCCTTTAAAGGTGGGAATGAGGCAGGGATTTCTACTATTGCTACTTCTATTTATCATGTCACTGAAGATTCTAGTTAAAGCCGTAAGAAAAATAAATGAGATAGGGCCTGGAAAGGCAGAAACACTTATTAGCTTGCAGTGTGACTATCTACATAAAACAAGAGAAGCTACAAATAGCCTAATTAGAATTTAAAAGATTTCAGCAATGTGTCTGGAATCAAGATCAATATACCAAAGTCTTTTATTTGTATACACTTATAACAGAAAATGTAATTTTTAGAAGACCCTGTCAATAATAGTGGCATAAATTAGTATGTTTTTGAGTTAGTCTAACAAGATGCATAAGAAAGTTTTAAAAAAGGAAAGTGGACCCAAATAAATGGAGAGAGAGATCTTGTTCATAGATTAGGGAACACAGTGTTATAAAGACGTCATTTCTTCCCCAAATTAATAGTCTTTTTGGTGCAATTCCCATTCACAGCTCAACAAGATTTTTCTGGGAACTTAACAAGTGGAACCTAAAATTCATATGGCAGAGTAAAGGGCCAAGAATAGCTAAGATAGTTTTGAATAAAAGTAAAATGGTAGACTTGTATTAGATAACAAGATTTCAAACAGCATGGTACTCACTTGGGGAGATACAGACATCATGATAGAATGTGAGCAAAAGCCTAGAAACAAACCCACATACACGTGGGAGCTTGATGTATATGAGAGCTGGAATTATAAATCCGTGTTAAATCCATGTTCAATATAAAACCATGTTCAGGTAATGGAATTGGACAGTTGGCCACCTATGTAGAAAAAGATTAAACCAGAAAGAAACCTGCTAGATTCTGGAATCCCAAATCAATTCCAAGTAGATAAGAGAGACTCAAAGTCAAAAGTAGAACTATAAGACTTGTAAAGGAAAGTAATGATAAAAATCTTTTTGACATGTAAAGATCCCCAAGGGATTCTTAATATACACATAATCATAAAAGGCAAAGGTTGATAAATTTTCATACATTAAAATCACGGTCTTACAACTATTTAAGGAAATGCAAATCAAACCACAGCGAGGTAACCACCTCATGTCCGGCAGATGGCTCTAACAATAACAAGTATAGGTGAGGTTGTGGAGAAATTGTAATTCATACTACAGGTGAGAATGCAGAGCAGGACAGTTGCTTTGGAAAATATCCTGGCAGGTCTGCCAACGGTTGAACATGTAGTTACCTCATGACCCAGCAGTGCCACTCATAGGGTATATAGGACAGAACCAGCCAAGAGAAGTGGAAACCTGTGTCCACACGAGATGGTTACACATGTACGTTCTTAGCAACATTATTCATAATAGATGAAAAGTAGAAACAAATGTCTATCAACTGATGAATGGATAAGCAAAATATATGAAAAAAATATTTCATACAGTGGAATATTTGGGGCAATAAAAAGAATGAAATACTGGTATATGCGACAGTGTGCTACAATGTGGATGAACCTTGAAAGCATCATGCTAAGTGAAAGAAGTCAGGTCACCAAAGACCATGTATTATGATTCCATTTATGTGAAATGTTCAGAATAGGCAGATCGTAGAGACGAGGTTATTAGTGGTTGCCTTAGGGCTGGAAGGAATAGGAGGTTACAGCTAAAAAGGATGGGGTTTCTTTTTTTTTAAGGTGTTTTTTTTTTTAGTTTTTTTTTTTTTAATTTTTATTTATTTCTAGTAGAGAAAGAGATAGACAGCGTGAACAAGGGTGGGTCAGAGAGAGAGGGAGACACAGACTCTGAAACAGGCTCCAGGCTCTGAGCTGGCTGTCAGCACAGAGCCTGACGCGGGGCTCGAACCCATGAACCACGAGATCATGACCTAAGCGAAAGTCGGACGCTTAACCGACTAAGCCACCCAGGCGCCCCAAGGATGGGGTTTCTTTATAAGATGATGAAAATGTTTGAAAATTTATTTTAGTGATGATTGCCCAGTCCTGTGAATTGAATTGCATATGTTAAATGGGTGGATTGTGTGGTATGTGAACTAGATCTCAGTAAAGCTATTTAAACAAAATCAAGAACCCTTGGCACAAAAACAGACACTCAGATCAGTGGAACAGAATAGAAAGCCCAGAAATGGACCCCAAAAGTATGGCCAACTTGTCTTCTACAAAGCAGGAAAGAATATCCAGTGGAATAAAGACAGTCCCTTCAGCAAATGATACTAGGAAAACTGCGTGCAGAAAAATGAACCTGGACCACTTTCTTACACCATACACAAAAACAAAATGGACAAAAGACCTAAATGTAAGATAGGAAGCCATCAAAATCCTCGAGAAGAAAGTAGGCAAACCTCTTTGACCTCGGCCACAGCAACTTCTTACTCAACATGTTTCCAGAGGCAAGGGAAACAAAAGCAAAAATGAACTATTGGGACTTCATCAAAATAAAAAGCTTCTGCACAGTGAAGAAAACAGTCAGCAAAACTAAAAGGCGACAGGTGGAATAGAAGATACTTGCGAATGACATATCAAATAAAGGGTTAGTATCCAAAATATATAAAGAACTTATCAAACTCAACACCCAAAAAACAAATAACCCAGTGAAGAAATGGGCAAAAGACATGAAAAGACACTTCTCTAAAAAAGACATGCAGATGGCCAACCGACACATGAAAAAAATGCTCAACATCACTCATCATCAGGGAAATACAAATCAAAACCATGATGAGATACCATCTCACACCTGTCAGAATGGCTAACATTAACAACTCAGGCAACAACAGATGTTGGCGAGGATGCGGAGAAAGAGGAACCCTTTTGCACTGCTGGTGGGAATGCAGGCTTGCGCAGCTACTCAGGAAACAGTATGGAGGTTCCTCAGAAAATTAGAACTAGAACTACCCTGTGACCCAGAGGATACAGGAGTGCTGTTTCGAAGGGGCACGTGCATCCCAATGTTTATAGCAGCGCCGTTGACAGTAGCCAAAGTATGGAAGGAGCTCCAAATGTCCACTGACAGATGAATGGATAGGATAAAGATGTGGTATGTAAATACAATGGAGTATTACTCGGCAATCAAAAAGAATGAAGTCTTGCCATTTGCAATTACGTGGATAGTACTAGAGGGTATTATTCTAAGCGAAATTAGAGAAAGACAAATATCATTATGACTTCACTCATATGAAGACTTTAAGATACAAAACAGATGAACATAAGGGAAGGGAAACGAAAATAGTATAAAAACAGAGGGGGAGAAAACATAAGGGACTCTTAAATATGGAGAACAAACAAGTTATTGAAGGGGCTGTGGAGGGGGGATGGTGTAAACGGGTAAGGGGCATTAAGGAGCCTACTCCTGAAATCATTGTTGAACTATATACTAGCTAACTTGGATGTAAATTAAACAATAAAATTAAAAAAAAAACCAAGAACCTTTTGTATGGCAAAAATACCATGACTATATTAAAGAAAATCCACAGACTTGGAGTAGTTACACACAACATAATAAATTGAAAAAGGCCTAGTATCCAGAATATAAAAAGAACTCTTGAACATTAGTAAGAAATAGACAAACGTCTTAACTAGTAAATGGCCAATGATTCAGGCAGCTTACATAGGAAGAACCTAACTGGCTGATAAAGAAGTGAAAAGATGCTCAGTTCAAGGGAGATGCAGTTTAAAATAATGATGAAGTGGCTTGATCTGTTGAGCGTCCGACTTTTGATTTCAGATCTGGTCATGATTCCAGGGTTACCGGATTGAGCCCCACATCGGGCTCTGCACTGAGTTGGGACCTGCTTAGGATTCCCCTTTCTCCCTCTGCCCCTCCCCCATTTGTGCTTACTTTCTCTAAAATAAAAATAAATAAAATAAGGATGAGATAACATTCCACATCGATCTTGTTGGTTCAGATCAGTGAGTTTACTTGAGAATATCAAGTGTTGGTACGTGTTGGGGAAGGGATAAGCCCTTTCATGGTGGAGAAAGTGCAGACTGTCACGGCTTCCTTGGAGAGCCATCTGGTGTGACCAAGTCAGGTTGCACATGGACCTGCACTGTGACCTACTTGTGTCAGAGCCACTCTTGTGCCTGCCGCGGGGCCCTGCCAGGGGAACCCGGGAAGCACTTCACAGGGCTCCTCAGTCCAGCAAAACCCAACCACAGTTGCATATTGCACCGCAGGTAAGTTCAGTAACTAGATCTGCATAGATGAACAGATAAATCTCCTAAACTGAATGTTGAGGGAAAAAAGCGGAAGGACATAGTCAATATATCATTTTCTGCAAGTGTTTGTATGTGATGTCAGCAGTTGTATCTGATTAGGTATATACATGTGAAAGTACACAGAACATATACAGTTGTGGCCTCTGGGGAGAGCACAAAGGATATTATTTTCCATCTCAAAGGATTCTCTGAGGGCGAATGGATCCACAGCCTGGCTTATTGCAAGTGGTTACTGTTCTTAATGGGTGTGGATGCATTAAACTTAATAGCTGTCACGGATTTTTATATTTTATATTTATAGTTTATTTTTAGTTGTTTGTGTTGTAGTCTGTTCATGTATATAATTGCTCATGACATGTCAGTTCCTGATGTAGGGGCCAGGGACCAGGGCCATCGCAGTGAACAATACTGGCAAAATTTCTGTTGTCATGAAGCTCAGAAACCAGGGACGAGTGACAACAAACAAGTAGAAAATTAATGGTACTCTTGACTGGCACTTAACAGTGTGATGAAGGAACTAACGCAGGGTATTGAGTGGGGGCTGAGGGTGGTCAGGGAGGGCTGACTGTTGAGTGGAAACCTGCATTTTAAGAACAAGCATTGGAAGTTTGGGGGAAACACCTTCATAAAGGACATGTTCAAAAATTCCAGAAAGAATAAAATACTTCAGAATATATTTGGCAAACAAAGTGTAAATGTGTACTTTGAAAACTATAAAACTTATTGCAATAAATCAGAGAAGACCCAAGATGGGAAGGTTCACAGACCGGAAGGCAGTGCTGTTAAGATGGCAGTATCCCCCAAACCGATCTACAGATTCAGCGCATTCTCTGTCCAAGTCCCCACTGACTTCCTTGCAGAAAGTGACAAGGTGATCCTGAACAGTAGCAAGGCCAGCGTGGCGAGAGCCCGGTGAGGGAGCAGGGGAAGTGGTGCGGCTTCTGGATCACGAAACCCTGTGGGCCATCGTGGAGCTGTCACCGATATCCTCTTAGGTCCAGTGATAAGCCTTGGGAGGGCTTTAAGCAGGGGAGTGGTACAATTAAATACATGCCTCTCTGTGCCAGTCACTGGGATGGACGTGAGTATGGTAGCGAACAGGACAGAATGTTGAACAAATAGAAGTCAGACTTTCAATGGTAGGAAATGAGAGCATCCTCAGTTTCTTGTATGTGTGGGCATCTGTTGGTGTCCTATTAGTGGAAATAGCAAGTGCTATTGTAATAGTGCTTATGGAAAAATAAGTGTTCATTATAGAATAATTAGAAGATTCAGATGGAAAGAGAAAGGCCTATCTCTCAATATCTTACCACTTTGACATAATGACAGTTCACATTTAGTGTTTTTGCCTTCTTGGCTTTAGAGTGGATTTATGATCAAACATTTCTCAAGTTCAGTAGTGAGCGACTTCCCAACACTGTTTCTTTCATAGCTTTTCTTTTCTTTTCATAAGTTTATTTGCTTTGAGAGAGAGAAAGAGAACGTGCACACAGGGAAGGGACAGGAGGGTGGTGGGGAGAGAGAACCCCAAGCGAGCTCTGTGCTGTTAGCTAGGCCGGGCTGGAACCCACAAACCGTGAGATCTTGACCTGAGCTGAAGTCAAGAGTCGGACGTTTAACCCATTGAGCTAGTGAGGCGCCCCTCACCCACCAACACCATTAAAGGAAACATCAGTGGGGATCCTAGGGTTTCTTTGGGTGAGTCAGTTCCTGAGTCTTCTGATTAATCCCTTTCAGGTGGAGCTGATCAGAATAATGTTCAGCATCAACCCCCTGGAGAACCTGAAGCTGTACATCAGCAGCCGGCCTCCCCTTGTGGTCTTTATGATCAGTGTCAGCGCCATGGCAATAGCCTTCCTGACCTTGGGCTACTTCTTCAAAATCAAGGAGATTAAGTCACCGGAGATGGCAGAGGTATCGTATGTTCTACATTCTCCTGTCAGGCTGGCCTGACCTTCCACAGTGGGAGAACACCCTTGCACCCCCCCATACACCTTTCTTTGGTGGGGACTTTTTTAATCCAGTGAGAAAGAGCAGCATTTATTCCGAGTCTTTTGTCTTCCCTGTGACTCACTTTGTTAGAAGGTATGTAGGTAGATAACTGTTGATTGCAGCAGTAAAACATGTATTGTGGAAACTATATTTGTAAAAATGTTTGTGAGGAAGACCAAGAACTAAGATATTTGCTATTATTAAATAAATAATTTAAATTTATCTTAAATTGGCAAATTGTTATTTTTAAAAACTAAATATTTGTTGTTTTGAAGCCACATGTCATCGAGTTTTATTAGCTGTACTGATAGCTTTGTCACTGCTGTAGAAGGAATTAAAGAAATAAGATCACTGGATCTTATTCCCACATTTATTTGTCTTTTTTTTTAAGTAAGCAGAACTTCAGTTATCTACAAACTTGCCTTCTAGATTTTATGTTGTGGTCAGTTTAAATACATTATTAGGGGATTGCTCTTTAATCCTTAATCCAGGCATACAATAGTTTGAACTTCACAATACAGATCTTAAAAGGTATATTTTTGCGAATACAAAGAAAACTATACAGAATTAACAATTCTTACTTAATAGAGGTGAATGATAATGTGCCTATTGATAAATGTATTTTATACAGTAGAAATAATGCTCAATTAATTACATGGTGAGTTTACTGGTGGATAAAATTTCTTTGAGGGCAAATGAGTTCCTGTCTTTGTAGATTCTTGGAGTGCCTTCCCTCATCCTTTTTCTGTTTGGGTGTGTTCCTAGGTGGGAGCAGGAGCGGGGCTGGGGGTTGAGATTGCAGTGTTGCCACGTTGTGCGTGCCTCGTGACTAAGTTGTGCGTGCCTCGTGACTAAGAGGAGGCTTCTCCCCAGTGTACTGGGGGTCAGCGTTTTTTCTGCGCTCTGGTATTCTAGATCGTAGAATACCTTGGCAGGAAGGGCCACCTTCACAAGTGAACTCTCTCACAGTTTAGGTGACTGGTTTTAGCTATTTCTACCATGAAACCCTTTCAAAAAGTTTCTGGCCAAGAAGAGACCTGCTGGCTGGCTCACTTTTCCCTCTCTTCTAACACTGCCTGAATCTTTAAAGGTTGTGCAAATAGGCTGCACCCACATTAGGACTGAAAATGAATATTCTAGTCATAATCAGGGCTTCGCAGCATCCCGGCACTACTTTTCCTCAGAGCCTAAGGCCATGTTGAACATTCGGCCAAGCTAAGTGATTAAGAGGTAGCCTGGATAATTAGTCCTTAATAATAAAAATGGGGCCTGACATTGGCTTTGTCCAGCTGTTAAAATGGACTTAAGCTCCGCAAGAAACCAGTGCCAAGATGCTGCAGAACTTGGGTTGTGATTAACTTAGTGCTTTTATTTTCAAATGAGGATCTGAGGAATATGGGAAACGTTTGGGGCTATGAATCAAAAAAAACTTAATCCAGATTGTGCCTTCAACTGTGGGATTGGAGAGTCCTTAAAGTTGCTCTTGGCCTCAGTTCTCGCCTGTCTGGTGTATGAAGGGATGAGATGAGAATGTTCATTTTCAGCCCTAATGTGTTTGAGTGGTCGGCTAAGTTTGTAGGTTTGGGGAGAATGGAATTTGATTCATCGAGTTGCAGCCTTACTAAATGCTGATCGGCTGGTGCTGTAACGGTAGACTCACTTGACTGCTCGAGGAGTGCTCAGATGGCTTTTTATTTTCTAACGCAGCAAGGAAAAGGTTTTTTGAAGAGGTAGCCTGATGAGGGGATGGGAGAGAAAGCCTCAGATCCACCTCCCTGAAGGAGGGTCAGGGATATCAAGTGGCATTTTTTTTTTTTAATTTATTTATTTCTGAGAGAGAGAGAAATAGCATGAGCAGGGGAGGGTCAGAGAGAGAGGGAGACAGAATCCGAAGCAGGCTCCGGGTTCTGAGCTTGCTGTCAGCACAGAGCCCGACGTGGGGCTTGAACCCACAAACCATGAGATCATGACCTGAGCCGAAGCTGGCCGCCCAACCAACTGAACCACCCAGGCGCCCCTCAAGTGGCATTTTAGATCAGTGCTAGTGTTAGAGTAATTAGAAGTGTAAGTTTGTCTTCACATTGGGCAACTTTTTGTGAACTAATGTTGCTTGGACAACAAAGTCCTGTATGACAGCCTAGGGTAGCTCGTTGTCGCTGTTTCAGCCTGAGTTCATCTTCGCATTTCTGTGAAAATTAAAATGGAACAAAGTCGGTACTTTACTAGGTTGGTTTCAGTTTAATCAAAACACAATCAGCTGTATGTGTTTTTAAAATTGCTTGTGATTTAAGTCATCAATACAGATAGTAGGAGAAGCCTGAAAACATCATTTTTCCTCCTTTTTGAAATTGTTCCTGTTTTAAGGTAGTCCTTTGCCAAAGTCCATGACAAGTGGGGGATGAATATTGGTACTGACTGCACTTTTGCATTCTACAGAGAGGAAGCAAAATGTATAGAATTGACCTTTTGAGGAATTATTTTAAGGCAGCCTTATTTATTTAGATCATCATTACACCCAACGTGGGGCTCAAACTCACAACCTCTAGATCAAGGGTCACATGCCTTTCCTTCCGACTGAGCCAGCCAAGCACCCCAAAACTGCCTACTTTTTTTTTTTTCAAATAGTTTATTGTCAAATTAGTTTCCACATAACACTCAGTGCTCATCCCCACAAGTGTCCTCCTCCATGCCCATCCCCCCTGCCCCCCACATCCATCAGTCCTCAGTTTTTGTCAGCATTCAAGAGTCTCTCATGGTTTGCCTCTCTCCCTTTCCCCACCATTTCCGCCCTTCTTCTCCCCCTTGTTCCTCTGTCAAGTTCCTCCTAATCCTCCTATACGTGCAAACATATGATATTTGTCCTTCTCTGCCTGACTTATTTCGCTCAGCATAACACCCTCAAGGTCCATCCATGTTGCTACACATGGCCAGATTTCATTGTTTCTCATTGCCATGTAGTATTCCATGGTATAGATAAACCACATCTTCTTGATCCATTCATCTGTTGATGGACACTTAGGCTCTTTCCGTGTTTTAGCTATTGTGGAGAGTGCTGCTATGAACATTGGGGTACATGTGCTCCTATGCCTCAGCATTTCTGTATCCCTTGGGTAAATTCCTAGCAGTGCTATTGCTGGGTCATAGGGGAGTTCTATTGTTAGTTTCCTGAGGAACCTCCACACTGTTTTCCAGAGGGGCTGTACCAGTTTACATTCCCACCAACAGTGTAGGAGGGTGCCCGTTTCTCCACATCCTCGCCAGCATCTAGAGTTCTCTGATTTGGCTCATTTTAGCCACTCTGACTGGCGTGAGGTGGTATCTCAGTGTGGTTTTGATTTGTATTTCCCTGATGAGGAGCGATGCTGAGCATCGTTTCATGTGTCTGTTGGCCATCTGGATGTCCTCTTTGGAGAAGTGTCTGTTCATATCTTCTGCCCATTTCTTCACTGGGTTTGTTTTTCGGGCGTGTAGTTTGGTGAGTTCCTTATAGATTCTGGATATTAACCCTTTATCCAAGGCTGCCTAATTTTTAAAGAATAATCATGGGGCGCCTCGCTGGCTTGGTTGGTGGAGCTTGAGCTTGGCGTTGTGAGTTCAAGCCCCGCATTGAGTGTAGAGATTACTTAAAAATAAAGTCTTAAGAAAAAGATAATGGATCTTAACTGCTAAGTAAATTTGGATGAATGCTTTTAATTTTTACTACTTTAGTTTAAGCTTTCTCTTCAGGTTTGGTTCTGAAGCTAGTTCATTTTCTGTATGTATAATGTGCTATTTTGGTTTGTTTTTTACACATTTTCTTGAATAAGTTCGTTTAATCTCCTGGTTTATTTACCATCTCATGCCAGTGAAGAGTTCATACTTAGCTTGTGAATGTGAGAGTGATTTGGAAAACTGCACCATTACCCCAGCACCAGAGGCTGATGGCTGTACTGTCAGTGCTATTTTAAATGATTGACTCAGAAGTGTCATTGCCCTGCAGCCCTGTGACTCCCACCGTGGGAGTCGTCGGGTCATGGCCGGACGGTGCGGTGGCAGCACTTTCAGACTTGCTCACCCTTACTTCCCTGTGTTTCATTTTACTGCAGGATTGGAACACGTTTCTGCTGCGGTTTAACGATTTGGACTTGTGTGTATCTGAGAATGAAACGTTAAAGCACCTCACAAATGACACCACGGCTCCGGAGAGCACAGTGACCAGTGGGCAGGCCAGAGCGGCCACCCAGTCCCCTCAGGCCCTGGAGGATTCGGGTCCAGTTAACATCTCAGTTGCGATAACCCTAACCCTGGACCCACTGAAGCCCTTTGGAGGGTACTCTCGCAACATCACCCATCTGTACTCGACCATTTTAGGGCATCAGATTGGACTTTCAGGTATGCGAATGCAGCCGTTTTCCTTCGCAATAGTTCTCCGAAGACTGAGTGTTAGCAGTATGTGGTTTTGCTCATCAGACTCTATTTTTGCATGTCTCCCCTTGTGTTGAGTTTGAACTAAATAAAGTCAAGAAGGAACTATTTCTACTACGTCTTCGCTTAAAGTGCTTGGTATGTAGTAGGCTCTCAATAAAAGCAGCTGAGAAGCAACTTTAAGGCCTAGTCTGGCTTTAATGTTTACAAGCACAAATTTTTATTCAAGTTTCTCACTTGGCGTTTTCAATACATACTATAAATATTTTTATTAGTCTATAAATTTTTGAATGCCTACATTAGCTCAGCCCTGTCCTAGCTGCTGGAAAGAACCAGAAGAAGCCCAAGATTCGATCTTGTCCAGTTGGAATTTTAGGATTATGGAAGAGACCAAAATAAGATGAGTTAATATTCATCAAACACTTAAAATAGTTCCTGGTGCAAAGGAAATGCTACAGGAAGTGTGTGATAGTAATACTAAAAATGAACACCTAGGGGCGTCTGGGTGGCTCAATCAGTTTAGCATCCGATTCTTGATTTTAGCTCAGGTCATGATCTCAGTTGTGAGATCAAGCCCCAAATTGGGCTTTGCGCTGGGCGTGGAGTCTACTTACCATTCTCTCTCTCTTCCTCTGCTGCTCTCCCGCTTGCGCACCGTCTCTCTCAAAAAATAAAAAAAATAAATAAACATCTATAGAACATTGAGCACTGTCCTTTGACCAACAGTGCCCTCTGACCATGACAGACTCTTAAGTGATTCAGGAGAATGTTGAGGAAGTAGTGGAAGCTGAAATAATTAGAAAAGGCTTCGTCCCAGAGGCCTGGACCTTAGAAGAAGACTCTTTGGCTCTTTGTTACCAAGAGCCTCTTAAAGTCCTTAGGGAACTTACAGTGCCCGGCAGCCTCCTGTTGACTTTTATAGGTGGGAGCTGCTCCCGTGGGAATGAGGTAAGGGTGACTTCTGGGCATCAAGTGGACCTAGAACACCTTTATTTTTGTTTAAGCTTCTTTAGCCCTTACCACTTCCCTGCCCTCTGGTCCTCAGCCTGTTCCTCTGTGAAAGGGGAACA
The DNA here is from genome assembly GCA_017311185.1 of Proteles cristata cristata. NCBI lineage: Eukaryota > Metazoa > Chordata > Mammalia > Carnivora > Hyaenidae > Proteles > Proteles cristata. The sequence continues at coordinate 787,542 of JAESUZ010005300.1, forward strand.
GCAATACTCCTTTGGTCACACCATGGGCTGGTGGCCCATTTTACATGAACACCTACAAAAGCAATTTGAAAATGGTACAAGTGCTGGTCAGGTGCTAAAACAGCGGTGATAATAGCTCACCCAGCCCCCAGCTTTCCAACTCGGTCACTGGGGGCCCTTGCCTGGCATCTCCAGACCCTGGCAAACAGTGGCCCTGCTCCGTTTGCCAAGCCATGGCTCTTCCAGGTGAGCAGGACTCAGAGTCTGGCCCAGATCTCTTGTTCCTGAAATCCCACAAAGGCAGATGTGTTTCTTCTGTGGGCTGACAGGTGGACAAATTCCTGGGTGGGTTTGAGTCCAGAATTCATTGAAGTCCCAGAATATAATAAATATATGAGTTCTTCCCTTTGTTTACCAAACACCCCCCGCCCCTGATTTCTCTTTCCTAGGCAGGGAAGCCCACGAGGAGATAAACATTACCTTTACCCTGCCTGCAGCCTGGAGTTCTGACGACTGCGCCCTTCACGGTCACTGTGAGCAGGTGGTGTTCACAGCCTGCATGACCCTCACGGCCAACCCAGGCGTGTTCCCCGTCACTGTGTAAGTGGCTTCCTGAGCCCGGTGGGGGCATGTCACGAGCTCCATGTACCAGAGCGTGACTGGGGTGCTTCCAGCAGCAGACTCTCAGGATGGCTTCCAGTAAATTACTCTGTAGGACTGTCACAGCCAGACGCGGCTAAAGGATTATTTAAGTTGACTTTGGAATCTTAAAGGTAGAACTTCTGCATAGAAGTATCAGCGAGCGAGCGAGTGCTTCTGCAGGTGGTAAACACATCTGGTTGTCATTACTTGTTCTGAGGCTGCGTTTCCTGTTGGTAGAAGCAGGTCCCAGAAACGAGGAGTAGGAGCTGATCCTGTGACCAGAGTGACATAATCAAGCTTCCCGAAAGATGAAGTTTTGATCTCCATTATTCAGAAGGAGTTAGATTTTAAATCGAGAGCATAAATGAATCTTATTTTCTATACAATAGTTTCTGTTGCTGGAATTTCTACTGTGTATTTTTTGTGTGGCTGTCAGTGTTACCACTTGGTCTTTTTAGGGGTGTTTTGGCTCCTTTCTCTATGAATGAGATAGCGATCTGTATATACATAAAACACATAGAACGTAGCCAGCTTAAAAGAATTCTCTGATGAACCCTTTTTAAATAAGAATAGCTACCCTGTGATTTATCTGTTTGAGACATTTGGAGGTTTGTAGGACAAGAACAGGTAAGTTAAACATTTGCTGTTGGCTATGTATAACCAGTTATATAAAATATAATGAAAAAGCTTGTGTATAAGACTACCAGTTGTGACTAGGAATTTAGATAGTTTTAGGAAATGGGCTTAAAAGGCGCAGATGTCTCTTTGGCTACATCATATGCGAGAGAACCGTGTTCATTGACCTGTGAGGGCAGAAGTCTTAACCACCAGACTCCTCTAAGTGTTGTATGCCTCTTTCTTATTTCGTATGTGTTTAATAATTTTTTTAAAAACTCTGTGAACTAAAAATGTAATGTTATTTTCTTAACTATACGTCCCTTATTTCTTCCTTCCACATGTGTGGCTCTGCTCGGTGTTGTGTCAGGGATGGGGGGGAAGGCCCAAGTAAAGGTCTCAAGCCACTGACCACGCGCCTTTCCCTCTGTTCCCCTGCAGACAGCCGCCTCACTGCACTCCCGACACGTATAGCAATGCCACGCTCTGGTACAAGATCTTCACCACTGCCAGAGATGCCAACACAAAATATGCTCAAGATTACAATCCTTTCTGGTGTTACAAGGGGGCCATTGGAAAAGTTTATCATGCTTTAAATCCCAAGCTTACAGTTATTGTTCCGGATGTAAGTGAGAAAAATCGTGTGTGTGTGTGTGTGTGTGTGTGTGTGTGTGTGTTCGTGTTCATTCTGGAGGTAAATGAGAAAAATCATGTGTGTGTGTGTTTGTGTTCATTCCGGAGGTAAATGAGAAAAATAGTGTGTGTGTGTGTGTGTGTGTGTGTGTTCGTTCCAGAGGTAAGTGAGAGAAATCGTGTGTTTGTGTGTGTGTGCGCGTGCAGACGCGCGTGCACACAGCTGTATCTGGGAACTATTCGTGTGGACCCTCTTTACCTCCGTGGGGTAGCTTAGCTCATGCCAGTCTAGACTTCCAGCTGGGTCGGGAGACTAGGAGGGGTAGTGGAGACTCGGGAAAATATGCCCCTTTGGTTAACAAACTGCATCTGTTCATTCTCTGCTCTGCTCGCAGCAGTTACTTGTTGAGCAGCTGTTGTGTGCCTGACTCATGAGGGTGACGAGAGAGATGCTTGTACCGTCTGCTCAGTCACACCGGCACCCAGAGATTATTTGGTTAGTGTCAGTTTAAGCAAAATCCATATACATTTAGAATTCGGAAGGGTAGAAGTAAATCAGAGGAGCTGAGTCTTTGGCTAGACCTGGAGAGCTGGAGTGGATTTTACTTAATGAGGAGGAAGACCAGTGGAGCTGGACCAGTGGATGGAGGGCTCATTTAGCTTCCTGCTTAGACTTGAACCTGCTTTTTGCAGACTGCATGGATTATTGTAAATGCCTGGACTTTTCTTCTGGTCAATATATGTCAGGTGGATTTCTTTTCTTTTTGCCTGGTCCTTTTTCTCTTTGGTCTCATTTTATCAGGTTGTAGAAGTCGGTGGGCTGGGGCCCTGCAAGGATTCACCAGTGGAGATCAGGCTGGATGCTGGACAGAGGCCAGGTTCCAGAAAGACGTTTGTGCCTCGCTGGGGGGACACTGCAGGGTCTTTGTGAAGCAGTGTGTTAGGAAGACTGGTCTGCCCACCTGATGATGTGTTTATGGGATGTAGCCCATGGCTTGATGTTTCAGGGCCTGGGGATGTATGAGGGAAAAGGGAGGCCTGCATGGCTGGGACGGGGCAGCTGGCAGGCCTGGCGACCGACGACATGAGGGAGGTCAGAGAGGAGTGAATCCGGGACTTGGAAAGTGGGAGAAAGACAAAGGCATGAAGCTGCCCAAGGGGAGAAGCCTTCTTGGTGGGGGAGTAACAAGGAATTAGGAACGCAGGCTTGGGCTGTCAGCCATGTGACCTGAGGGCAGTCAGAGGACGTAAGAGAAGGATCTGGATTAAAGCCTCTGGTCTCTGGGACCGCGGGGGGTGGGGGGAGGATGGGGGCAGGGCATTCTTGGGCAATACGGGAGTGCAGAAGCCAGGGCGGGGGGCTGCCTTCGGAAGGGGTGGGAGGTCCCAGAAACACCAGCTTTACTTAGCTCCAGCTTTAATAGTTCAGAAGAGAAACCTCGTTCCAGTTTGAGAATTAAAGTTGGGGCAAGCCAGGACGTTATGAATCCTGTTTCCAGAAACCCAGCATTGAAATCTTCCAGTAACTCAGTGCACATGTTTCTGGTTTATTCTCTTCATTTAGGATGACCGGTCATTAATAAATTTGCATCTCATGCACACCAGTTACTTCCTCTTCGTGATGGTGATAACGATGTTTTGCTATGCGGTTATCAAAGGCAGACCCAGCAAATTGCGTCAGAGCAATCCTGACTTTTGTCCTGAGAAGGTGAGCAGTGGGTGGGGTCTGGCCCAGCATTTGGCTGAAGATCCCTGCACACAGGAAGTCCCCACTTAGTCCCTGGGCCATTTATTTCGAGTGGCACCCTTCTTCCAGAGGAATTAGTTCCTGTTTTTTTTTTTCTTTTTAATTTAATTTAATTTTTTTTCATTCTTTTTATTTTATTATTTTTTTTCCTTACAAATAGTTTATTGTCAAGTTGGTTTCCATATAACACCCAGTGCTCATCCCCACAAGTGCCCTCCTCCATGCCCATCTCCCCCCTCTCCCCATTTTTTTTTTAAATTTTAAAAAATTAATTTAGTTTTTGAGACACACAGATTGGAAGTAGGGGAGGAGTGCAGAGAAAGGGGGACACAGGACCTGAAGCTGACTCCAGGCTCCGAGCTGTCAACACAGACCCCGATGCGGGGCTCGAACCCACTAGGTCCGGTCTTTTTATCAGAAGTAGTCTATTCTCAGCATAAATCATGGTTTTGGATTTTCAGCCATATAGCCAAGCCTTGAGCTGCTGAAAGGTATTGACTGGGAATTGTTCTCAGAGTCCCCCTGGGGAGCAGCCGACCCTGAAGGACTGTTGTCCATCTGTCTCTAACAGCTTCAGAAATCCTCTCCTTGAATGCTGATCAGGGTTTCAAAACTGTTAACTCGATCTCAGCATGGTGGTTCCACTTGATCAGTTGCTTCCTGCAGAGACTTTGAGATTTCTCTTCATTCCCTGCCAAGTGAGAGTTTTTCTTAGGGATTTAGTAATTTCCCCGCCTGATCGATGCATTCCGTATGGCTCCCTGGTGTTTGGTTGGGGACCCGGACTCAGTAAGGGTGCTGGGGGCGCTGAGTTACCTGGGCTTTGCCGTGTGACTGGACTGTTCCTCCTGCTCTTTTCTAGGTGGCTTTGGCTGATGCCTAATCCCACAACTGCCTGTTTTCTAAGAGAGACTGAGAGAATCATAATCATTGCCTGCTGAACCCAGCCTGGGCCTGGACACTCTGTGAATATATTCTCTTGCAATGTTGGGTTATTCCAGCCAAAGACATTTCAAGTGCCTGTAACTGATTTGTATATATTTATAAAAATCTATTCAGAAATTGGTCCAATGATGCACGTGCTTCGCACTGGGGGCAGCAGGAACCCTTCAGCCTCACCTGTGGACTCGGGATGCTTCTGCGCGGCGCCAGGGGAGCGCGATCGCACCACTGCAGAGCAGACCTTGCGTCTTTGCCGAGGTCGCAGGGGCATTTCGTTGCCGGTGGGGTTGAGGTTTGCTTTGGTTCTTGTTTCAACCCGATATGTACAGAATGTTCCGAACAGTCTGCACCTTCGATATGATACTGCATTTCCAAAGCCACCAATCCATTTTGTGGATTTTACGTGTCTGTGGCTTAATCATGGTAACAACGATAATACCTTTTTCTCCATTTTGCTTGCAAGGAAACATGCCTATCTTCCTTAGTCTTTTGTTTTGTTTTTTTCTTGGAAGAAAAAGTAAAATAATCACATTTTAATACTACTCTAGTTAGGACAGACTTGTGCTTTTATCTTGAGTAAAGAGTTAAATATTTAAAAACCCCCCACGTGGTAAAGATCTAAGTTTCATTTTCCACACGGATGGTGAGGAACCTGGTCTTGACTGAGTTGAGTGGGCACAGAGTGTTTGACTGTCTTTTTCTTCTCTGTTGCCCCTTCCCTCTGTAAAGTTGAAGCAGCGTCCTCACTCAGAAGAGCTTAAAAATTAAGTAAATGGCTCGAGAGTAGAAATTAGCTGTTCTATTTTCTGGAGTGCAGCTGGCAGTATAGAAAGAGAAACAGATGATTCGGTCTAATAGTTGTAAAAGAGCTCCTGGTCTTCTTTGAAGAGGGAGTGGATTTTGTTTTCTTCCTTTTACTTTTTGCATATGTTTTTATGCAGTGAACGTATCTCCAGAAGGAAAATGGCAGCTCGGAGATCAGTACATGGAAACAATGCCTGTGAAATCTGAGGAAAGGAATTCTGATTTGCCACATAACCTGGAAAAAAAACCCAAAGCATTTTTCTTTCTTGTGGCATTTTGATGATCTAGATCCTTTATCCCTTTTTCTTCTCCATCTTCGTGTTTAAAAAAAATTGCGTTACATTTTCTAGTCCTTTCTTGTTTCGTGTATTCTTAACTGTTTTTCCTTAATAGCTCTTTGCCTTAATAAGTCCTTGACATTACTGACTTCTGTGTTCTCCTGAGCAGTGTTATGTAGCAGAAGGGCAATTAAAACCTTAGACGTGACTGTCAGCACTTTTCCCCCTGAACTTCAGGTTTGTAATCTGTTCCCAGTTAGAATTAGTCCTGCAGTCTGAAATAATTGGCCTAGAACATTTGATCCCGGGAATTCTTGAATGGAAGACAATTGTGGACTCTTATTGAAGATTGTTAAAATAATCACTATAGTAACTTAATATGTTAATGTCCCTCTTCCCCCCCTTTTAGTACATTTCAAGCGTAGTGACCGTACTTGTCTATCCAGTTGGTTTTGTTTTTGTTTTTGTTTTTATGAGTTGCTTACATGATGCATGGCTAACCTGGTCCTTTAGTTTTCTCTTTAGAGACTTTGAGACTTTCATGAGACAAGAGTGAGAAAGAGCCATTTGGCTTGGCCTTTAGAAACATCCGTATCATTAAGACCAACAGATTTTAGGTTAAGCTGCTACTGAAATAATAAAATCCTCATGAAGTAGAGTTACAGGGATAGATTTATAACTGGCAGAGTAACACAAATGGAGAAAGACAGGTGGAAAAGCTCGGTTTCACTGGTTTATTCAGTCCAGCTTGTTGCTAATATTAATTACGTTGGTTTTAATTATAGAGAATGGCTGGAATCTCGAACCAGGGGAGGAAGGACTCTGTTAGGCATGAGGGAAGGAAGTGCCAAAAATGCCTGGACAATATGACTTGTCATGAGGCCAGGACAAACACTTAAAATGCAGCATTCGCTCTAGCGGGAAATCCTCAAAGAGCTTCTGGAAACCCAGAGTCAGTCAGGCGTATAAAGGGAAGCGGGGAAGAGGAGAGGCCATGGGCCTGGTGATGAGGTCTAGGGGCTGGAGAGACTTTCGTGAAATCTCAGGAAGTCCAGAGTCCTGGTACCATCTGGGCCCTTGCAGACAAGGCCCAGTCCTCCGCCGCATCTTGCTGGGGGCCCCCAGGACTAGCGGAGCGTCCCACACAGGGCCCACGGCCGCTCCGAGTGACCCTGCACGGGAGCATGGCGCGTCCTCAGGCACCTTGGACTGGAGGTCCAATAAAAGGTTAGCAACTTACTATTAAATGGTTGTTTCAGATCATATTGATCTCTTTCCTTTTTCCTTTTGTGCTTTCACTGTATGACTTGAATCAGTTTTGATTCTATTTGTAAGTTTTTCTCGTCACTAGGAGCCTGCCGTTTCGGTTGCGTTTTCTTTGGCAGTCTGTAGGGATTCGGTATCCTGGTTCCCAACCCTCCTGCAGGCGCTGCGGGCTTACGAGGGCCGGCGGACCCCCCTCCCTTCCCTTGCTGCATGGTGGTCAGTAGCTGATCTGTTACGGCATTCACCCCCACGTTCATTTTCTGTGTTTGAACTATGTGCATATGTGCTTTCCAGAATAAAACATCTGAGTTTATTTGCCGTGTCTCTGTTTTCCTCCCATCTGCTGGATGTTGTCCAAGGGAAGAACATACGTGTGGAGTTAACTGGGGGTGTTTCGCAAGCTGTTCTCTCCACATGTTGCCCGCCGTCAGGGTGCGGGGTGGGCCGCGTCCCTACCAGGCTGGCCTCGGCGAGCACACGGGTCTTCTCCCTGAGAGGACAGAACCTCTGCGGGCCGCGGACCCAAACCAAATCCTGCCCAGAAGTAAGTAAACTGGGGAATAGAGACTGCTGCAGAGCGCGTGAGTCGGCAGGGGGTGTGAGGACGCCCTTCTCAGTGACATATGTCCTTTGCGTGCACTTGGCCCGAGTCACCGCCAGAAGCAGACGCCAGCCACTCCGCCTTCTCCTGTCACAGAGCTCCCGCATGTGCCACATGCCCTGTGCCACGTCCCCTACAGTTATTTGTGGAGCTACTTGTCAAGGGAGGTGGTGTTCGCTAACGTGAATTCTTCCCTTCCCCGATGGCCGGAGGCTCTGCGGACCTTCCCTGCCTTCCCGGCAGGCGCCGGGGTCAGGCCAGTGTCGAGGCACTCGGGGGCCCAGGATCGTTTTGAACGGGACGCCTCAACAGGTCTGTTTGTTTCTACCTTTTCACCTCTCCTGCCTCCTCCTCTCTCCTGGGTGACACTTGGTGCCCCTCACTGCTCTCCCCCTGCGCTCTTAGATGGCGTGACCTGCTTCATGACGGCACACGTGAACAAGAGCCCTTGGTCAGTAAGAGCTCCCATCTTCCTTCTGTCCACTCCATGTAAAATCTCACATGCGCCAAGTCCTTGAATCCGGTTACTGCTTCATTCCCTGGCGGGCACCCTGCGCCTGAAGCTGCTCAGACTCAGAGCAGCAAGGAGCACGGAAAAGATCAGAAAGGACGTGTAGACCAGAGGAGCGGTGTGGAGTGTGGTCAAGGTCTTCGTGAACTTGCTCAAGTTTCTCTCTCCATCTGAGAGAACCCTTTTCTTCTTCTTCTTAACCTCCGAAGACCCCAGACTCGTACATGCTAGTTGTTGCTATCACGGGTGAACTAGGGTGGTTTGACCACCGTGAGAATAGATACGAGTGTGTGTGCTGTGTCCCCGGGGGACAAAGGGGATCGACTCTGTTGCTCACTCAGTAACAATCTTTCTGGGGTTCCCCTAAGTGCCCTCACTCTTCCGGGAGCTACATGGACAAAATACTTGTCTTTTTGGCACTTCCTTCCAGCTGGGGAGACAGTTCACGAAAAAACGTAATCTACTGGCAGATAGTGATGAGATCAAGAAGGTTGCAGGGCAGAGGAAAATGGCCATGCTACTTAGGGGGCCCCAGATTGCATCTTGGAATACCTATGGTTTAAATGTACCCAGAAACGGGGGCGGAGGGCTGGTGTTGGATGCAGAGGGCGGAGCTACGACCCTGGGGCTGAGGAGCTGTGCTCCAGGGACCCTGGCTCCCTGCCGCGTGGAGAATGGGGGTCCGGCCGGGATTTGTCCTCCTCCCGAGGGTCTCCCCGGGCTGCTGCTCCGGTGGCCCCGCAGGGCTGGTGTGCCAGAGGCCACACACGGAGATGCCGCAGCCCTGTCTGGTCGAGGAACTGAAGTCCAGGGCGGCAGCAATGAGCCTGGGCTCCGACTCCCACATGCCCTGCAGCTTTGGCCGAATGGCTTAACCTCTCTGTGCCCCAGTTTCCTCATCCGTAAAATAAGGATGATGGCACTTGAATGCAGTGAGGATTCAGCAAGTTAATGCCAAGTGATTATTTTTTATTTATTTATTTATTTATTTTTTTAGTGACTATTCAGTTTTTGAGACAGAGTGAGACAGCATGAGCAGGGAAGAGGCAGAGAGAGAGAGACAGAGAATCTGAAGCAGGCACCAGGCTCCGAGTTGTCAGCACCTAGCCTGACCTGAGGCTTGAACCCATGGATCGTGACCTGAGTGAAGTCGGATGCCCAACCGACCGAGCCACCCAGGCACCCCAATGCCAAGTGCTTAGAACGGTGTCCAGCACTCCGTGAATGTGTGATCTAACAAAGTGGGGAGGGGAGGAGTGCAAAAGTTGGGCTGGCGGTCACCTCTGGCTACCTGCGGGTAGAGGAGAACCTGGGCCGTGGGGCTGCCTGTGCCCTGGCTTCTCCTCACTCCTCAAGGATGAGAACGCATGCCCGGAAGGAAGTTATGTAACTGAAACAAACATCATGAAGTGATCATTGCTCCCAATGCGAATGACACATACCGATATTTTTAAATTTTAGTTTCTTCAATTTAAAAACTGAGCTTGCCCACTAAATTGATTACACGGCCAACTAATGGAAAGCAGACTGCGGTTTCAAAGCCACCGACCCTGGATAATTTATGAGAGCCCTCACAGCTGAGAGATTTCAGGGCCTGAACTCCAGGATTCCAGCTCTCCATTCGTTTTGTCATTTTGAGAAAGCTTTCCAAGCTCTCTGGCTCTCAGAATTTGGGAGCCTGACATCTTAAAATCACATGGACTTCATTTTAAAGATGAAGTAGCTGTTAACCTTAAAAAATAATAATAATAAAAAAGCATAACAAAGACACAGAAAGGGTTAGGGAAGGTACTTTGAGTTAAAGCCCCGTGTGCGTTGCAGACTCGATTCCTCTGTCCTTTTATCTCTAGCCTGGCCCCTGGGTCACACCCTGAGTCAGGAAGACTGTCCGTCTTTCATCCCTGTCCTTTGCCGAATCTGGCTGTCTGCCCTGCACCACATCCATGCCCGTGTGGTTGCTTCACATGCCTCGTCCGTATAGAAGTCGGGGAATCTTCCGGTCCTTGGCACATGGGTTCCCACTCGGCCCACACGATGAACACTGCAGCAGTCTGCCAGCTGGATGGGGACCCCTCCCTGTCCCTCTGGCCCAGGGTGCCCGTTCCAGGCTCTGCCTGGCTGCTTTCCTACTCTAGCACCGCCCGGGGGGCCTCTGGTGCTGGGGCAGCTGCAGGCCACCCACGGGCATACAAGAGCGGAATCAAGGTCACGCATAGGGCATCAGGGACCCCTTGGCTCTCTCTAGTGCCTTGAGCTCAACCTCATCAGGCCTAAGCTTTTCATTTTATAAATTATACTATCCTGAAAAGAGATAATATCATTTACCAACATATAATTTAAAAAAAATACCAGACTGGGCGCCTGGGTTGCTCAGCTGGGTGAGCGTCTAACTCTCGGTTTTGGCTGAGGTCATGATTTCGTGGTTTTGTGGGTTTAAGCCCCGCGTCTGGCTCGTGCTGGCAGTGCAGAACTTGGGATTCTCTCTCTCTCCCTCCCTGCCCCTCTCCTGTTTCTCTCTCTCACTCTCAAAATAAACATTAAAAAAAAGTAGAGGACTATATGCTAACTAACTTGGATGTAAATTTTAAAAAATTAATTTAAAAAGTTAAAAAAAGTATTGGGTGGGGGCGCCTGGGTGGCTTAGTCGGTTAAGCGTCCGACCTTCGCTTAGGTCATGATCTCGCGGTTCGTGGGTTCCAGCCCCGCGTCGGGCTCTGTGCTGACTGCCGGCTCAGAGCCTGGAGCCTGTTTCAGTCTGTGACTTCCTCTCTCTCTGACCCTCTCCTGCTCATGCTGTCTCTCTCTCCTAGAAATAAATAAAAAACATTAAAAAATTAAAAAAAAAAAAACAAGTATTGGGTGGTAAGGAGTCTTTAGCTAAATTATTTTCTTTTTAAGAATGTAACTTAAAAATATACACAAGTAATTAAGTGCTTATTGTTGGGGGAGAAACCCGATGAACCAGAAAAAAGAAGAAAGGAAGAACAATCATCAAAATAATCACAGACCTCAAAAAAAAGGTAGAAGACTAACTGAAATATAAATAGAAGGAAAGCAACATGTAACGGACTCAGGTGCATTTTAAGTAAAGGTCTGGGAACAAACTTTTTTTTTCTTTTTAAATTTTTAATGCGTATTCTTGACACACACACACACACACACACAGAGAGTGCAAGTAGGGGAGGGGCAGAGAGAGCGGGAGACAGACTCTGAAGCAGGCTCCAGTCTCTGAGCTGTCAGCACAGAGCCCGACGTGGGGCTCGAACTCACGAACTGCAAGATCATGACCTGAGCTGTAGTTCGACACTTAACCAACAGAGCCACCCAGGTGCCCCTGGGCACAATCTTCAAGCGATGACAATGGGTTAGATCATGTACCCATGAGAGGATTTCTGTGAGCGGGACAGCCCTGCACAGAGGGACAGCTGAGGTTCTGATAGGCCACCCCGACCCTGGCAGGGCTGCAGGAATGGGATTTCTGTTAAGTTTCCCAACACAACAAGGGACACCCTTCCCTCCGTTTACTTGCGATCCTGGAAAGTACAGCGCATGTCTAAAAAATAATTTGTGCAAAACAGAGTTAGGTTCCAGGCTCAAATGATTATATACATTTTTCATCTCCACACGAAGGATGGATATGACCCTGGGGGCTTTGTGAAATGTGACAGGTCTTTGGGCATCCTATGGGGGGGCCTCCGCGTGCAAGGAGAGTCCCCCTATCATTGTGACAATCAAGAACCTCTCCTAAACAACGTGTCCCTAGGGGTGGCATCAGTCTGTTGAAAACCAGAGCCCCGGCATATTCACCTCATGCGTTCTGCCCCGACAGAAAGCTCCCTGATGCCTCAGCTTGTGGCTTCCTACCAACGCTGGCCACTTAGAATGGCTCTCATTCCCCGGCCCCTAGAGTCCAGGTCCAGCAGCCTGTGATCTAGGGCTCTTCCCAGCTTGCCTTGCTGTGGCTCACACTTCAAGATGATGCTGTGAGCTGAAGAGGTACTGCCCTGTCCTTCGTCTTCCGTAGGGAAGGGAGGTTGGTCCAGAGGGACAGAACTGTGATCTCCCTCCTGCAAAGAGGTCCATCTGGCACTCGTGAAAGCCAAGGTCCCACTCAGGCAGGCATGGGGACTGGGGAACAAGTGACGGACTTCCTGTCCCCATCTCTCTTCCTGTGCGCGCCCCCACCGCCTCATACATTCCCCCCCAGTGCACAGAATGCCAGGAGAGCAAGAAAATAACAGATCTTAACCCACATTTCTTAATCCACAGAGCACATCCAGTGCTCATCCCAACAAGTGCCCTCCTCCATGCCCATCAGCCCCCCTTCTCCTCTCCCCCACCCCCATCCGCCTTCAGTTTGTTCTCAGTATTTAAGAGTCTCTTATGGTTTGCCTCCCTCCCTCTCCCCAACTGTTTTTTCCCCTTTCCCCTCCCCGCATGGTCTTCTAAGTTTCTCCTGTTCCACATATGAGTGAAAAATATGGTATCTGTCGTTCTCTGCCTGACTTATTTCGCTCAGCATAACACCCTCAAGGTCCATACATGTTGCTACACATGGCCAGATTTCATTCTTTCTCATTGCTGTGTAGTATTCCATTGCATAGATAAACCACATCTTGATCCATTCGTCCATTGATGGACACTTAGGCTCTTTCCATGTTTTGGCTATTGCTGAGAGTGCTGCTATGAACATTGGGGTCTATGTGCCCCTATGCATCAGCACTCCTGTATCCCTTGGGTAAATCCTAGCAGTGCTACTGCTGGGTCATAGGGGAGTTCTATTGTTAGTTTCCTGAGGAACCTCCACACTGTTTTCCAGAGGGGCTGCACCAGTTAACATTCCCACCAACAGTGCAGGAGGGTGCCCGTTTCTCCACATCTTCGCCAGCATCTCGTGTTCTCTGATTTGCTCATTTTAGCCACTCTGACTGGCATGAGGTGGTATCTCAGTGTGGTTTTGATTTGTATTTCCCTGATGAGGAGGGATGCTGAGCATCGTTTCATGTGTCTGTGGGCTATCTGGATGTCCTCTTTGGAGAAGTGTCTGCTCATGTCTTCTGCCCATTTCTTCACTGGATTATTTGTTTTTCAGGTGTGGAGTTTGGTGAGTTCTTCACAGATTTTGGATACTAGCCCTTTATCTGATATGTCATTTGCAGCTATCTTTTCCCATTCCGTCAGTTGCCTATTAATTTTATGGATTGTCTCCCCTGCTGTGCAGAAGCTTTTTATCTTGATGAGGTCCCAATAGTTTATTTTTGCTCTTGATTCCTTTGCTTTTGGGGATGTGTCAAGTAAGAAATTGCTTCGGTGGAGGTCAAGGAGGTTGTTTCCTGCTTTCTCTTCTAGGGTTTTGATGGTTTCCTTTGTCACATTCAGGTCCTGAAGGAGTCGTTTTAACCCATTTGTCCAGGTTGTGGGTGTTAGTTTTAACCCGGTTACCAAGTCATGACTCCCCTTGGTAGTGTCCATCTACACTGCAGCAGCTCTTGGTAAGCTGAATGTGGATGGAGTGTGAGGGTGCTTCCCTCAGGGCAACTGTGTGAGGAACATACACCTCATGCAGGAGTGTAGACCCCACAGGTGACACATGTCCATCCAACTGACCGTCCAAGGGAGGGTGATGATGTCAACTCGTATGCTTAATCTGAGTGGAGCCTAATTTCAATCTAAAAGTTTTTACAGGGCCACCTGCGTAGCTCAGTCGGTTAAGCGTCCGACTTCAGCTCAGGTCACGATCTCACAGTCTGTGAGTTCAAGCCCCATGTCGGGCTCTGTGCTAACAGCTCAGAACCTGGAGCCTGTTTCAGATTCTGTGTCTCTCTCTCTCTACCCCTCCCCTGCTTGCATTCTGTCTGTCTCTCTCTCTCAAAAATAAATAAACATTAAGAATTTTTTTAAATAAAAATAAAAGTTTCTACACCCTTATGAATTGACTGGTACCCTCCAGGTGTCTGAGCATGTATGCCCCACTCTGGAGATTACTGCCCTGGGTGGTGTCGGGACCTCTCAAGAGGCAAACCTAATGCTAATCCTTCTCTCACCAGCAGAGGGAGATCTGCCTGTGAATTGAGAGCTTCACTTCAAGGAGGCTGATTCACCCCCAGGAGCTGGAGCCAGGAGGATGGAGAGTCTGGATCCCAGCTGGACGCCAAGGTGTGTGTCTGGGGCTGAAAGGCTCAGTCATGGCTGAGTGTCCCTGGCAAAGTGTTAGGCAACTATAAAAGGGGCCAAAATTGGCAATACCAGCCATTCCAGGGCTCTGGAAGTTGACCAAAGGCAAGGAGACGAAAAATTGAGAAGCATCTATGGAAACACGGAGCTTTTGGGAAAGAACCGTGGGAGTCTTACATCGAGCTGATTCCTTCCCCCCCGGTAGCTTGTAGTACTACCAGGGTGAAGGTGCCTTTGAAAACTAGCAGTTTCACTGCTGGATTTCATGTGGAGAGAGAAAGCCCGTGCTCACTGGCATTGTCAGTAAAAGTAGCAAACACAGTAGGAAATGAAAAGTGAAAGCCCACAGCTTTCGTAACCTGAGGCTGCAGACCCACACGGGGCAGGTGGCAGATCAGTGGGCTATCTACAAATTTGCGGGGGAAATCCTGGAAAAGAGAGAGCCAGAGAGTGCTGATCAAGCTCTCCACACATCCCTGGTGGAAGGGGGGCGGGGGTGTGTTCATATACAAGATCTGTGGTATACGAGAAGACCCAAGAACTGTGGTAGAAAGTGAAAGCTGGGAAAGATTTGAAAATGGACTGAATTTTGAAGAGCCGTCCCCACCCCCATCCCTAGGTCTATTGACCAAGGGTGAAAGCCTCACTGGCTCAAGGTGTTTGAGCAGAGGCTCTAACCTGTCATTACCTGACTGCTCTACTCGACACACCCAGAGACAATGTCTAGGCAGATTTTATTTTACCAAAAATAAAGATGTAAATTAAAAAACTGAGCAGAGGAACACCTGGGTGGCTCAGTCGGTTATGCGTCAACTTTGGCTCAGGTCATGATCTCACAGTTTGTGGGTTTGAGCCCCATGTTGGGCTCTGTGCTGACAGCTTGGAGCCTGGAGCCTGTTTCAGCTTCTGTGTCCCTCTCTCTGTCCCTCCCCTTCTCACTCTCTCAAAAATAAATAAACATTAAAAAAATGATCAGAGACATTATGGGCTGTGTACCATAGGGCAGGCAGATTCCAAAGATTGAGTCTAGGCATTTACTAAAAACAAAACAATAACAACAACTTTCAGGGGAAAAATTCAGAATCTGCAATCATTATACAATATGTCATCAAAATGTCCAGTGTTCAACAAAAAATGGAACCCAAAATGAAAAATACAGTAACATTTACAACCATTTAAATATGCTTAGGTATGAATCTAACAAAGTACATATAGAGTTGATGAAAGACATTAAAGTCAAATAAATGGAAAGGCATACTGTGCTCATGACAGAAAGACTCCGAGTCAAGATGTCAATGCTTGCCAAATTGATTTAAAGATTTAATGCGATTCCTATCAAAAATGCCGGCAATGGGGCGCCTGGGTGGCTCAGTCGGTTAATCATCTGACTTCAGTTCAGGTCATGATCTTGCAGTTTATGAGTTTGAGCCCCACGTCAGGCTCTGTACTAACATCTCAGAGCCTGGAGCCTGCTTCAGATTCTGTCTCCCTCTTTCTCTGCCCCTCCCCTACTTGGGCTGTGTGTCTCTCAAAAATAAGTAAACATAAACAATTAAAAAAAAAAAAACCCAAGATACCACTATACACTTGTCAGAACCAGAGAGAGAAAGGCAGAGAGAGAGTCCCAAGCAGGCTCTTCACTAACAGTGCAGAGCCCAGCATGGAGCTCAAAACTCACAAACTGTGAGATCATGACCTGAGCTGAAATCAAGAGCTGGCTGCTTAACAGACTGAGACCCCCAGGCGTCCCCACTGTGGAATTTCTTACGGAGCCAAGCATGCAACTACCATACAACCCAGAAATTGTCCTTTTGGGCATCTATCCCAGAGAAATGAAAATACAGGTTTACACAAAAACCTGTGCATGAACGTTCACAGCAGCTTTATTCATAATGGAAATGACCTCGGATGTTCTTCAATGGGTAAGTGGTTAAACAAACTGTGTGCCTTACTCTGTTTAGGCTGCTATGACAAATCACCATAGATGGGGCGGCTTATAAACAACTCGAGACTGAGAAGTCCAAGGTCTAGTCTCCAGTTCATTTGATGTCTGGGGAGGGCCTGCTTGCAAGTTCATGGACAGTAGTCTTTCTGTGTCCTCACATAGCAGGAAGGGCAAAGAAGCTCTCTTTTATAAGGTCACTAATCCCATTCTTGAGAGTTCTGCCCTCGTGACCAAATCACTTCCCAAAGACCCCACCACTAAATACCATCATATTGGGGATTGGGTTTCAACATGAATTTTGAGGCAACACAAAAATCCAGTCTACAGCACTGTGGTATATTCATATCATGAAACACTACTCAGTAAGAACGAACCATTAAGACATGTATCATTTGAG
Source organism: Proteles cristata cristata (assembly GCA_017311185.1). Classification (NCBI taxonomy): domain Eukaryota; kingdom Metazoa; phylum Chordata; class Mammalia; order Carnivora; family Hyaenidae; genus Proteles; species Proteles cristata. The sequence goes on from JAESUZ010005300.1 coordinate 804,076, forward strand.
ATAAATCTCAAAGGCGTTATACTGAGTAAAAGAAGGCTCACATGCTATATACTTGCTCTTATGTAACTTTGTTGAAATGACAATTATAGAATTGGACAACATTTCTTAATAGTTTCCAGGAATTAAGGATGGAGGGTGCTGTGGGTATGGATGTGGCTATAAAAGAACAGAAGGTCCTTGTGATGGAAGTGTTCTGGATTCTCACTATCAATGCCAATATCCTGGAGGTGACATTATCCTATGGTTCTACAAGACATTACCACTGAGGAAAACTGGGCAAAGGGCTCATGACATCTCTCTGTATTATGTCTTAAATCCACATGTGAATCTACAATTATCTGAGAGTAAATATATCAAATTTTTAAAAATCTGAGCAAAGAAATCCTTCACACTATGGAGGGAGAAACATTCCACAGATTAACTTCAGGCAAGTTACTAAAAACAAAACGATAGCAACTCTTGGCGGGAAGATCAGAATCCCCAGTGCCTACAATATATTATCCAAAATGTCCAGTTTTCAACAAAAATGTGTGAAGTGTGTATGGAAACACAATAAGATCCATATTTGGTGAAAAACCTGTCAATAGAAACTCTCTTTAAGTGGATCCAGATGTTGGATTTAGCAGACAAAGGCTTCAAAGCAGCCATTATAAATACACTCAGAGAATTAAAGGAAAATATAATTGAAGCAAAATATAATTACAACTAAGAAACAGGCAGTCTCAACAAAAACAATGAAAAATATAACCAAGAACCAAATGGAAATTCCCAGAATTGAAAACTGCAGTAACTTAGATGAAATATTTGCCAGATGGATTTAACAGTAGATTTGAAATGGCAGAAAAATCAGGGAACTTGAACACAGATAAAAATTACCCAATCCTGAATACTAGAGAAAATTTAAAAATGAAGAAAAATGAACAGAGCCTGAAGACCTAGGGACAATATCAACCATGCCAGCATGGCAGTCACAGCAGAAAAAAAGAGAAAGGAAAGGAAAGGAAAAATATTTGAAGAAATAATGGCCCAAAACTTTCAAATTTAATAAATATCACTAATTTACAGGTCTAAGAATCTCAACGAATCCATGTTAGAATAAATACAAAGAGATAAATACATCATGGTTGACCTTGAAAGACAAAGAGCAGGAGGGGTGCCTGAGTGGCTCTGTTGGTTAAGTGTCTGACTTTGACTCAGGTCATGATCCTGAGATTTGTGAGTCTGGCCCGTGTTGGGCTCTGTGCTGACAGCTCAGAGCCTGGAGCCTGCTTCATACTCATGTCTCCCCCTCTCTCTACCCCTCCCCTGCTCATGCCCTGTCTCTTTCTTTCTCAGAAATAAATATTTTAAAAAATTTAAAAATCACAAAGCAGCAAGACAAAAAAAAATGATTTGGCGAAACAACAATGCAATCAATTGACTTCTCAGCGGCAGGGAGGAAGACAGCAGGGCGGCACATTCAAAGTGTTGAAAGAAAACCAGCTGGCCAGCCGACTTCTAGATGCAGAAAGATTATCTTTCAAACATGAAGTTGAAAGGCATTCCAAAGTAAACAAAGCCTGAAATAATTCATTGTTAGCAGATTTGCTTTATAAGAAATACAAAAAATTGGGGTGCCTGGGTGGCTCAGACCGATTGAGCACCCATCACGATCCCAGGGTAGTGGGGTTGAGCCCTTCTTCGGGCTCTGCACTGAGGGTGGTGTCTGCTTGGGATTCTCCCTCTCCCTCTGCCCCTCTCCCTGGCTTGCGTGCATGTGCCCTCTCTCAAACAGATAAACAGGAAATACAAAAGGAATTTTTTTAAACTTCAAGAAAATGACAACACGTGATAACTTAAATCAACATGGATGAAATGAAGAGCACCAGAAATGGTAAGTATGTGGGTAAAGATAAAAGACTAAAAAAGTATATATTTTTTTCCTTAATTTCTTTGAATGACATACAGTTACTTAAAGTAATAATTATAACACTGTAATCTGAGGTTTAATTTTTTTTAAGATTTTTTTAAGGACATTTCAAAATAATTGAAAGATTAATGCATATATTAGTAATGTAACATATGTATTTAAATGTACACACAGGTAACAACAGAGCCCTAAAATACATGAAACAAAACCCAACAGAAGTGTGAGGAGAAACAGAGAATTCAACAATTCTAGAGATTTTCATACCACATTCTCAAAAATTGATGGAATAACGAGACCTGAAATCAACAAGGAGATAGGATAATTGAATAACATTATCAGCCAGGTTAACTCCAACTGATAGCGGCAGATTGCACATCCTTTACAAGTGCACTTGGAACATTGTCACGAAGTCAGGCAAGATGGCTGAAATCATTCAGAGTATGTTTGATGGCCAAATGGAATTAAATCCGGAAAAAAATTTGGCAAATCCCCAAATATGCGGAAGGAAAAGATAACACCCTCCTGAAAATAATTCATGAATCAAAGAAGAAATGACAGGGAAAATTTTGAATGGAATGACAAGGAAAACACAACACACTAACGTGTGAAATGTGGCTAATGTGTATTTTAGAGCGTGTTTAGAGGTTGCTGGAGTACATGAGGGAACGCCTTTAAAACAGCTGATAGAAATGTTCTAAACCGGATTGTAGCGATGGTTACACATCCCTATAAATTCGCTAAACACATCATTGAATTGTGCCCTTGCAGTGCATGAATTGCATGGGTGTGAATGATACCAGATACAGGTGTTTCCTGAGGGTTGGAGGAGGGGAGAGTAGTTGATTGCAAAAAGCCACGTAGGTAGGGTGACCACTTGTCCTGTTTCTTAGGGACTTTTCCAGTTTCTAAACTGAAAGTCCTACATCCTGGGACCCCTCTGCAGTCTCAGGAAAACCAGAAAGTTTGCTACCATACGCACAGGGGAATTTTCAGGGTGACGGCACTGTTCTTTATGTCACCGAGGTAGTTTATACACGACTCCATGCATTTGTCAAAACCCCATACATAACGAGTTTTGCTGCATGCAAATTTTTAAAAAATCGACCAAGATGTCATGAGATCCAAGCACGGAATGCAGACTATGACAAACTAACCTGTATTACATTTGACAGCACCTTAATGGAGGGGGTGGAGTGAAAAGGCCCTGATCTAAGTAATTTTGGAAAAGGATTCTTTGATCGGATACTATAAGGCTAGAGACAAAAAAGTACTGTAAGTGGACATTGTCCTCTGGTTGGTAAATTTGTTCCTCATGGAGTATAGTTTGGCAATTCTGAAACTACTTTATTTATTTATTTTTGAGAGAGAGAGACAGAGAGGGCACAACTGAGTGAGGGGCAGAGAGAGAGAGAGGGAGAGAGGGCGCAACTGAGTGAGGGGCAGAGAGAGAGAGGGAGAGAGAGAAAGAGAAGCAGGGCTCATCTGAAGGGGGGCTCATGGCCACCCAAAGCTCACCCAATATGAGACTCGAACTCACAAAACATGAGACTGTGAGCTGAGCTGAAGTCAGCTGGGAACCTGGGGCCTGGGGCTGGCCGGGCGGCAGGTTTGCAGTTATGGGCAGACACCGCGGTCCTCTGTCCCATCTCTGCCCCTCATTCTCGCTCGCGTTTCTCTCCTTAGCAGGTTTGCTTCATTTCCCCTAAGGCCCCTCTCTCCCTTAGCACTGCCCCTACCCTGCTTTTCTTTTCTTTTCTTTTTTTAATATTTTATTTATTTCTAGGAGAGAGAGAGAGAGAGAGAGCGCATGAGCAGGGGAGGGTCAGAGAGAGAGGGAGTCACAGACTCCGAAACAGGCTCCAGGCTCTGAGCTGGCACTTAACCGACTAAGCCACCCAGGCGCCCCCCTGCTTTGCTTTTCTATATGATTTCACATTACACGATGCAGCTACAGCATTAGATAGTCACTTGTTCTGGTTAGATTTTGCCGCATAACAACCCATCCCAAACTGCGTGAGATGTCAGCCGTTTTAACGTGCTCAGCACCCCGTGGGTCAGGAATTTGAACAAGGCCCAGCAAGCATATGAACTGTCTCTGCCCCACGATGTCTGGGGTCTCCGTTGGGGGTGGCTCCTAGGGCCGGGGGCTAGGATCACCTGTCTGGCACCTGAGACTGAGTGCAGCACCTCGGTGTGGCCTTTGCAGCTGGCGTGAGCCTCTTAGAGCGTTTACAGGTGTGTCCTGGAGACCGGTGTCCTGTTATTCTCCTCTGGTGATGCAGTCACAGGCCTGTCCCCGTTCAAGAAAGGGAGCCACCCCGCCTCTCCCTGGGCAGAGGGCCAAGGAAGGCAGGCCCTGCTTCACAGCCACCTTACTTATGTCCTGTCTCCTCTCTGTGAGGTCAGGGACTGTCTCAGTTTCGTTTTCCACCGTCCCCAGTGAACGCACGCAAAGAATTGCTGCTGTTGGACGCTGTAGAACGATCGTGGTAAGAAAGGGTCACTTCATTCCTAGTCTTAAAAGCTTTTATTAAGAAAACTTCTTGGGGCACCTGGGTGGCTCAGGCGGTTAAGCGTCCGACTTTGGCTCAGATCATGACCTCACAGTTCGTGGGTTCAAGCCCCGCGTTGGGCTCTGTGCTGACAGTTCAGAGCCTGGAGCCTGTTTCAGTTTCTGTGTCTCCCTCTCTCTCTGACCCTCCCCTGTTCATGCTGTCTCTCTCTCTCAGAAATAAATAAAAAATATTAAAAAAAAAACAAACAAAACTTCTCAAATGGCGACAGCATCTTCTCAAATGTCTGTGGCAGCGACCAGATGGCCCACCCACCTCACCTCTTCTGAATTCACATGCTGTTCCCGCAGCGCCCAGTGCCTTCCACGCTTGCTACTTCCCAGCACCAGGGTCCTGCTGGAAGCCACAATCTGTTTGAGACTCGCCCGGGGTGTGGGCGGAACATGGCAGGTGCCGCCCTGCCCCCTGGCTTTGCGGGGTCCATGCCACACCCTGGAGCCGGACCCCCTAGGAGCCCGAAAGTGAAAAGCGCTCAGAGACCTTCTGAGCTGAGAATGCCCCTTACTAGCATGATTCACCTCGACCCCCACGGAATCCTGGTCCTTTGGGCCGAGACCCCGAGCTTCTCTGCACATTCCGGTGCTTGTTCTGAGCAGAACAAGGATTTGTCACGTCGAGGACACGCAGGCCTTCCCGGATGACCGCAGGCAGTCCACGTTGTCACTGCCTCTCTGCCCTTGTGTGTGCTGTCCTCGGGGATGGGAAATCCGCGGCCTCCCTGGCGGCTCCTCCGCTGGACACTTGCTCTCCCCTCCCCCAAGCTGCCAGGGGCCAGGCTTGTGGTCTGTGTGGCTGGTCGGTGTGTGTGCGGCGGGGCCGAGCACCTCCAGGGCAGTGACACAGGGTGGAGAGGGGGCTACAGTCTGTGTGGCAGGAACTCCCAGGCAGGACTGGTGAGCAGTTCCTACTCTGGAGCCCTGTCTGCTCCAGAGGAGGGTCTTCACCCTCTCTTGCAACTGTGGCTCCACCCCCCGTCCCCCCAACCCCCCCACCCCGCGCACCAGGGAGAGCTGCCCAGGGCGCTGTGGCCCGAGCCGTCAGAGAGTCAGAGACTGGGCTGCAGACTCGCTCTAGCCCGAGGCTGGTCCCAGCGTCTGGTTTACTGTGGCAGGCGACGCCCGGGACCCCCGAGGAGATGGCGGGGCTACCCCGTCCCTGATCCTCAAGGTCCGGCTGCGCTGCGGTGCGACCCGCGCCCGGGGTCGCATTGCGACACCGCGGGGCCTCCTTTCTGCTTCCTCTTTGGCCCGTCGCTCACCTCCCTGGTTCCAGAGCCTGTGCCTCCCGGATCCTCGCCTCCTCCTTGGGCTGGGGAGCCTCGAACACCTGCACCCGCCTCTGTTCTAGAGGCTGCGACCAGCCGCTTAGGAGCCGCGCCGCCTGGTTCAGCCCCGGCCCCGCTGCAGCTGCTTCGCCTTGAAGTTGCTCTTCCTCCTGGACGCTCGTGAGAAGGACGTTCCGGGCCCTGAAGGTTCGCTGGAAGAGATGACGAAGGGGAAGCCTGCAAGCCGCTCACGGGGAAGAGAGGAGCGCCAGGGGATGGCGGTGGGGGCGCGGGAGTCACGGAGGAAAGGAAAAGGGAGAGGGACGCTGGGGACCCTTGTCCTTCTTTCCCAGCATTTGGACTTCCTTCTCTGTGGGACACCTCACCTTACCAGGCCGGCTGGCCTCTGGCTACAGTGGCTGAACATGCTTCGTGAGGCTGCTAGGGGTTGAATTGTGTCACCCCCTCCCCGCCAACTTGTTGAGGGCCTGACCCCCAAGGTGACTATATTTGGAGGTAATTGGGGTTAAATGAGGTCAAAGGGCAGGGCCCGGATATGGTAGGACTGGTGTCCTTAAAGAAGACACACCATCTGTCTCTCTCTCCCCTGCCCTGCCTTTCGCCTTCGCAAGCTCGCACAAAGATGAGGTGGGAAGACACAGCAAGATGACCTACAAGGCGGGAAGACAGGCCTCACTGGACGGTGACAGTGGCGGCACCCTGAGTTTGGCCAGCTAGCCCCCTGCGAGAGAATAAATGTGTTTACGCCACTCCGGGCTGTGGTATTTTGTGGTGGCAGGCCAGGGTGACTGAGCCAGGGGCACATGACCCACCTTCTTCCGGTCAGGTGCACCCATGCGTGTTCCCCAGTCAGGCATGTGGTGATGAGAAGGGGCGGCAAGTCCCTTTCCGGGAAGGGGCGGCCATGGGGGCCGGAATGTCCAGCTCCAGCGGCAGCTTCCAGAATCCACTATGGGTGGTGTCAGGGCTATAGTGACGTCACGTGCCTGCACGAGGCCAGTCTGTGGAGTGTTCTTACTACCTACGTAGCCTACAAGCCTGGTTCTTTGATCATTTCTGAGAGTCCGTGAGCCCTTAAAAAAAAACAAACCACTCACTGAAGTATCACATACCACAAGCTTCTGTCTTGCTGGAGTTTTACTGAATGACTACACCAATGTTATGAGCATTCAGACCAAGGAACAGAACATTAATGCCATTCCCCAGGGGCGTTCCCCGGGGCCTTGTTCCAGTCACTACCATCCTCCTAGAGGTAACTACAGTCCTGGCTTCTAAAAGCTCACGTTAGTGGATCACAAAGAATATATTCTTTTGTGGTGGGCTTTTACTGCTCAACATCATCTTCATCTTTGTGTGATTTGTAGATGCGGTTGCAGGTAACAGGAGTTCGTTCTTTTTCATGGCTGTATAGTATTCCTTTGCGTGAATCTGCCACATTTCTCTGTTCTCCTGTTGGTGGGCATTCAGGAGATTTCTATTTGGAGTCTATTACAAATAATGATGCTATGAACGTTACCATACATGTATGTTGTGGAACAGATGTGAACATGTCTTTCACGAGATCAAGAATTGCATGCTCTATTGAGTTCAAGCCCCACGTGGGGCATATCGTTTACATAAAAAAAAAAAGGATTAAACGGGTGCCTGAGTGGCTCAGTCGGTTAAGCATCTGACTTTGGCTCAGGTCATGACCTCATGGTTTGTGAATTTGAGCCCCGCATCAGGCTGTCTCCTCTTAGTGCAGAGATCCTGTCCCCTCTCTCACTGCCCCTCTCCTGCTCTCTCTGTCTCAAAAATTTTTAAAATTTAAAAAAGATATAAAAAAATAACAGCATTGTCTTTTTAAATTTTAACCACTCTAGTGGCTATGTTTATTGGCCATTTGAATATTTCTTGTTTTGAAGAGCTTGTATTTTGCCTATTTTAAAATTGCATTGGGGCGCCTGGGTGGCTCAGTCGGTTAGGCGTCCAGCTTTGGCTCAGGTCATGATCTCACGGTCCGTGGGTTCGAGCCCTGTGTCGGGCTCTGTGCTGACAGCTTGGAGCCCGGAGACTGCTTCAGATTCTGTGCCTCCCTCACTCTCTCTGCCCCTCCCCTGCTCATACTCTGTCTCTCAAAAATAAACACTTAAAAAATTTTACAAAATTGCATTGTCAATATTTATCTTGTTGACTTTATATATTTGAGACACAAGTCACTTGTCAGATAATGTATTGCAGTTATCTTCTCCCACTTTGTGACTTGTCTTTTCATTCTCTTAATGGTGTGGTTTGATAAGAATAAAATTTTAATATTCATGCCGTTGAATAGATCAATTGTTTCTTTAATGATTGCAGTTTTTGTGTCCCGTTTAAGGAATCTTTTCCTAAACCAAACTCAAGAAAAGAAGGTATTCTTTTTAAATTTCCTCCTAGAAACTTTGGTATACCTTCCAAATTTAGACATGCGATCTATCTGGAATTGTTTTGTGTATGAGATACAAGTCAGGTGTTAATGACGCAAAACCATTAGTAGGATAGTGAGCTTCCTCACTGAAATGCAGGGTCACCTTTGTTATACACTCCATTCTGTTCCATTGATCTCTTTGTCTATCCTTGTGTTCATCTCACACATCATCCCGCCCCCCCCAATTATTTTTACTGTGGTAAAATACACATAATATGAAATTTACCATCTTACCCATTTGGGGTATACAGGGGCATTCATATTTTTGGGTAACCATTACCACCATCCATCTTTTCCAGAATGCTTTTCATCTTCTCATACTAAAACTCTGTACCCATTAACCAATAATTCCCCATTCCCCATATCCCCAATCCCTCAGCAACCATGATTTTCCTTTCTGTCTCTGTGGTTTTGATTATTATAATTATTGTCTATAAATAGATCCATATAATACTGGTCTTTTGGGACTGGCTTATTTCACTTAGCATAATATCCTCAAGGTTCACTCATGGTGTAGCATATTTCCTTCTTTTTAATGGAGTAAAATATCCCATTTTATGTATATGCCAGAATTTCTTTACGCATTTAAGGTGAAAATAGACACTTGAGTTGGTTGTATGTAAATTTTTTGCCTTTATATATGTCTATGATACATTTTCAGTTAAGTTTTGTGTGCGAGGAAGAGAATTCGATTCATTCTTTTGTACATGGATATCTAGTTGTCCTGATACTATTTGTTGAAAAGGCTTCCTTTCTCCATTGAACGCCTTGGCAATCTTGTCAAAATCGATTGAGCATAAATATATGGATTTATTTCTAGATTCCTAATTCAGTTTCTTTTGTCTATAGCTATGTAGTAAGTTTTGACATTGGGAGGTTTGACCCTTCCAACTTTACCTTTCTTTTTCAAGACTGTGCTGACTTTTCTATTTCACTTGAAGTTCCATATGAGTTTTAGGATCAGCTTGTCCATTTCTACAAAAAAAAACATTTAAAATTTTGATTAGGATTTTATTGAATCTGTAGATATCTTATGGAGTATTGTCATCTTAACAATATTAAGTCTTGCAATCCATAAACATGGTATGTCTTTCCATTTCTTTAGAACTTGAATTGCTTTTAACAATGTTTTGTAGTCGTCAGTGCAGAAGTCTTAAAGTATTTAGATATAAATTTAACCAAAGAATTATATCATTTTTGGTGCTATTATAAAAGGGATTGCTTCCTTAATTTTAAGACTGTTCATTGCTAGTGTATAAAAATGGCAACGGAATTTTTTATATTTGTCTTATAGCCTACAATTTTGCTGAACTCATTTATTAGCTCTAATAGGTTTTTGTAGACTCATTGGGGCTTTCTGTTATATAAGATCAGGTCATCTGCAAACGGCTTCACTTCCTTTCTGCTCTGGATGCCTTTTACTGATTTATTTAATTTATCGCTTCGCATCGAATTATCCTTGCTAGAACCTCCAGTACAGTAAAATAGAAGTAGATAATATGGTTGAATAGAAGATAAAAGCAGCCATGCTCATTTTATTCCTAACCTTAAGAGAAAAGCTTTCAGCCTTTCACTATTTAAGTATGATGTTAGCTGTGGGCTTTTATATATGCCTTCTATCAGACTGGGAAAGTTCCCTTCCTTTAGCTTATTGAATGTTTTTTTAATCATGAAAGGGTGTTGGATTTTGTCACGTGACTTTTCTGTGTCTATTGAGATGATCTTGTGTCCCCTCCGCCTTCTGCCCCACCCCCATTTATTTATTTATTTATTTATTTTTTACAAATAGTTTTTTGTCAAATTAGTTTCCACATAACACCCAGTGCTCATCCCCACAAGTGCCCTCCTCCATGCCCACACCTCCCCCCCCCACATCCACCAGTCCTCAGTTTTTGTCAGCATTCAAGAGTCTCTCATGGTTTGCCTCTCTCCCTTTCCCCCACCATTTCCCCCCTTCTTCTCCCCCTTGGTCCTCCGTTAAGTTCCTCCTAATCCTCCTATACGTGCAAACATATGATATTTGTCCTTCTCTGTCTGACTTATTTCGCTCAACATAACACCCTCAAGGTCCATCCATGTTGCTACACATGGCCAGGTTTCATTGTTTCTCATTGCCATGTAGTATTCCATGGTATAGATAAACCACATCTTCTTGATCCATTCATCTGTTGATGGACACTTAGTCTCTTTCCATGTTTTAGCTATTGTGGAGAGTGCTGCTATGAACATTGGGGTACATGTGCTCCTATGCATCAGCATTTCTGTATCCCTTGGGTAAATTCCCAGCAGTGCTATTGCTGGGTCATAGGGGAGTTCTATTGTTAGTTTCCTGAGGAACCTCCACACTGTTTTCCAGAGGGGCTGCACCAGTTTGCACTCCCACCAACAGTGTAGGAGGGTGCCCCACCCCCATTTAAAAAATTAATATGGTGTATTACATAGACTGATTTTTTTAAAAAACTAAGATTCTTTAATTTTTTATTATTTTAAAAAATGTTTATTGATTTATTTTGAGAGAGAGAAAGCAAGCAAGCAAGGGAGGGGCAGAGACAGAGAGAGAGACAGAGAAGCCCAAGCAGGCCCTATGCTGTCAGCGCTCAAATTCACAAACCCTGAGTTTATGACCTGAGTAGACACCAAGAGTTGGATGCTTAACGCTTAGCCACCCAGGCGCACCTAGATTGACTTTTGTATGTCAAACTAATCTTGCATTAGAATGGGATTCTAAATCCCATTTAGTCATGTTTTATACCTCTTTTTATATATTGCTGGATTCAGTTAGCCAGTACTATATTGAGAATGTTTGCATCTATATTCATGAGGGGCTATAGTTTTTTTTTTTTTTTACTGATATCTTTTTTTGGCATGAGGGTAATAATTAGGAATGTGTTAGGTAGTGTGCTATTTCAATTTTTTGAAAGTGCTTGAGAAGGATTGGTATTAATTCTACTATAAATGATTGGTGGCTTTCATCAGTGAAACCATCCTTCCTGACTTTTCCTTTGTTGGAACTTTTTAGATTACTAACTATCTCTTTGTTATATGTCTCTTCATATTTTGTATCTATTCTTTTTTTTTTAATTTTTAATGTTTATTTATTTTTGAGAGAGACAGAGAGTGAGTAGGGAAGGGGCAGAGAGGGATGGAGACATAGAATCCGAAGCAGGGTCCAGGCTCCGAGCTGTCAGCACAAAGCCTGATGTGGAGCTCGAACCCACAGACTGCGAGATCATGACCTGAGTCAAAGTCGGATGCCCAACCAACTGAGCCACATAGGCACCCCTTGTATCTATTCTTGAGTCAGTTTTGGCAGTTTGTGGGTTTCTGGAATTTGTCCATTTCATCCAGGTTATCTAAATTTCTGGCATTATAGTATTCTATTATAATCCTTTTTAAAAAGTTTTTAATGTTTATTCATTTTCGCGCGAGAGAGATAGACAGAGAGTGATCAGGAGAGGGGCAGAGAGAGAGGGAGACACAGAATCTGAAACAGGCTCCAGGCTCTGAGCTGTCAACACAGAGCCCAATCTGAGGCTTGAACTCACAAACCACGAGATCATGACCTAAGCGAAAGTCGGAGGCTTAACCGACTGAGCCACCCAGGCGCCCCTATAATCTTTTAAAAAACATGTATGGTCTTCAATTTATTAAAAATATAATCCAGCTGGGGGCGCCTGGGTGGCTTAGTCGGTTAAGCGTCCGACTTTCGCTTGGGTCATGATCTCGCGGTTCGTGGGTTCGAGCCCCGCGTCGGGCTCTGTGCTGACTGCCAGCTCAGAGCCTGGGGCCTGTTTCAGTCTGTGACTCCCTCTCTCTCTGACCTCCCCTGCTCACGCTGTCTCTCTCTCTCTCTCTCCTAGAAATAAATAAAAAACATTTAAAAAAAAATATATAATCCAGCCAAGGAAGCAGAGACAAAACATGGCACGAAGTGACTTGCCCACTCTGGTCACACGGGGGCAGCGGCACGGCTGCTGTCAGGCCCCTTCCCTCCTCTCCCGTCTCTACAATCATTGTATTTTTGTCCGAAATGGAAGGTTGGAGTGTCCCTCACTAGGGAGACAGGAGCGTCTCAGAGGCTGGCTTCTTGCCTTTGCCCAGGTGAGCTCCCTGGGTCCTGTCTCCTAACCATCTTGCTTCCACACTCAGAGACCCCTCCCCGTTCCTCCATTTAATCACACATGCCTCAGAGAGAACTCTAGGGCCTTGTTACACAGGCAGCTGACTGCTAAGGAGCCCCTTCTCCCATCTTTCTTCTCCACCTCTTCCTCTTGACACCGCCCTCCCCCTTCCCCAAGGCAGCTCGCTAGGCCCTTGAGGAAGAGGAATCGAGGAGAGTGAAAAGGGGCAATGCCCTCTCTGAAGTCCTCTGAAACAACCGGAGTCCTGTTTGCTCCAGCTGAGGATCTGGGGGGGCGGGTGAGAGGCCGAGCTCTCATTTTCAAGGTCCTCCATGACTACATCTTGAGATGCGGTAGTCTTTCGCCGCTTGGGGTGTGGTTCACTAGTCCTGGCTGCCTGGTGGCCGCTCGCATGGCTGCTGTTTCTGGGGGAGCTTCTTCCCAGAGAGAGTAACGTGGGTACAGGCAATGGACGCCCGTTTCTTGAGGTGCCGCCATCTGATCAGCCCGCTGCTCCTAGTTCAGCATCTGCTGCTTGAACAGCTACTTCTTCGGGGGTGTCTGGGAGCCCCCGGGGCTGAGCTGCGATCCTGGCTCCACTGGCCTTTTACCACGTATGAATGTACGTATGTATGTATGCATGCATTCGTCTGTCCGTCCATCCATCCATCCATCCATCCATCCATCCATTCATTGTCAATAGTAATGTCTCCACGTTTCATTCCTGATTTTAGTAATTTGAGTCTTCCTCCAGCCCTCTTTTGTTTCTTGGTCAGTGTAGCTTATAAATTTTGTAGATCTCTTCAAAGAACTCTTGATTTCCTTGTTCTTCTCTATTGTTTTCCTAGTCCTTATTTCACTGATTTCTTTCTCATTTCACTTTATTTCTCATGTTTTTTTTTTTTTCTTTTTGTTTCCTATTTGCTCAGGGTTTCATTTGGTCTTCTCTTTCTAATTTCTTAAAGTGGAAATTCAAACTATTGATTTGAGGTCTCAATTTAAAAAAAAATTTTTTTTAACTGTTTTATTTATCTCTGAGAGAGAGAGAGAGAGAGAGCGTGAGCAGGGGAGGGTCAGAGAGAGGGAGATACAGAATCTGAAATAGGCTCCAGGGTCTGAGCTAGCTGTCCGCACAGAGCCTGATGTGGGGCTCGAACCCACAAACCGTGAGGTCATGACCTGAGCCGAAGTCGGACACTCAACCGACTGAGCCACCCAGGCGCCCCTGAGGTCTCAATTTTTTTTAATGTAGGCGTTTACAGCTGTAAGTTTTCCTCTGAACATTGCTTTTGTTTTGTTGTCTTTTTGTGTTCATTTTCCTTAATGTGCCCTCTTATTCTCCTTGTAATTTTTCCTTTGGTTAAAGTTACCCTCATTGGTCTTCTATCTCCTTTCTCCTAATCTGAAAACCCCAGTTCTCACTGACCATAGTATATTTACAAAAAATGTTTTGTGCCATGATACATACTCAACAATCTCAGGATAATAGTATTCTCACATTACCATTAGCAATATGATTACTGGGGGGGAAAAAACCCAAAAAACCAAAGGGCTGTCTTTCAGTTTATTTTTGTCCTCAGAGTATACCTCATTAGGAATGTACAGATAAGAGGGGAGCCAGCCTGGGATGGAGCCTGTAGCAGGAGTCAAGGTGCAGGAGGATGAGGTGTGGGACCGGAGCAGTCACGAAGGGTTTGCAGAGAAATGCCACGAAGAAGTGGACTCGATTGGTCCCGGGATTGCTTAGATGTGGGTGATGACTGTGATGTGGACATGCTTGGGTCTCTGACTTGGCCTCTTTGTGGTTGACGAGAAACACGGGAGAGGAAGGTAGGAGGGAGGGGAAAGGAAGTCTTTGAGGCACATAGGGGCACATCTAAGTGGAGATGTCCAAGCCACCACTGGAGCTCAGAAGAGCCATCAGACTCAAGATGCAGCCATGAGAATCTCTCACATGTCCACCATGTGAACACAGGTGGACACAGTTTAAGCCACAGGAACACAGTTTCATATCCAGGATGACTGTGCAGACTGGTTCCTTCATGGGGAGACCCGAGACACCAAATCCTGCAAAAATTCTATGTTTCATGGTCCTTGAAACTCCCCCTCCCCAGCTGCCCAGTAAATACACGGTTTGATTTGGGACTATTTCCCCCAGCCCAGTGAAGGGCTCTTGGAAGAAAGGGGTGTCAAGAATTCATTGGTTCGATGTGTCACCACTGAATAGGGAAGTATGGTCCTTTCTTCCACACTGGGCTGCATCAGAAGCAAAAATTCTTCTCTGAATTCAATTTCAGTCCCCAGTTTGTCTGTCCTTGTGGTGTCCAATATGTCACTTCTCTGCTTATACATCCTCAGTGACTGCCCGTCCTGTCTAGGATCAAGGCTACACTCCTTGGAGTGGCCCCAGAGGACGTGTGGGGCCAGCCCCCCTTCCATGGACTCTTTTCTCACCTATGAACACAGCTGGGGTTCCAGTCACATGAGCTCTTTGCTGTTCTGGCCACCCCTTGCCTCAACACATCTCTCTTCTTGCACATTTGCTGATTACTCTCATTTTAACTGTGCATTCCCTGACTTTCTTCCTCTCTTTCTGTGTTCTTATAACATTCTATGCTTCTAGTGTTGTAACTGTCAGATCTCTAAACTTTAAAATCCCCAGTTAAAATCCCCAGTTAAAATCACCCAGTGCCTGGGTGGCTCAGTCAGTTAAGTGTCTGACTCGTGATCTTGGCTCAGGTCATAATCTCACAGTTTTGTGGGTTCAAGCCCTGCATTGGGCTCTGTGCTGACAGTATGAAGGCTGCTTGGGATTCTGTCTCTCCCTCTCTCTCTGCCTCTCACCCACTCACACATGCTCTCCCTCTCTCTCTCTCCAAATAAATAAACTTAAAAAAAAAATCCCCAGTTACAGACTGTAACTTCTATTGATGCAATGACCATATCTCAGTTATCTCTGTATTTCCAGTTGCCTAGCACTGATGGCTCAGAGGGACTCTTGGAGGAGCAAATAAATGTGACTTATCCAGTGTCTGCTGGTGGCACATGACGAGTGCTCAGTAGCTGCTTGTGGGTTTAATGCCTGAACTACATAACAGTAATGTTGTACCCTGATGTGTGTGTTTGTCAGGAAAATGGTCTCTTTCCTTGTTTCTTTTTTTTAATGTTTATTTTTGAGAGAGAGAGAACATAAGCAGGGGAAGGATAGAGAGAGAGGGGGCCAGAGGATCCAAAGTGAGATTGTGTTGACAGCAGAGAGCCCGATGTGGGGCTCAAACTCGCAAACCATGAGCTCATGACCTGAGCCGAAGTCGGACGTTTAACCGACGGAGCCTCCCAGGCTCCCCAGTGTCTTTCCCTTTCTTACAATACCAGGATGTTGCTGGTGATAAATAAAGACTTAAACCAGGTGAATTATTTCAAAATGGGGTGTTCTGGATTTGGGGCTGCTATGCTATTGAATTTAGTAAAAGCAGAGCATTTTAGGCAAAGAGATGTCACTACATGTTACAATTATACTTAGATGTCTGTTTCTATCTCCATCCATCTGTCAGCTTTTGGCCGATATGCTCTTTTTCTAACTATTCTTTTTTTCTCGACCGTTTATAGGTTTTCCTGATACTCTCTTCCTGGCTCCATCTTTATCTCTATCTAACACTGAAACAACATGTTCAAAATGGCATTTTCAAAATTGGAATAGGAAAGAGATTCGCTGTGCTCCTATACTGGACCCTGACCCTGAGGCGTAAATTATTTAGTTACAGAAGCTTTTGTCAAATGCTGGGGCCCATCTGAGTGGGACTAGTTTTGTATCTCAGGATAAGAAACAGATCTTCGATGAAGAAATGGACTGAATCAAAATACAGGCTCAGACACACCAAATAAATAAGGATCATGCCTATATGTATTGTAAGGACAAGTGCTTAGTTCTCAAATTTCTCAAATTCAGGCCAAATGAGAATCATGTTAATGAAAGAGAACCATAATAGTCATCGCTCATTGACTGCTTCCTATGCGCCAGGACTGTGCAAAGTGTTTACATACATCATAAATTTTTGATCCTCACAACAGCCTTGCTGTGCTACAAATTTATGACCATCATCATTATTTTATTTTATTTTATTATTATTTTTAATTTTAGAGAGGGAGAGAGAACACGTGTACAGGTGTGGAGTGGGGGAGAGAGAGAGAGAGAAAGAGAAAGAATCTTTAGCAGGTTCCATGCTCAGCATGACCCTGGGATCATAACTTGAGCCAAAATCAAGAGTCGGATGCTCAACGGACAGAGCCACCCAGGTGCCCCCATCACTGTCATTTTATAAATGAGGAAACCAAAGTTTACAGAGTTGGGGCAACTTGTCCAATGTCACATTGCTGGTAGGCAGATGAGCAAAGACTCAAACCCAGGCCGAGAGCCCCAAAGCTAGGCTATCAGTTGCCATTGAAAGAAGAGGAAAGGGAGACAAAGACTGTGCCTACTGACCTCAACTCTTATGATCGTCAAAATCATGGACCACAGGAGGGCATTGCCACTTGATCTTGATTCTCTTTTCAGAAGAAACCTGTGTTCTCATTCTTGGCAGATTCTGAGACAATATCAGGTGGCTGGTGGCATGTGGGAAGAGAAGATAACAGTGTTGTGCCCGGAGCTCAGGGGCTTCATCAGGTGATTGAGAAGACCTGCGTCAGTGAAGGTCATGGGCACAGGTGGGTGCTGTTGGGGAGCACTGAACCATAGTGTTGGTTACACTCTGTTTTGGGCAGATGGTACACCAAGGAGCCACCACTTCAGAATGAGTGGCCCTTTTGGCACTTCAGGACTTCAAGTCCGTGACACGGGTCATGGTGAAGTGCTGAGTTTTGGAGTCTGGCAGACCTAGGTTCGAATTCTAAGATTGAACCACATAGTTGGCTTATGATAATGTACCCTCAAGCTAAAACTTGAATTTATCATTTGCAAAGTGGAATGATGATATTAAACTACATCAAAGGAAATACAAATCAAAACCACGCTGAGATACCACCTCACACCTGTCAGAATGGCTAACACGAACAACTCAGGCAACAACAGATGTTGGCAAGAATGTGGATAAAAAGGATCTCTTTTGCGCTGCTGGTGGGAATGCACACTGGTGCAGCCACTCTGGAAAACAGTATGGAGGCTCCTCAAAAAATTAAAAGTAGAACTACCCTATGACCCAGCAATTGCACTACTAGGTATTTATCCAAGCGATACAGGTGTGCTGTTTCGAAGGGGCACATACACCCCAATGTTTATAGCAGCGCTATTGACAATAGCCAAAGTATGGAAAGAGCCCAAATGTCCATCGATGGATGAATGGATAAAGAAGATATGGTATATATATACAATGGGGTATTACTTGACAATCAAAAAAATGAAATCTTGCCATTTGCAACTCTGTGGATGGAACTAGACGATATTAGGCTAAGCGAAATTAGTCAGTCAGAGAAGACAAGTATCATATGGCTTCACTCATATGAGGACTTTAAGATACAAAACAGATGAACATAAGAGAAGGGAAGCAAAAATAATATAAAAACAGGGAGGGAGACAAAGCATAAGACTCTTAAATATAGAGAACAAACAAAGGGTTGCTGGGGGGGGCTGTGGGAGGGGGATGGGCTAAATGGATAAGGGGCTTAAGGAATCTACTCCTGAAATCATTGTTGCACTATATGCTAACTAACTTGGATGTAAATTTAAAAATCAATCAATCAATCAATTGGGGCGCCTGGGTTGCTTAGTCGGTTAAGCGTCCGACTTTCGCTTAGGTCATGATCTCGCGGTTCGTGGGTTCGAGCCCCGCGTCGGGCTCTGTGCTGACTGCCAGCTCAGAGCCTGGAGCCTGTTTCAGTCTGTGACTCCCTCTCTCTGACCCTCCCTGCTCACGCTGTCTCTCTCTCTCTCCTAGAAATAAATAAAACATTAAAAAAATTAAAAAAAAAATCAATCAATCAATCAATCAATCAGCAAACTACCTCAGGGGGCTGTGAGGGCTAAATGAGACACTGTGTGCGAAGTGCTTAGCGCTGTGCCTGACCCAAAGTGGACCCTGAGAAAATGGTGCAGAGTCCCTGCCATTTCGTTATCATCGGAAAGCCCATCCAGGCCCAGGCCTGATTCTGAGAGTGTAAGTGACGCTTTGATAATAACAATTATGCCAAAGCAAAAAGAACTCCAGAAGAGGTCTTCAACAGAGATTTTTATCTAAACAGGAGAACTCCCATATGTTTTTTAAAAATGATGAAACCTTGGCTTAGTTAAGTTAAGGAACTTTCTGGAGGCCTCATGCTATTAAGTGATAGAACCCAGTTTCTAGCTTTTGTGACATTTCCATGAAATTAATGCTGCTACCAAGAAGCTCTTAGGGATGCGTTAGAAGTGCATTAACTCTCGGGGCACCTGGCTGGCTCAGTCAGTGGAATGTATGACTCTTAATCTCAAGGTTGTGAATTTGAGCCTCACATAAGTAAAGATTACTTTAAAATTAAAAAAAAAAAAAAATCATGGGGCTCCTGGGTGGCTCATCAGGTTGAGCATCCAACTCTTGATTTTGGTTCAGGTCATGATCCCAGGGTTGTGGGACTGACCCCACATTGAGTGTGGGGCCTGCTTAGGATTCTCTCGGAAGGTTTAGTTGTCTTAGAGAGAGAGAGAGAGAGAGAGAGAGAGAGCATGAACAGGGAGGGGCAGAGAGAGAGGGAGACCCAGAATCTGAAGCAGGCTTCAGGCTCTGAGCTGTCAGCACAGAGCCCAATGCAGGGCCTGAACTCATGGACCCTGAGATCGTGACCTGAGCCAAAGTTGGACGCTCAACCAACTGAGCCACTCAGGCACCGCAAGAAGTTTGTTACTCTTTAAAGAGCTGTGCCTCCCTCCTGTGTAGCATGGAGATAAACAAACAGCTCTGAGGCTGCTGGGGAGATTGTTCATAGAAGTATTTAACAGTCATTAAACACTATAAAAGACAGACTTACAAGGCATGGCTGAGACTATGGTGGCCATTACTTCCTATCTCCCCCTTTTCCATAGATGATCTACTGTATCTAAAATATAAAAATATTCCACAAACTTCATGGACAGAAAAATACTATACCCATGAAACTAATACACAATACAAAACGTGCACTCTCAAAACTAATTTCAGGAATACTATTAAGGGCAAAATAATGGCTTTAAAACAAAACTATGGAGAATAGACCCTAGACATTTTTGGAAACACAAAATGACTTGTACATGTTCTAAGTATTTTACACACATTATCTCACTTAGACCATCACCAGTCGATGTGGGAGGTATCATGAGCCCTCCTTGCACAAACATAAACACTGAGGGTTAGTGAAATTAGGTAAATTGCTCACAAGTCTTAGCAACACTTTCCTGGTTGTGAGTCACAGCCAACTGGAGCTCAATTTTGCAAAGGGAAAAGAGGACCCAGGATTGTGCTGGGACATTCTAGACGGAAGGTGGTGAACCTTGATGCAGATACTGAAATCATCTGAGCAGAATCTGACCTCTGTCCTCATTTCCTTGCCAGTCAGCACACGTTATCTGTGGATGCTCTCCGGCTTCGGGGCAGTGGGTGGGAACTGGGCAATAGTCTACGGGAGCACTTAACGCCTTCAGGAAATCCTGTTGTCGTGGTTATCCAGAACCAATAGGGCCAGACCAGAAGCTCATTCTAAAGACTTGAAGGGGCAGTGTCACTGAGCCCACTGTGTTTTAGACGCTGTTCTAAGTATTTTACACACATTATCTCACTTAGACCATCACCAGTCGATGTGGGAGGTATCATGAGCCCTCCTTGCACAAACATAAACACTGAGGGTTAGTGAAATTAGGTAAATTGCTCACAAGTCTTAGCAACACTTTCCTGGTTGTGAGTCACAGCCAACTGGAGCTCAATTTTGCAAAGGGAGGTGCAAAGAGGACCCAGGATTGTTTTGCTGAACGGACAGGCCCTGCCTCTAGACTCAGGAAGGTGGTGAACGTGGATCAGGAAAGAGCTGGGAGCCCAGCAAGCACACCCCTGATGCCTCCTTCTCGCTGGCTGCGGCGTGGTCTCTTTCTCTTGGTTTCTTCGCCCTTGTGGAGGATGATGGCTGGTCCACAGCTGTGGAAGTCATGTGCTACAGGGTCAGCCACCTGCCGAATCTGACTGTTGCAGGGTCTCCATTCTAAACCCTTTACAGGGACGTCTGTATCTTCCTCGTAGGGTCCGCAACCACGCGCGTATGGTTGTAAGAGTTTCTTCATGTGTGGAGGTGAAAGACGATTTCAACCACCTCCAGGCTGGCCTCAAATTTCTAATTGATTAAGTTCTTTCCAGCTTATGTCTGACCTCGGCAAAAGGTCCCACAGGGAAAGCATCCCTTGATGGGCACCGAAAATACCAGCTCGAGCAGTGAAGACGGGCCTGAGTCAGCAAGACCCTGACTGAGTCCAAGACAGTGATCGATCTGACCTTCACTGCCCACCTGCAGGCAGCCAGGGCCCTTTGTCTCACATTTGCCTTGTATAAACCTGGACGTATTGTGGGCCCTTTGTAGACAGTCTTTGAGATGCTAGCCCGCTCTCTTCCCGGTGTCCGCCTCACTGAAATAAATCCCTTTCTTGTGTCACAGCCACCTTTCTCTCTTCAAGTGACTGGACCCGGTCCGTTTGGGATCCCCAGAACCAGGTGCTCTCAGGCCCCTGTGCTCCGGCTCCAGAAAGACTGAGCAATGGCTTCTAGGCAAGCAGGGGAAGAATCGTGGGATCGACAAACATGAAAAAGGCACCTGCTGTGTACCAAGTCCATGCAGCTCGTAAGATTTAAATTCCTGTGTATCTGAATTTATTCCAGACTCTGGGTTTGTTCTATTCCTATGAGGCTTCCAAACAAATCTGTTTGGTCCTTTCTTTTTGGGATTTCTTTAGCCTCCCAAAAAAGTTATCAGATTTCTAGAAAATTTGTTGCGGAAAGCTTTCTGGATAAAAGTCTTTCCTGCATGTGTGTTTGGTCTCTTGGCATTCCTGCACCTTCCTCCCAGCTTTGAACTATCCAAACTCTAGGTTTAGCTTAAAATATTCATTTACAAGCTTCACTGTGCATCAGGATCCCTTCGGGGAGTTTATTGAAACACACTGCTGTGCCCCCACCTTGAGTTTCTAATTTATTAGGTTTGGAGTGAAGCTCAAGAATGTGCATTTAAAAATTTTTTTAAATGTTTTAGTTATTTTTTGAGACAGAGAGAGACAGAGTGAGAGGGGGGATGGGTCAGAGAGAGGGAGACACAGCATCCCAAGCAGAATCCAGGCTCCTGAGCCATCAGCACAGAGCCCAACATGGGGCTTGAGCCCAGAAACCATGAGATCATTACCTGAGATGAAGTCAGACACTTAACCAACTGAACCACCCAGGTGGTGCATTCTAAAATTTTTTTTTAATGTTTTATTTATTTCTGAGAGAGAGAGAGAGAGAGAGAGAGAGAGAGAGCAAGAGCGAGCGAGCAGGGTAGGGTCAGAGAGAGAGGGAAGCCCAGAATCTGAAACAGGCTCCAAGCTCTGAGCTAGCTGTTAGCACAGAGCCCGACGCAGGGCTCAACCCAGAACCCACGAACTGTGAGATTATGACCTGAGCTGAAGTTGGACACCCAACCAACTAAGCCATCCTGGAGCCCCAGGCGGTGCATTTTTAACAAGTTCCCAAGAGATTCCAACTCTGCTGCCCTGGGGACCACACTTTGGGACCTGCTTACCAGGAAAAGCCAAAGTCATGAACAAAGCCACTAGCATAATGCCTCACATTATTGTATGGGATGAACTTCTTAATGCAGAAAATGCATTTTTTCATTACTTCTTCACATATATTCAGCTATTCAGATTTGAGTTCTTGTCTACAACATGCTGCTTTTAAATTATGTTAGAAAACTGTAGGGGCGCCTGGGTGGCTTAGTCGGTTAAGTGTCCGACTTTCGCTTAGGTCATGATCTCGCGGTTCGTGGGTTCGAGCCCCGCGTCGGGCTCTGTGCTGACTGCCAGCTCAGAGCCTGGAGCCTGTTTCAGTCTGTGACTCCCTCTCTCTCTGACCCTCCCCTGCTCATGCTGTCTCTGTCTCTCTCTCCTAGAAATAAATAAAACATTAAAAAAAAATTAAAATAAATAAAATAAAATAAAAAAAGGACCAAAGTACAGAGGAAAGTAAAAAAAAGAAAAAAAAAAGAAAACTGTAATAAATAGCTCTTTGCCTAAGGTCACCTGACTTGCTGTCAGTTAAGCGTCTGACACTTGATTTCAGCTCAGGTCATGGTCTCATGCTTCATGGGATTGAGCCCCAAGTCAGGCTCTGCATCAGCAGAGCACGGAGCCTGCTTCAGTTTTTATCCTCTCTCTCTGCCCCTCACCCCACTCATGCTCTCTCTTTCTCTAAAAAAAAAAAACTCTTCCTAGGGGTGCCTGTATGGTTCTGTTTGTTAAGCGCCTAATATTTGCTCAGGTCATGATCTCACAGTTTGTGAGTTTGAGCCCTGGATTGGGTTCTCTCCTGTCAGTACTGAGCCTCCTTTGGATCCTCTGTCTCCCTCTCTCTCTGCCCCTTCCCTGCTTTCTCTCTCTCTCAAAAATAAACAAACATTGGGCACCTTGGTGGCTCAGTTGGTTAAGCATCTGACTTCAGCTCACATCATGATCACACGGCTTGTGAGTTCAAAGCCCGAGTCAGGCACCGTGCTAACAGCTCAGAGCCTGGAGCCTGCTGTCTCTGTCCCTCTCTGCTCCTCCCCCACTCACGCTCTGTCTTTCTCTTTCCTTCAAAATTAAATAAACACTTAAAAAATGTTTAAAAATCAATTACATTTAAAAAAAAAAGAAAAGAAAATATTTTCTACTGTCATAAAGAACTATCTTGGTAGCCACTGAACTACAAATGTAGATAATGTGACACCACTTTGGGAATTGTTCAGTGCTCAACTTGTGCAACCACATGTGGCAGCCTGGTGGGATGCTCGTCTGCTGCAAACAGAAATGAAATTTCCCTTCCTTGCTTTCAAAGCTTTATTTGTCAAAAGATTTGGGATACTTTTAGCACCTTTAAAAATGTCTCATTTAATTCTTTCTCCCCTTCTTTCATCTTCAGGTAACTATTAATTACTTGAGGGACACCTGGGTGGCTCAGTCGGTTTAGTGTACAATTACAGTTTGGGTCATGATCTCACGGCTTGTGGGTTTGAGCCCTGCTTGGGGCTCTGTGCCGACAGCTTGGAGCCTGGAGCCTGCTTCGGAGTCTATGTCTCCCTCTCTCTCTCTCTGCCCCTCCCTCACCTATGCTGTCTCTCTCTTTCCCCCAAATAAATAAACATTTTAAAAAATAAGTTGACAAAAACGCTAGTTTTAAAATTCTTCTTTTCACACAGGAAAATGAATGAACTGGTTAGTCCATGTCTGCCACTTACTGAATTCATGTTCTTTTTTTTCTCCCCCAGGATGAAATTTCCACGTTTATTTTTCTTTCACGTACATAGAAAATGGCAGCGAAGTGTCCTAGGAAAGAGACGGAATGGGTGTGGTGCTTCTATACCAGCCTGGACTTTGTGCTTCAAAGGTAAACTACTCATTTTGAAAACAAAAGATGTTATAGCTTGATTTTAATTGCTAACAATTCCTTGGGGCTCCCATTTGTTTTTTATACTGTTAGTTTCTTCCAATCCGTTTTCAAACGACACACTGCATTACAAACGATGGCACTTAACTATTGTAGCATTTCATGTTTACACCAACAAAAGAAATTCACAAGGCATAATAGCATACAATCTTGACATTTATTTTTTAAATACTCCTTTTATTTTATTTTTAATTTTTTAAATATTTATTTATTTTTGAAAGACAGAGAGTTAGAACATGAGCAGGGGAGGGCAGAGAGAGAGGGAAACACAGAATCTGAAGCAGGCTCCAAGGGTCCAAACTGTCAGCCCAGAGCCCAATGTGGGGTTTGAACTCACCAACCGTGAGATCATGACCTGAGCCAAAGTCGGCTGCTTAACTGACTGAGCCACCCAGACGCCCCCAATCTTGACATTTAGTAGTAGCAACAAAACAAGATAAATAAAAAACATGGTTTTTTTCTGTACAAACATTGTTTTCTCTGTACATAACTTTGTTCACATTTAAAGAATCATCTTTGGGGCGCCTGGGTGGCTCAGTTGGTTAAGAGTCTGACTTCAGCTCAGGTCATGATCTCACAGTTCGTGGGTTTGAACCCCGTGTGGGGCTCTGTGCTGACAGCCAGCTCAGAGCCTGGAGCCTGTTTTGGATTCTGTGTCTCCCTCTCTCTCTGACCCTACCCTGGTCACACTGTCTCTCTCTCTCAGAAATAAATAAAACATTAAAAAAGTTTTTTAAAAAGAAAGAGAGTTCCTCTACCGAGCACCTCCTTGCTCCCCCACGAATCCGGGGACTCTGGATCCTGTTTTGCTTATAAGAAGGTCATTTAGAGGCCCCTGGGTGGCTCAGGTGGTTGGGCTGACTTTCACTCAGGTTATGATCTTGCTGTTTGTGAGTTCAGGCCTTGCGTCAGGCTCTGTGCTGACAGCTCAGAGCCTGGAACCTGCTTTGAATCCTTTGCCTCCCTTTCTCTCTGTGACCTTCCCCTGCTCATGCTCTGTCTCTCAAAAAATGAATAACATTAAAAAAAAAAAAAGAAGGTCATTTCATGGATTTGCTTACATAATTTGTGGTTAGTTTCAGCCCATACTGTGTTGAATAATCAGTAGAAGCTGGGAAGTGAGCTCCGTCATTAAGATAAGGATCTTCCTGGCTATGAGGAGACAGCACATACAATCTCTGTGTTGAAGCTCTTTCTGTTGGAGTCGTCTTGACTGCAATACAGCTGCTGATGCCTGAATGTTGGTTGGTGGTAGACAAGGAAGGATGTGATTCAAATCGGACTTGCTCTAACGTAGACACAGGTGTAATAAAATGGTCCTGATGCCACCATCCTTTTTATAAATGCTCTGTAGGTCCCGATATTGTCATAACATATGCAAGACCTGGGCTGCTGCCTTCATCACTTTTATTTATTTATTTATTTATTTTTATTTTTTGGTCCTAATGCCTTCATCACTTTTAGAGATGAGCTGTCTCCTCTGCCCTGGGTCCTGTTCTTCAGCTTCTCTATACTCCCTGCATCAGCCAGGGTTTTGGCATTCTCCATGTTTTTGCTGGTGACCTCGTGCAGAGCACAGCAGGTGGCCGCCATGGTCTTATCAGACGGCACACAGGGGCCAGTGCCACCAGGAAACCTGCTGACCAGGTGTCGAACGGCATATTTACGCCGAGCTCCTTGTTGTGAAGATCCAGCGCCACATTCCTCAAGGCAGTTGCCACAGAAAATACAACTCTATCAAATCCATACTCAGAAGTTCTATGAGGATGGGAGCCTTTTTCTTTGCAGAAGGCTCCCCGGATGTATGCCGCAAACTTCCAGTTTCCAGCAGATGGTTTCTGGAGAGACTCGGCAGAGCCTTCCAAGGCGGCTGGGTTGGAACTATCTAGAAGGGTCAGAAATGGTTTTAACCACTGACTGATGCCATGGCATCTTTAAGGGGGCTTTGACAGTCCCGGGATAGGACCGACTCCATCTCATTGATCTTCTTGTGGTGCTCTCTTTCTTTTTCTTCTTCCTCCCCCAGGAGCTTGGCCTCGAGTCCCTGCCGGGAGATTTTCCTAGGAAGTCATCCGGCTCACTCAGCCCCAGGAGCTGGTCGACGGCACAGGTTCCTCCAGGTGCACACGCAGCTCTCTGCAGCCTGGCTGCCGTAATCGGGGGTGTTCATGGGTGTGGGGATTGCGTGCAGCAGCGAGCCCACCAGCCCCTTCAACAGGAGCACATTCGCTTTCTCGCCTCCTCCTCTTCAGAGCTGAGGGTCCTCAGGCAACCTGTGGTGTCACGCAGAACGAATGACATCTGGAATTTAATTTTGTGATCATCATCAAAAGAAGAGTTGCTCCATCTGAGTGTGGGATGGTCACAATGTTTGTTGAGGCCAAGAGAGCATATCGAATGATTGCCTTCTTCTTCTTCTTTTTTTTTTTTTTAATATTTTTATTTATTTCTAGGAGAGAGAGAGAGACAGCGTGAGCAGGGGAGGGTCAGAGAGAGAAGGAGTCACAGACTGAAACAGGCTGTAGGCTCCGAGCTGGCAGTTAGCACAGAGCCCAACACGGGGCTCAAACCCACGAACCGCGAGATCATGACCTAAGCGAAAGTCGGACGCTTAACCGACTAAGCCACCCAGGCGCCCCTCGAATGATTGCTTTCTTTGCAGCCTCAAATGAGGATAAATTCCAGAGAACGCCTGTAGGGTAACAAGCTCCCTCACTTCTGCACTGTATTTTCTCAACAGCTGGAGCAAGGCAGGCATCCCCACCAACATTCTTTCATTGCTATTTTTTTTTTTCATCTGTAGACTTGCCCAAACAAGGTTTCAGATGGTACCAGAAGCATTCTGCTGAACTCCCCCAAATCTGTGGTCCAAGAGGTCAACTAGATGCTTGATTCCCCCTACCCTACACACCTCCAGTTTCACGTAGGTGTCACCATAGTGCAGGTGCTGCAGACGGACTTGGGCTCCCTGGGCTGATGGGAAGTGGTGTTGTAGCCGGCGAATGACTTTGAGTAACTGGGGATCACACCAGGCGAGCTCCCTGGGGTCCTTCTGAATGCTGCGTGCGAAGCCTGTTACAATTGCTCTCCTGCCCTCTGTATTGTATTGGCTTGTAGGGGTCTGCATCGGTAGCTGTTGTGTTTCAGAGTGTAATTATTCCTTTGGTATGTAAGGGTGCTTCGTGGGCTGGATGTGCTTTGCAGATTTCTAGCACCTACTGAGGTTGCGCTAAGCGATGCTGTCTGTGATCCTTGGGGCTACACGGTCCTGTGGTTTGGGCTGCGCTACACTGGGCTGTAAGAGGTCCTCCCTATGTGCATAGGAGTGGTGTGCAACTCAGGAGACAGAGCTGATTGAAGGTCTTGCTCAAGCTGGCTGTGCGGACTAGCATAGGAACTCTGTAAGCCTGTCAGGCTTTGTTGGAATCATCTTTCTATAAATTTCACGCTGCTGCTGTCCAAATTGTTCCATGGTGTGAACAGTCCTTTGAAGGAAGGGCCCGCGTGTCATGGTATGGCACTCATCCCTGGGTGCTTGGGGTATAATCACACTGCTTACCCTTGGGATGGTGAAACTAGTTGATTCTGTGCAGCCACCAGGGTCAGTGGGGACCCTACTCTGCTGGTGGTTTAGTACTGAGGGGCTGGTCTGTGGGGATTGGAGGTCTGCTGCCTCCAATTGGTGACTGAGCCAATCCGACTTACAGCTGTTACAGAGGTGAGTCTCTGTGCAGAGCATCTGCCTGTGAGCAGGTAATGTGGTGGAGGAATGTGCACTAGGGTTCAGTGGTTGGGAGGCCGAGAACCAAAGTCACCTCCCAGAGAAGTTCTCAGTGACCCCCCTGAGGGAGCCACACCTGTGCTGATAACATAGGAAGAAGACTGCGCTCTAGATGGAACTGAACCAACTCTTCTCATGGCCCCAGCGGCTACTGATGGCTGACTGGTGTTCAGCCTTCAGCTCTTGAATTCTTCACGGAATGGTTGTTAGTTGATCTGATGAATGAAGGCTGCGGTCTGTTATCTGACTTACTCAAATTCTGGCTGTTGTGGAAACTTCCTGCTTCCTGAGATCCACTGTCAGAATTTGTGTCGAACTGGAGTTACCCAGTGATCTTTCATGGAGAGAGGGGTGTTCTGGTGAATATTCTGGCTCTGGGCCATTGAGATAGTTGTTGCGGTGGACAGCACCAGACGCTAGGTTTGTGTACACCAGTATTTGGCACACCTGTCGGTCTCCAAGGAACTGACTTCTCAGTTGAGTGGGTGGCTGGCCATACTTGGTGATTCTGCCCCAAGCCTGTGTCTTTCTAGCTGACTGGCAATGATCTGCCTCTCCACTTCCAAATCTCAGGCGAGTCGTTGAAACAGAAACTGCTGCTGCTGTGATGCTAGGCTAGACTAGTGGTGGCTGTGGTCGCGAGTTCCATGCATTCGCCAGCAGAGGCAGCTTCCTGGAGGGTCTGTGGTTTCCACCCCCTCCACCACCCAGCCCTACTGGAGAAAAGGCATTCCTCTTTCTAGGCGTTGCTCAGGAGATCAGGGACAATCTGTGCCCAGGGGTCGCCACTGTGGCACCTGAAATATTTTGAGAAGTGCCACGGCCAAGCAGATGCCCGCCCCCTCCCCCGAAGCGGCCTTTCCCCACCACTCCCAGGGTGCATGGACTCAGCCCGGAGTCCCCTATACTGCCCAGAGCCCGCCGCCCAGCCGCCAGCCCACCCACGCTGAATTCATGTTCTAAAATAACAGTCATATCCGAACACAAACATTTATATCCAAATTCTCGACCCTGTAATGGAATTGTGCCCCGAGTGCCTATTTAACTTCACCTTCTCCATATATGAAGGATGTCTAAAACCAGGATGACTTTGAAGACAGGGTAAAGTGAAATGATGTCTGAACCACACTCCAGACACACAGTTGTGCACGTTGTATAGTTGACTCTGGAACAACATATGGAATTGTGCGCGTCCACTCATATGTGGATTTTCCCCAGTAAGCACAGCACCGCGCTGTAAATATGTTTTCTCTTCTTATGATTTTCTTAACACTTTTCTCCAGCTTGTTTTAAGTGTGCAGTATATAATGCATATAATGTACCAAACACGTGTTAATCAACTGTTTATGTTACTGGGCTTCTGGTGAACAGTATGCTCTCAGTAGTTATGTGTTTGGGGAGTCAAAAGTTATAGGGGTATTTTTTTTCCCTGGTGGAGACGGTGGAGTGGGGAGGGGAGTGGATGGGGCTGGGAGGGGAGTTGGCACTTCTAACCTCTGGGTTATCAAAAGGTCCACCATACCAGTAGAAAGGACTGAATCAACAAACATGCAGGAAAAATTCGACCAGCTTCATGATTTTATTTGAACAAATTCGGTAAAGAAATTGCTCCGAGCAGGTTCTCTGAAAAGCTCTGCATACACACTCAATTTTTCTGCAGACCTTGGAAATGGAAATTTATTAATTCTTACTGTAGAGAGCTGGAGTCGAAACATGAAACCACTGTGCTGAATTTGTAAAATGATAAAGAAGTATACGAGAGAGAGAAGTTTGTCATTGGCTCTTCTTTGGTCTTTTGAAAAGGAAAAGTATTGTCCTACGAGCACATTTAAGACTGCAAGATGCCCATGAGCTCTGCAGGTGTAAATCACCCCTGCACCCTGCCTGCACCCCCATGGTGGCTTCCGAGTGAAGTGTTTGTGGGACTCTGGAGGTCATGAGGAAAAAGGCTGGGTGACAGACAGAGCCGGAGAACACTGCATGTCACAGATTCTACAGCTGCGTTTTGGAAATCAGATCGTCTCTATGAAAGTGGCCTCTTCGGAGAGGCAGCAAATGCAGAAGCCAAGGAAATAAGGGCTCAGAAAAAAGTGAGTTCGTTCTTGTTAGAAATTTGGGGTTTTACCATAGACTTTGTTTCTACGCCATTTGCTTGGTATTCCTTCTGAAGGGGAAGGACTAATAAAAAATTTTTTGTAGTGTTTATTTTATTTTTGAGAGAGAGAGGGAGAGAGAGAGAGAGAGAGAGAGAGATTGAGAGAGAGAGGCAGAGAGAGGGAGACACAAAATCTGAGGCAGGTTCTAGGCTCCAAGCTGTCAGCACAAAGCCTGACGAGGGGCTTGAACCCATAAACTGGGGGATCATGACCTGAGACGAGTTCGGATGCTTAACCAACTGAGCCACCCAGGGACCCCAAGAAGGACCAATTTTTAAAATTGAAATATCTTCTGGTGTGCCAGGATGGCTCAGTGGGTTAAGTGTCTGATTCTTGGTTTTAGCTCAAGTCATGATCTTATGGTTCATGGGTTCAAGCCCCGTGTTCAAGCCTCTGTGCTGATGGTATAGAGGCTGCTCTGCATTCTCTCTCTCCCTCTCTCTCTGCCCCTTCTCCACTCATGCTGTTTCTCTCTAAATAAGTAAATAAACTTAACATAAAACCCCTCACCTCTCCTCCCCTGACATGGCTTCTGAGAAGTTACTTATCTTCCTGCTTGGAAACCTCATCTAACACGGTAACTTACCTGGAAGATACTTCTTGTCTACTAATTGCCTGGTAATAATTTTTGGTCAAAAGTAACACAGTATGACCATGTACAAAGAGAATGGTGTAAGCTCTCTGTTATAAAAAGGAAAATATGGGATCAGAGATATGCGTCTCCCTCCAAGAAAGGAATTATCTTCAAAATGAAACTCTGAATCAAATCACTGACTCAAGTGCTTATTAATGCCGTGCCATGAAATGGCTTAGTTTGTGCTGATACGAAAATGAAATGTATAAGCGTCTGAACTCTATCAAGAGCTTGGGCTCATTGATGGTCCAATCTCCAGGGAAGGTCCAGAGCAAGACCAAACTTAATTATGTTCTGTGGTTTTCCTCTTTATACTTAATATAAAGAAATAAAGACTCTTATTGTCAAACTGTTTTAGTTACAGAGCTTTATAAACTTTAAACCTTTTTTTTTTCTTAATTTTAGTTGAGAGAGAGAGAGTGTGTGTGAGAGGAGGAGTGGGAGAGAGAGAGAGAGAATCTTCAGCAAGCTTCGTGCTCAGGGCAGAGCCTGACCCAGGGCTTGATCTCAAGACCCTGGGATCATGACTTGAGCAGAAATCAAGAGCTGGATGCTCAACCGACTGAGTCACTCAGGCACCCTGAGCTTTATAGATTTTTAAACCTTTAAAGTCATATTAATGTCAAAGTTTCTGCCAGTGTTTTAGATAATTGTGAAGAGGCACAGTAATCGGTTGGGGTAATAGATAATAGTGGTCCCTCATTCACTGATGGCAAATGAATGTTTTGAATTTAATTTTTTTCCTTGCCTTTCTGGGTTTTTCATCTGTAAAAAGCTATGAAAACCCCAGCATCACTTTTCGTTGTAAGATGACCACTGTAATTAACAGCCTCTCTTGTGGAGATATTTACAAACTTAGATTTAATTAAAATGCTGCTGGATAGTTTCAAAACCTAACACAGTAGGGAGCTAGATTTTCATAACCTATGAGGAAATAGGAGACAGATCTATGATTTGAGGAGACATTCAGGGAATCATCCATTGAATTATCAAGTGCTTACCATATTAAGCTCCCGTCCTCCTGGGAGCCTCATTCTAGATTATTAGAACCAAGGCCTGGCTTCCCAGTGTAATCTGGGCAGGTACCTTGCTCATGTCTGATCCTCACATCTGTTTACCCTCTGGTGTGGGCATATTTTATCAGTGAGGAAAGAGGCTCAAGCTAAGAGGCTGATGTCCATCCACATCTGTTCCAACAGGGCGGAAACTTTGCTTGCTCTGTTTCCAGAACAGCGCAGAACTTGGAAAAATGTGTGTTCATATTTTCTGCTCATTACTTAACTGAGTATTTGTTTTTTGGGTGTTGAGTTCTTTATATGTTTTGGATACTAGCCTTTTATCGGATATGTCATTTGCAAATATTTTCTCTCATTATGTTGTCTTTTAGCTTTGTTGATTGTTTCCTTTCCTGTGCAGCTCTTTATATTGATGAAATCCCAATAGTTCATTTTTGCCTTGGTTTTCCTTGCCTCGGGAGAAATATCTAGAAAGATGCCTGTGCTCTCTACTAGGATTGTTAATGGTTTCAGGTCTCATGTCTAGTTTCATTTGAGTTTGAGTTTCATTATTTTGCTCATGGCTGTCCAGTTTTCCCAGCATCATTCATTGAAGGGACTTCTTTCTATTGCCTATTCTTGCTTCCTTTGTCAAAGATTAATTGACTATGTAATGGTGGTTTATTTCTGCACTTTCTATTCTGTTCCAATGATCTATTTTCTACTTTTTGCCAGTGCCCTTTGTAGTATATCTTGAAATCTGGGATTGTGATACCTCCAGTTTTTTTCTTCTTTTTCAAGATTGTTTTGGCTAGTTAGGGTCTTTTGTAGTTCCATACAGATTTTAAGATTGTTTGTTTTTGTTCTGTGAAAAATGCATTAAATGTGTAGATTGCTGTGGATAGTATGGATATTTTAACAGTATTTGTTCTTCCCATGCATGAGCATGTCTTTCCATTTCTTTGGGTCATCTTCAATTTCTTTCATCGGTGTTTTATAGTTTTCAGAGTATAGGTCTTTCACATCCGTGGTTAAGTTTATTCCTGAGTATTTTACTATTTTGAGTGCAATTGTAAATGGGATTGCTTTCTTAATTTCTTTCTGCTGCTTTATTGTTAGCGTATAGAAATGCAATGGATTTCTGTATATTGATTTTGTATCCTGTACCTTACTGAACTATTCATCAGTTCTAGAAATGTTTTGGTGGAGTCTTTTGGGTTTTCTCTATGTAGTATCCTGTCATGTGCAAATAGTGACTGTGGTTCTTCTTCCTTACCAATTTGGATTCCTTTTATTTTGTTTTTGTCTAATTTATTTGTTTTTGTCCTTTTATTTTGTATTTTATTTTATTTTGTCTCATCTGATTGCCGTGGCTAGGGCTTCCAGTACTAAGTTGAATAAAAGTGGTGGGACTGGACATCCTGGTCTTGTTCCTGACTTTTGGGGGAAAGCTCTGTTTTTCCCCACTGTGTATGACATTAGCCGTGGGCTTTTCATAGAAGACCTTTATTATGTTGAGGTATGTTCCCTCCAGACCCACTTTGTTGAGGGTTTTTATCATGAATGGATGTTGTACTTTGTCAAATACTTTTTCTTATTGGCAGCATTTAATCGCTGAAGGGACAAGGGTCAGTGACTGTCATCTCTATGTGTTTATATCCATGATGGTACCTGCAAAATTAGAGTCTAAATGGAATTTCATGGCAACAATTCTAAGCTAAAAGTATAATCTTGGCTTAAATCTCAGCTTGGATATTGTAGCTTCTACCCAGGAATGATTTGATTTTTGATCCTACGGTTTTTATTCTTTCTCTTTTTGAGGTATCATGTTGACTGATTTTGTGAATATCGAGCCACACTTGCATCTGTATAATCTGCAAAGTTTTAACTATAAATCCGCAGATGATTTTACCTTAATTACATGCAAGATTCTGTCTCCACATGACAGTAAGAATAAGCCTGTGGACCTCTTCCCTTGAAAAGCATGTCAACTATGCTTGTTGACCACAGGAAGAGCTCCACGAAGAATCTTTGGGCATTCAAGTAGCTCACCAGACCAAAAACCTCCTGAGATATTAAATAGCATTGAGTGTAGGAGTCAGGTCTACTTTTCTCTGCAGTAAAAGACTCTGCATTCTTCAATTTCATAACTCATTCACTTCCATTCTCTGCTAACCAGAAATCTGCGGAGATTCAACTACGAATCTGGTGAAACGGAGGCCTCTTCCAGAGGTGTTTGGGTGGGGCCCTGGGCAATTCAACTACGTGTACTCATTCTTGTGAGATCATTCCTAGGTAGGAGCTGGAATATCCCTGATATTTAGGTCAAGATTATACTTTCAGCTAAGAATTGTTGCCATGAAATTCCATGTAAACTCCTTAGTTTTGCAGGTTTCATCATGGATATATACATGTGGAGATGAAAATCACTATTAAATGCTGCCAGTGGCAAAGTATGTATGCACAACTGTCTCCATGAGACAGAAGCAGGAAAATGTTTTCCAATAATCAGCATCTTGAATTTCAGTAAGAGCAGATGACAAAAAAAAAAAAACCCACAAAAAACAAAAAAATAAACAAAACAACCAGCTCATAAAGATACTAATGAGTCTCATTACTACTGAAGTTATAGGGACTTCATGAAGTGGCCTTGAGTGCAGCATGCAGGAAAATTATGTGTGCGGCTCCTGCTTCTGAGTGTCCCCATTTACCCCCATCACAGCCCATCGAATGTGCGTAAGAGAGCCGGGGACAGATAAGCGCGAGGGGTTGGCTGCAGGCAGAGACGAACGCCCTCAGGCCAAGGGCATCTGTGCAGCTCAGAAGCCACCAAGTGGCCGCAACAGCACCATCCGCATGAAGGTGGGAAGCTTTCGCTCGAAGGCTTGACACCTATTCCAGCTTTGAAGATGACTTGAAAGTCATTAGGAGATGCACCTGCCCTCCCCTCCCCTCACGGAGATGGCATGCATTACTCTACAGAAGTCTATTCCACAGCTCCTGGGTGCAAAAGCACAATGGCTCATCCTGCCCTTGGGGAGCTCAGCATCTAGCATGCCAGACAGGTACTTAAGCAGGCCTGGGAGGGGGTTTCAAAGTGGTGTGAGGTCCCATGGGCTGGAGGAGCAATTGTGTACGGGTATAGGTGACGCTTCACAGAAAAAAGCCGCCGCGTTAACAGAAGAGGGTTGATTCTGAACCGTCATTCTGACCAAGAGCACACAACACAGCTTGTGTTGACGAAGCAGAAGAAACAGCTCCATCCTTGGAGCAACCCATAATAGCACTGGCCATGGAGAGCATGACCGAGGACCATGGTGCTTTAACTACTCTTGAGTAATGAGATTCATAGGAGGTACAATTTATTTTTTATAGGTTCAGAAGCATGGCTCACATGTGATCTACAGTTGACATTTCTAGAGGTTCCAGCTTTTTAGAAGATTGATAACGAGAATGAGAAAGAAACACTTAGGGCGATATTCTAACTTTCCTGCTCAAGGTGCAGCTATGACCACTTCTGGTCACCAGGACTTCCAACCTGACACACTGCTTTAACTACACTGCGGATGAAGTGTAAACCTGACTACTTAGAATTACTTCTTGGGCCTTTGGGTTTAGATCGTCCACCTGAAACCACAAACTGGAACCGGTGAGAGCTGTCTTAAGGACTGGGATCAGAGCAGTAATTCAATGTCAGCATTACAGAAAGTGGTGTGTTCCCAAGTTCTCAAGCAGGAGTACTTCTAACACGGGAAGCAACAATTTTGACTTCATAATTTTGACTGGAATTCTTTTAAAATGATCCATTTTAATCGAGAACTTCTATTAGCAGTGAATTCTGAATGTGTTTAAAACCCATCTGGTCCTCTTCCAGTCAAAACCCTTCCAGTTTGTCCATAAAGTATGTCGGTATGTGAAGTTGTTTTTTTTAAGTAGGCTTCACCCCCAGCGCAGAGCCCAATGCAGGGCTCAAAGTCATGGCCCTGAGATCAAGAATCAGATGCTTAACTGACT
This sequence comes from Proteles cristata cristata, assembly GCA_017311185.1. Classification (NCBI taxonomy): domain Eukaryota; kingdom Metazoa; phylum Chordata; class Mammalia; order Carnivora; family Hyaenidae; genus Proteles; species Proteles cristata. The sequence goes on from JAESUZ010005300.1 coordinate 839,653, forward strand.
GAGCCACCCAGGTGCCCCTGATGTTAACAGTGAGCGAAACCTTAATTTACATTCTAGAATATCTGTTTTGAAGATAAGCAGATTTAAAAACACTTGCATGTTGCCCACTGAAGTGCTTAAGTACTAAAATAGTTACATTCAATCACATCCCAAATCTCCAAGATTTATCGGGCATTCATCAGAACAGGCCCTGTTCTACCCACTCCTCACAGGACTTATTTAACCCTGCTGCGAACTCTCCAACCCTACTGGACAAGAGGCGGAGAAAAGAAGGGAGCTCAGGAGCTGTCTAGAAACACAAGCCACGGTTTAATAAAATAAAGAGTGGTTTTATTGATAACATATAATTTCAGCTATATTAATACATATTATAAACTTTAAGGATTAGAAACAAACGACTTTATTCTTTACCGAGAATAATCTGGGTTATGGCCATATGTTCAATGAATCTTATTTAAGCCCCCGCACAGCGGTCCTAGATCTATTTTTCATATAATCAGGAAGTCATCATACAAGCTTTGTCTCAGGCCACATGTTTCAATAAGTAGAAACAAGACATCATGTTTTCTTCAGCAAATACTCCCTTTCTGTCACATCGTCCTATCTTCCCACATTTATCTTACTGTAATGTACAAAGTTTAACTTTTCACCCCCAAACGTCGCATCAGAGAACGTGCACGTTCGAAAGCGCAAGGCATGAGACAGCAGCTAAATGTCACTCTGCCCTGTGCAACTGGATTTTTCATCTTTGCCTAAAACCCTGCTTTATCGTTAAAACTACATGAATCCCACCGTGTAATACTTATCAGAAAAGTCTTTTTGTGTACACATTACCACGAAGACGGGAAACGTCAAACAGTCCGAGCGTTTGGCAGACTGCAGAAAGGAAAGAGGACCGTCGGAAAAGAAAATGCTTTAGTGTTTTAGAGCTGAAGAGCTTGGTGGACGTCATTCAAATTTCTCATCCCCTTCTTCCACGTCCTTCAGGTTGAGCACTTCCAAAGAACCTTTGCCTTTTGTCTCCTTTTTTATGAGCTCATCGATTTCTCTGAAGCAGCCTGGGTCAATGAGACACACCTGAAACACGGAACACAGTGGCTCACCACCGGAAGACGAGCGCATGCAACGGTCGGACGCAGCCCTCGCTTCCTCTCAGACACACAGCACTTTCTGGGTGTCTCTACAGCTACTGCCTATAGTGCGAGAGCGAAGACGATGCGCAGGGCAGCAGGCAGGGTTCTAGTCCAGCCTCGTTCGCTTACAGGACACACACAGGCCCTGCGACAGGGGAGAACCTCCCTGTCTGAGGACGTCTCTGGACTCCTCGGCCATCAAGTGAAGTGGCTGGACTAAGAGAGTGTGTTTTTTTTTGTATTAAAATTTAGCATGAGGATTTACAGTTTGGTGAAAGCACCTCTTTTTAGCCACATCGAGGGAGAAAAGGAAGCATGAAGGCCTACTTAGAAATCATGTGTGAAGTTGTGAAAAGATCACAGAACTTCCACTGAGGGTGGAATGCTTAACACTCCCAGGCCAGAGCTCATTTATGCTGAGGCTGGAGGCAAGTCCCAGGGCCTGGGTGTGCAGACAGCTGAATTTCCACCATGTCTGACACTGTGGGGGCAGGGCCCAAAGACGCCATGCTTTTGCCGCGTCTTTAAAATGCTCTGTGGGCAATGGGCGCTGTCTAACTTTTAGTCTTATCTCCAATTTCCTCATAATCGAAGACTCACCGTAAAAGACATTCCCTTATCTAAATGGAGCATGGATCTAACCAAAAAACAAACAAACCCCCCCAAATCCCAAGTGTGCTTAACTGTAATTTAGTTTTAGTCAGACCTTGACATTTTTACTTAATTCTAGGTTTAGATGTTTCTGGAAATGTCTTAATTGTTCACACCCTTAAATGTCTGTGACACATTTATGACTACAGAATACGTGATTCTGGGAACACGGAAGCAAAAGAACAAGAATATTTTCATCTTACAATTTCTAACTGCTGACTGTAGTCTTCACTTTCTATAACCTTGATCAGGGGTTTCAGCTTTTCTTTCAGCTTCTTCCCTTCATTCACTGGAAGAAGGAACCGAAGTCGCATGTGAGCACGTTCGATCTTCATTTTCTCCTTTAACTGTCTGATCACTTCCAAAGCCTGGCAAGACGAAATGGAAAACGCTGGCAATTCCTTTGCTACTTTTGCTGCATTACTTTGTAAGGTATTCAGAACAGAGCAGTTACCATCTAGCTGAAGTAGTTGCTGTTCTCAGATAGGACACAGAGAACATAACCAACTGCAGAAAAGATAAACTGGACTTAAAGATTAGAAACTGTTAGGTTTCAAAGAACTACTGGCGAAGCAAAAAGGCAACCCATTAAATAGGTGAAAATATTAGTAAATCATACATTCGATGAGGTACTAGTATCCAGAACTCTTACAATCTGATAATGAAGAAACAAAGAATGGTCAAAGAATCTAAACAGTGATTTCTCCAAAGATGACCGAGGGTCAACAACCACTTGGAAATATGCTGAAATCACTAGTTACTAGGGAAATGCAAGTCAAAACCAGAACAGTACGTCCATGATGGCGTGGATTAATAACAAATACCATCAAAGACGTGGAGAAATCAGAGCCCTTAAACACAGATTGTGGGAACATAAAATGTCTCAGCTGTTTTGGAAAATGGTTTGGCAGTTCCTCAAAAGATTAAATAGAGTTACCATATGACCTAGGAATTCCATTCCTGGGTACAGAGAAATGAAACACGTCCACACAGAAACTTGTAATGAATTTCACAGCAGCATTATTCATGATAGCTAAAAAGTAGAAACAACCCAAATATCCATCAACAGAAGGATGAATCAACAGAATATGCTATTTCCATAAAAAGGGTTATCGTTGAGTCCTAAAAAGGAATGAGGCACAGATATGCACTACAACACGTATGAACTTTCAAAGGGCCACATATTATATGAGTCCATTTATATGAAATGCCCAGAATACAAAAGTCCATAGAAATGGAAAATACGTTTCCCCAACAGTGGTGAGGAGGAGGGTATGAGGAGTGAGTGCTATTGGCTACAGGGTTTCCTCGGAGGGGTGTGTGTGTGTGTGTGTGTGTGTGTGTGTGATGGCAATGTTCTCAAATTAGGTAGTTGGGAAGGCTGCAAAAACTTCGTTGAATATGTCACTCAACTGTTCACTGTAAAAAGGCGACTTATAGTCCTGCGAATTAGACAGAAATTAAAAAAATCTAAAATGTGGAGTTGAAAGGAGGTAAGAATCCAGGTTTTATCTTTAAAGGTTTGATTTGGATAGGAAGATGAGAGCTATGGTACATTTGTGTTTAGTTAAAAAAAAATTCCGTTACTTTTCCCAATAAGCCCCAGTGTTTTCTTCCTTCCTCCCCAAAACCTCCTAACCTACTGCTGCCAGGTAGTGTCATTTTATTATCACAGACCATTTTCCATGTTTTCTTCAGAGAAAATGGATTTTCATTTGGATACTTTTGGACATTAAAAACCACTCACCTGCTGTTTTGTACTCTTGTTGGCTTTGACTGAATAGTGGATGTCCTTCATGGCCCTCTCTATAAGGATGACAGTGTATGGTCTCTTTGTCTCAGGGTTCACACACTTGTCGGCCACGATAGTCGCAATGTCCCTGAACATCTGCTCCAGCTGTGTATGCCGTTCTTTATCGGACACTTGAACCTCTCCTTTAGTCAAAATCTAAAAAAAAAAAACCCTAAGACTTAAATGTCTTTTTTTTTTTTTTTCTATATTTTTATTTCTAGGAGAGCGAGAGAGACAGCGTGAGAAGGGGAGGGTCAGAGAGAGAGGGAGACACAGACTCTGAAATAGGCTTCAGGCTCTGAGCTGGCAGTCAGCACAGAGCCCGACGCGGGGCTCGAACCCACAAACAGCGAGATCATGACCTAAGCGAAAGTCGGACGCTTAACTGACTAAGCCACCCAGGCGCCTCACGACTTAAATGTCTTTATTGCACATCATTTGTTAACTGGTCACAAGAATTAATTACTTGGAGAAAAAATTAAATTCCATCCTCTTCAGCTACTCATACATAGGTAATAATCTGAGCTTTGCCTAAAATGATATGTTGGGTTATCTTGTGCTCTAAGATATTACTTATTGAGATGGGGGAAGGGGAAAAGGTAATCTAGGCAAAAATTGCAAATTGTGAACTCCTTGAAAAGAAATTCTATTTTCAGGTGTATTACACCAAAAATATATAAATGGACAAAAATAAGGTAACTTAGTAGAAAACTTAATTTTGGGAGGAGGCTTTGACAAAATATATTCATGTCCTGAATTACGAAAAGTGATGCCACACAAAAAAACTCCCCAGATAATCTGACTAAAATGAGCAGAGAACCTGAATAGACATTTTCTCAAGTAAGACATACAGATGGCCAACAGACACATGAAAAGATGCTCAGCATCACTCCAACATCACTCATTGTCAAGGGAATGCAAATCAAAAACACAATGAGTTATCACCTCACACCTATCAGAATGGCTAGACATAAAAAAACCAAGAAACCAACAAGTGCTGACGAGGATGTGGAGAAAAATGGCACTGTTGGTGGGAATGCAAACTGGTACAGCCACTGTGGAAGGCAGTATGGAGGTTCCTCAAAATAATAAAACTAGAACTACCATGAGATCTTGTAATTTCACCACTGGGAACTTTCCCAAAGAAAATGGAAACACTTATTTGAAAAGATTTTTGCACCCCAATGTTTACTGCAGTATTATTTTCAACAGCCATGACCCAACCTAGGGGTCCACTGAGAGATGAATAGATAAAGAAGTGGTATACATACACTATGCAATATTACTCAGCCATAGAAAAGAGTGAGATCTTGCCATCTGCAATGACACGGATGGACCTAAATGGTATAATGCTAAGTGAAATAAGTCAGAGAGAGACTAATGCCATATGACTTAACTCATACTTGGAATTTAAGAAACAAAGAAACAAAAAAGGGCATAAACAAAAAAAAGACTCTTATCTATAGTGGCTGCCAGAGAGGAGGTGGGTAGGGAATGGGTGAAATAGATAAAGAAGATTAAGAGGTACATTTCCATAAGAGGTATAACATTTCCAGTTATAAAATAAGTAAGTCCAGAGATGAAAAAACGGCATATGGAATATAGTCAATAAGACTAATAACATTGGGGACAAGTGGTGACGACATTTACCATGGTGAGCACTAAAGTATAGAATGTATACAAAACAATGTATTGTAACATATATTGTTGAATCACTGTTGTACACCTGAAACTAATTCTAACACTGTATGTTAATTATACGTCAAATAAAAAAGTGATGTTACTCAGATCAAACTACTGTATAACTATTCACACCTAAAAAATTATGCTTCAAGTTTAACATACCTATAAGTACTTCTAACACAAAGGACGTTAAGGGGTGGCTTATGCTGCAGCTCTTAGAACTCACCTGCTTACAGATTTCTGTCTGGTCATCTGTTCCAAATGCACTGATCAGATCTTCCTTCTTTGCAACTTGACCTTTAGAAACATTTACAAACACTGAGTGGGTCTGTAGAACTTCATCAAGGTCTTTTTCCCTTGTGACAGCAGGAGAGAAAAGTCCTCAGTGAACACACTTGAAACTTGGAAATTCATTCACATTTAATACAAAATGGCAGTGACATAAACAACAAGAAACAACAAATACTCCTAACTGACCCTCAGTGTGAGGGAACATCTTCAAAACTCAGAACCGCATTCGTATTCCCACTTACTCATTGGAGAAAAACGTCACGGGATCACGTACGAAACCCTGAGCCGTGGGGGCAGAGGGCGAGCTGCTGCCAGGGAATACCGATCCCTAGATGGCAGCAGCGAAGACACTACGCACTTGGTGAAACCTACAGGGCAAAGATCTGTGACATCAGGATGTATGATAGCCACGGAAGTATTCGGAAGCCTACGTCCGAACCCTTTAACAGGATTTTGGCAAAAGGAGCACATTTTTGGGATTTCTTGGCTGTGGCTTTTATGACACCAACCAATTAAAACAAAGCTCCAAAGCAACAACCCAAACCACGCCAACTCAACAAGAAGGGAACCCTGGATTTAGGCGCTAAGCTCGGGTAAGACAGTGACTTTTCACGCTCACTGCAGGAATAAACTGTCCATTTCCTTCCCTGTCAAGCCACCAGCTCGAAGACTAGGGGCTGGCCGCCTCGGAGGCGGCAAGCTCCCGCCAGAGCTCCCATGGTGAGGGTCACTCACACGCCGCTCCGCCAGCCGACGACTTTGTTCTTGTAGCAGGCGATTTCGAAGCGCTTCCCGGCGCGCTTCATCCGTACCACGGCCACATTGGTTAGGCGGATCTGGTTGGTGGGGGTAAAGATCGACATGATGGCTGCTCACAGCCCTTGGGTCTGGTGACCAGGGCAGACCGGCGCCGCCGGCTGAGGACCACCGGAGCCTCGCTGTAACGACCCAGCGGCGCGCGGCACGACCACTACCTGCCCGGACGGCCGACACAATACACCCAGTTCTTATTGCGCAGGCGTCAGGTGTGGCGGAAACCAGGCGAGGGAAAAGTGAGCAACGACGCCTGCGCATTGTGGCTTTTACGACATCGATCTGCTCGCGACAAGAGAAGCGCTTTTCCTTGATGTAATTTACTTCCGCCAATGCGCTAAAGAGCCTGATTGGCTGGTGATGCAGATGGTTTAGCTACCGGCTGGAAACGTAGCGTCGTCTCTTCAGAGTTCCGCAGATTTCGGAGTTGTATTCTCCTTAAACTTCGCTTACTAAAAAATTGTAGAATAAAAAACTTGAGGGGCGCCTGGGTGGCTTAGTTGGTTGGGCGGCCGACTTCAGCTCAGGTCATGATCTCACGGTTAGTGGCTTCGAGCCCCGCATCGGGCTCTGTGCTGACAGCCACTTCAGAGCCTGGAGCCGGCTTCAGATTCTGTCTCTCCCTCTCTCTGACCCTCCCCTGCTCGCTCTCTCTCTCAGAAATAAATAAAAAACTTGAGAAAAAAGCGTGATGAACCCCCATGAACCCATAGCCCTTCTTCAACAATTATCAACATTTTGCCGTTCACGTTCCATTCTCCCTCTTTTTTTTTTTTGTCAGAGTAGTTTAAAGCAAATCATAAAGTTTTAGCTTTAAATAGTCTGTATTCCTCACAGATGAACGCAACAAGATTAACCATAATTCCTTAATAGCAACTAATAGCCAGCCCATAACCCAACTTCTCGAAATAATGCCTTTTTACAATCAATGTGTTTCAAGTGAGGTCCAAACAAGACCCCAGAGTGCGTAAGTTTGATGACACGCTTTGAACCCGTGCATCTTTCCCAGGTTTTTTTCCTATGTTACGCCTGTCTTGACCCTTCTTCCCTCTAGACCCGCCCCTTGCACCTCTGAACCAATCCAAGCGGAGCCGGGAGTGCTCTGGCTTCCTAGCTTGGATCTCTAGGCGGGGCTTCCCAATGGGCCCGCCCCTTCCCCCTCTGGACCAATCCGGACGGGCCGGCCAGTGGCATGGCTGCCCCCAGCTCTACAGGCTCCTGGTATACTGGTAATGCTTCAAGGTAGTTCTGATCGTCTCTTGGTGTCCGAGCACGCCGCCAGGTTCTTCAGGTCTGCATTCTTCCTCTGTCGGGGCGCAGGGCCTGGGCTCTGAGGAGAATGGGTAAGCGCCCCCCTCCCCCCCCCCCGGCGGGCGGCAGGCAAAATCGTGGAGGGAGAGGGGAAGGGAAACCGTTTTTCGGATTCTCCTGGCGGAGTGGCGTCCTCGAGGACCGTCCTTCAGAGATTGTTCCACTTGTCAGCCCGGGACCGCAGCCGCTGACGGCAAGGGAAGATCGATCCTTGCTTTTGTCCTGGCTTTTGCCTCATGAGGCCAGGGGATGAGTTCAGACTGAACAATGATTCTAACCTCAAGGAAAACTCATAGAGAACTGCCCGCTTTCTTAACCCACGTGTGTTGAGGGCTTTTGGTCTTTTCCACGGTGGAGCAGCACCTGTAAACCCCAGAATTTAGGCTTAGCATTTTGAAATTGCCTCCAGTTCAACATTTGAGGCCAGGGCCATTCATAGGTCTCCAGAAAACGGGGTGTGAAGTCAGTTGCAAGTAGCAGTGTGTTTTTAAAATAAAACTTAGAGCAAAGAGAATAGCTTAGTAATTTTTAAAGCGTTTCTTATGGAGCGCACAAAACACAGCAGAGTTAATTCCACATAAAGTGTTTTGACTTTGTTCACTTCTCTAGCTTCCAAGTGCTATATCCAAATGAAGGTACAGTTTTGTGTATTTTTCGGAGTTAGTACTGTTACGATAATTATGTCACATGACCACATGCAGTGGTATATTCTTTTTATTAGAGTTGATTTTTTTAGATTTCTTAGCTGGGTTGTTGCATGTGAAGGTTGGTTTTAATTTTTATTCTTAACATAAGGATGGGCAGCTTCGTATATGTAACTTTGTATAAACTTACATGTATGTGTCATTTTAAATTTAGATCCTTCTTTGGATACATGGGACTTCTCTTCACCTTTAATATCATTATGGATAAACAGGTTTTACATATATTTGGGCTTTGCCTTTGGCATTAGCCTTTGGATCTGTTTCCAGATTGTCATCAGGAAGCAGGTAAGTGGAGTTGGTTTTTATATAAGAGTATTAAGATATTAGATTTATAGCGAATTTAGAGTGCAGATTTTCTAAGATTTTCAGAAAAGCTAAAAGGAACTTTCAGTCACTTTTATGTTTGGTCTCTACAAAGTTTTCTTTTTTTTTTTTCCATGTCTAAGAATTTTATTCTCAGTGTTTAGAGGCTAATTTATTATGGACTAAGTTGTTTATGTTTTCTTTGATGGGCTGTGGATGTTTTACTCTTAAGATATAGGAAGAGTTCATGATGAAAAATTAAACCTTCATAAGAAAAGTCTATTTAGCACTTTTAAAGAGTAGTCCTCTTCTGTTTTCTTACCATTAATTAAGGATCAAAAAAGAAGTTCCTAGTCTTATTTTAATAAAGCACATTATGGATGAATGTATGAGGACTTTTGTCGTGGAGGAATTGGGAATCTTTATAGTCTTTTTTTTTTTTTTAATGTCTATTTTTGAGAGAGAGAGAGAGAGACAGAGCATGATCGGGGGAGGGGCAGAGAGAGGGAGGCACAATCTGAAGCAGGCTCCAGGCTCTGTGCTGATAGCTATCAGCACAGAGCCCAATGTGGGGCTTGAACCCACGAACCGTGAGATCATGACCTGAGCCAAAGTTGGACGCTTAACCTACTGAGCTACTCAGGCACCCCAGGGAATCTTTATAGTCTTAAGAATTGGAGGTCCAGCCTTTAAAGGACCTAATTATACCAAGGGGTTAATATTTGGGGGAGTACACAAAGATTAAGAGAATAGTAAAATCAGTCAGTGTCTATGCTGTTATCAGTATCAAAGTTGGGAAAAGATTCAAACTTGATGGATTTTGTGTAGTTGTTTATCTTTAAGGATAAGAACTCAAAGGATAAATCTGTTCCAAAAGCAACTCGGGATTTGATTACAAATGGTTATATCGCTCTGCAAAAGAAGGACATCTTTGTGTCTGGAGTGAAGATTTTCTATGGTTCCCAGACTGGAACAGCAAAGGTGAGAACTTTATATATTTTTCTTTAGGTTTCTTGATTTTTTAGAAGATCCCTTAAAGGTGTCCATTCACAGTGAACTGAATTGGTCTTCTAATTTTCTTTTTCATCTTTTTTTTTCCTTCTCTAGCATACCTTTTCCCTTTCTGGGGTGTTGGGTACATTGTTAACCCTTGTGCCCAATTCCAGCTGATTGGTGGTGTCTGATGGTCATTGTCATGAGGGGTTTTTGTGCCGAAGCTTTCTTCTGCCTCAGCAGAATGGAGAGTTCTAAGCCTATTATTGATGGTGGGTGCAGAAGTAGGGGATAGTGAAAAGGGAATGTCAGCAGTAGCGTCCAGTGTGGGATGGGCCCTGACTTTCACAACTTCACACATCTACTTAATAAAATGTGTCTTGATTTTCTAGTGTTAAAAGTGTTAACAATGGACATCGAGCACTGTTTAAAGTAATATATGCTGCAGATATATCTGCTTTCGGCTTCTTTGTTGTGAAGGTCACACCTATTTAGTGCTTTCTAGGAAAAGATTCTAAGATGAACATGAAAATGAAGTTAAAAAATCAAGGGCAACTTATTTTTGTGTGTCCTAAAAACGGTTGTACTGCCCCCTTGTGGATGTTTTGTAGAACAATATTTCTTCGTGTTTCAGAGCTCCAGCCCAGGCTTTGCTGCATATCCTAGTTGAAGGTCATTCATATCAAGTTCCGCCTTAGGCAACCGAGGTGGGAAATCGGAAGACGTGTGAAAAAGGCATCTGAGCAGCCCAAACAAAGTCCTTTTATGTAACTCATAAAAGATCTCATAGCCTCTTTTTATGTATGTTTTTAATTTTTTTTAAGAAGTCAAATCGACACTTGAAGAGTGTAGCAAATCCAGGTGTATGGAGGGTTCATAATGAAAAGTACTTTCTTTTATATATATGTATATTTTTAACGTTTTATTTATTTCTGAGAGAGAGAGAGAGAGGCACTGTGAGCAGAGGAGGGTCAGAGAGTGAGGGAGACACAGAATCTGAAACAGGCTCCAGGCTCTGAGCTAGCTGTCAGTACAGAGCCCGACGTGGGGCTCGAACCCATGAACAGTGAGATCATGACCTGAGCTGAAGTCAGATGCCCAACTGACTGAGCCACCCAGGCGCCCCATGAAAAGTACTTTCTGGTGAATCTCTTTTCAATGTTTCTTATTTTTGATTCCTCTGATGGCTATATTTATCTATGCTATATTTCTAGGTTGATCAATGTTAGATAAAAGTTCTTGACTTTTTATATTAGTTAACACAGACTTTCCTCAAATATCACTTGTTGGCCTGTTGGCGTAATGTTGTTGAGGCCACCTCACGGTTTATACAGGTGAGATGAGCCTCCTTAAAGCTATGCCATCCGAATTTCTTTATTCTGCTTTCACATTTAATGGATTCGTATTTGCTGAGTGTAGATTAGTTTTTCATTACAGCTTTGAAGGCATCACTTCATTGTCTTACACCAGGCAGTGTTGTTGATGAAAGGGCTAGTCTCCTCATTCCTTTGTCGATGATTTGATTCTTAGGTTTCTGGAAGTTTTTAGAGTCATGTCTCTGTCCTTGAGGTTTGGAACTTTTTGAGATAGTGTCTAGGTTGGATCTTTTTTCAGCTATTGTGCCAGACACTTGGGCTCTTTTGAAGATTTGTGAGCATTTCTGCTAATGTTTTTGGACATATTTTTTTCCCTTCCGTTTTCTCTGTTTTTTTTTTGTTTGTTTGTTTTTTGTTTTTTGTTTTCTTTCTGGCACTCGTGATAATTGGATGCTAGAGCTTTTGGATGGGTTCTTTGTCTTAAATCTTTTCTCTGACTTTTGTAACTCTTTTTTTTTCCACTCTAGGTTCTAGGATTTCAATTCCAAACCTCTTTTTGAATGTTTTATTTTGGTGCTTATGTTTTTAATTGCAAAAGGTCCATTTTGTTCATTTTAAAAACACCTTTATTTATTTTTGAGAGGGAGCTCGTGCACATGAGCGAGTGGGGAAGAAGCTGAGAGAGGGGGACAGAGGATCCTAAGAAGGCACCATGCTGACTGTGGAAGTGCTATGTGGGGCTCAGTCTCAGGAACTGTGAGATTAGGACCTGAGCCCAAGTCGGACGCTTTCTGACACTGCTATTTTTCTTTCCTCCTGCTTGTTCTCATCAAGTTCTTGGCCATCTGTGGTTTTCTGTTCATATTTAGACTGAAAGATGGGCTAGCTGGTGTGGGTTTTCTCTGTTCTTGTGTGAACAGATTTGTGTTATCTCATTATAAATTTTTCACCAATGTTCTGTGCAGGGGGGTGGTCAGGGCGTGCCACGTGACCCATTGGCCCCATATTTCCCTCTAACTACCACCTTTAAAATTTTTTTTTTAAATTTTTTTAATGTTTTATTTATTTCTAGGAGAGAGAGAGACAGTGTGAGCAGGGGAGGGTCAGAGAAAGAGGGAGTCACAGACTGAAACAGGCTCCAGGCTCTGAGCTGGCAGTCAGCACAGAGCCTGATGCGGGACTCGAACCCACAAACCGCAAGATCATGACCTAAGCGAAAGTCGGACGCTTAACCGACTAAGCCACCCAGGCATCCCTGAAAACCCACCTCCTTTTTTTTTTTTTAAAGAGTTAAACTCTTTGAAAGTGTCTGCTACTCTCTAAGTGTCCAGTTTCCTTACCCCTGTTTTACGTGGACCACTCTTGTTAGGCTTGTATGCCCTGATGTGTCCCCAGTGATTTCCGTATCGCTAATTAGTTCTCACCCTTCATCTTATTGGACACCCTTCTCTAGGCCATCCCCCTACTTGGCCAGGGCTAGTCTTCCTCACTTACCATCTGCTAATTTCTCCTCACCTGCTTGGCCTCCAAAGGTAGGAGGGGCCCAAGGCATAGTCCTTGAGGCCATGTTTTTATTTGCACTCACTGTGCTCCCTAAGGGATCTTATTACCTAGACCTTTATGTTCTTACCTGGTAGATACAGTTTGGCAAACTTTATGAAGGGCAAGGTATTTTATTTTTTATGCTATATGTTTAGGCTTTTAGTTTCTGTGAGCCAAACAGTCTTTGTTGCAGCTTCTCAGCGCTGCTGCCTCGACGTGGATGCAGCCACAGGCAATATGTAAATAGGCGGCCTGACTGTGTTCCAGTAACTTGCACCTGCAGAACCAAATGGAGGGCTGGGTTTGACCTGCAGGCCTTAGTTTGCAGGCAGTGATGGCGCCGGGATTCAGGGCTTTCATCTGAACTGTTCCCCTCAACTGCAGACTCTCTTATTCACTTACCTGTCTTAGATCTTCATGGATGTCTAGTGGGCATCTCAGAATTAATATGTTCAAGTTAAACCCCCAGTTTTTTGATCCACACCTTTTTCCCTTACAAGCTTGACTGACTTCCATCTTTCCAGTTGCCTAGTTCGAAAACACCCGTTGACTTCTCTCTTTTTCCTCCTCCCCCTCCCCCATGCAGTTTGTCTGCAAATGCTGTTTATTCTACTTCCAGAATGGATCCAGGTGCCAGCCACTTCTCAGCACTGTGGTTCGGGGCACCCTCAGATTTTGTCTAGATCATTGCGGTCACGGTCGTGTCCCTTTATTCAGCGCTGCTTGGGCCCTCCCCCGGCTTTAGGACCTCTCAGCTCAGCAGCCACAGGGACTCTGAAAACTTAAGTGAACCCACATTCCCAGCAGCAACCTTCTCATTCACTTAGGGTAAATGCCAAAGCCCTCACCGTGGCCAGAAGGCCCTCACCTCTGGTTTTACATGATCTCTTTCACCTCATGTCCTTGGTCCCCTGCTCTCCAGCCTTGTTAACCTCCTGGCCAAGCTCCCTCCTTAGGACCTTTTCACTTCCATGTTGCCTCAGTTTGGGGTAGCCTCATGGCTTGCTCCCTCATGTCCTGCAGGTTGCCTCGAATCTTCTTCGAGACCACTTCTCCAGTTCTGACACCGGCTACCTGGAGTTTTTGTCAGATCCCACAGGTATAAGGGCCCGGTCTACCAGACTTGTCTCCACGTCAGATGCCCGGGCCACTAGTCTCAGGGGCCACCTGTGTTGTGGCTCGACCAGCTATAAATTTGATCCCAGCGTCCTCCTCAGGTTCCATCATTTCCTAGGATGATTCACAGAACTCAGGAAATTGCCCAACTGGCTACGTTTACTGGTTTCTTGTAAAGGATACAAGGCAGGAACAGACAAATGGCAGACACGCATAGGGCAAGGTACGGTGGGGAGGGGCGGCTCGGAGCTTCCGGGCCCCTCTCTGTGCACCACCTCCTCAGCGTATCAGTGTGCTCACCAACCCAGAAACGCCCCGAATCCTGTCATTTAGTGGTAGGAATGGACATTTCAAATCATTGGCCATTGATTACAGAACTCACTGGGAATGATGGTACGGAAAGTTCTAAACCTCTAATCATGTTGCTGATTTGGGGGTGAGCAGCCCCCGTCCTGAAGCTACCCGGGGCCTGTCTCCCCATGAGTTGTTTCAGTAGCTTACCAAAGTCAGTAAGTTCCAGGGGTTTTAGGAGCTTTGTGCCAGGATCTAGGGACAAAGACTGAATATGTATAGATATATTTTTATCTTACGCACCTGTCCTGACTCTCCCTATGTATAATAACATCTGTCCCCATACCTATAACTCTGTATTCTTACCCTTCACCCTGATTTATTTTCTTCTGTAGCATTGGTCATCCTCTGATTACCTGTGTGTTTTCTCATTTCTTTGTTCTGTCTCTGTCCCTTAGAACGTAAGCTCCCTGAAGGCAGGGACCACCTGTGTCTTGTGCACTGTTGTGTAATAGTGCCCAGAACTGAGACTGGCAGAGTAGATGCCCAGTCAATTAATGGATGCTTGGCAGGCCTGGCTTTAGTCCTGGGAGGTGGGGAGCCAAGTGTAGACCACTAAGCAAAAAATAGGAAGGCATTTTTCCAGAGTGCCAACACCTTGCTAGAGGTCCGAGCTTTCCCCACACGTTGGGTTCATTTTGTTGGGAAAACAGGTGTTTTGTCTGGGGGTAAAGGGCAGATGTTGCCTCGGCTGTGTGTGCACTTGTCCCGTGTACAGATTGCTGATGGGTTCTTCCCTGCCCTAGGGTCCCCTCCCCACCCCCCAGCTGTGCTCTAGCGGCCGATTCTGAGCCCAGAGTCCCTCGGGGGTTCTGTCAGGAATATGGACCCTCCCCTACAGCTTTCTCCTCCCTGTCAACCTGGTTCTGTTTGCTTTTTATCTTCCAGAAATATGTCATCTTTCTTACATACCACAGTCTCTTCCCTATTCAGTATTTTTTATCACCTATATGTTTGCTCCGGCGGGGCAAAGCAGCCGGAGTGTCAAAAAGCCAATTTAGATTTAGTCCCGAATATGTACTTACAGAGTGAGAACAGCACGGTTGAATGATTGATCTCCATAAAGATGCTTGAGAAAATGGTAGACGTGAGAATAGAGTTTGTGTTTATGATGATAAATGTCAGTCACTGCAAAAAGTTTTTCATGATAAATGTCTAGTCGCTTGCCAACGGGGGTAAATGAAGACTGCGCTTTGCTTATTTAGCTCATTGAAGAGTTTTTTCTTTTTTTCCCATTAGGGATTTGCAGCAAGTCTTGCTGAAGCAGTTACCTCCCTAGATCTGCCTGTGGCAGTTATTAATCTCCAAGAATACGATCCAGACGATCATCTAGTAGAAGAGGTTGGTAATTGTGTTAGTTTTTCTTCAGTCCAGACTCTCCAATGTAACTGACCTCCTGTGTTCTGGGATACATAGAATCTTCAGAATAAATTTAATTTTCATGCCAAGGAATTTCATTTGGCTGAGCTTGCCATGTCAGTCAGAGGTGTTGGCTGTGTGGTGTGGGACCTGTCCCCCTGGCCTGTGGTCTCTCCTGGGGCGGGGGTGAAGGTGGGGAAGCTTGGGTGGCTTGAAGTTCCCTCCTCCCCCCTGAGCCCATCTCATAACCCAGGGAAGGTTGTGACCGATGGCAGCGTGCGGAGCCTGTGAACCACGTGAGAGCTTGTGGGGAGGTCAGGAGCTGCTGGGGTAGCAGAAAGAGCATGGGTTCGGGGGTCACAGAGATCTCTCACTCCCTGCGTTACCTCCGTGCATTACTTACTATCTGTGTGGGTTTAATTTCTTCACCTGAGAAGTGCCCGTTCCTCTCTAGTTATGTCAGGGCAGTTTGCCCTCAGCGGAGGTTCCGGAGGCATGCTCCTGCAACTCCCGGGAGCTTGTTAGGAGTGCAGGCCAGCCCCGGCGAACTGCAGTCTGGGAGTGGGACTGTATGTTTACAGGCGCTCCGGCAGATTCTGAAGCCGCGGACGTTGCCGAAGCACGTAGAGCAGGGGTTAACGGACTACTTCTTTCCGTAAAGGGCCGGATAGTAAATATCCGATTTGGGGACCGTGCCCACAGTTCTGCCTTTGAGGCACAAAACAGATGTGTAAAGGGGCGCCTGGGTGGCTTAGTCGGTTAAGCGTCCGACTTTCACTTAGGTCATGATCTCACGGATCGTGGGTTCGAGCCCTGCGTCGGGCTCTGTGCTGACTGCCAGCTCAGAGCCTGGAGCCTGTTTCAGTCTGTGACTCCCTCTCTCTCCGACCCTCCCCTGCTCACGCTGTCTCTCTCTCTCTCTCCTAAAAATAAATAAAATATTAAAAAAAACAAACAAACAGATATGTAAACAGATGAGCCTGCTGTGTTCTGATAACACTCTATTTTTATAAAAAAACAGGCAGTGAGCTGGACTGGGCCTCTGGGACATAGTTTGCCGGCAGCCTCTTCTTAGTGGATAACCTCGTAGCTGTAACTGTTCATTTCTTTCTCCCCTAAGAAAATAATGGGGTGCAGATGAGTGACCTTGGATATGCTCAGAATTACTTGTGAAAAATTATTAGCAAACTTTGAGATTTAATTATTATTATTTTTTTGCCATCAAATTATTTTATTGAGATTTCATTGTTAATAAAGGATTTCTTATAACCTACCTAATGACTTGGAATTTAAAAACAACATTTTTTTAAGGTTTATTTATTTATTTTGAGAGAGAGAGAAAGAATGTGAATGAGGGAGGGGCAGAGAAAGAGGGAGAGAGGATCCCAAGCAGGCTCCACACTTGATTTCATGAACATGAGATCATGACCTACGCCGATATCCAAGAGTTGGCCACTTAACTGACTTAGCCCCCTGGGCACCCTGTGACTTGGAATTTCTGAGGTGCTTTCAAGCAGATGGACTCCCACGGCCTGCAGGCCTGAAGGTGTGTTTCGTGCCCCCGTGCAGATGATGGTGCCAGGTGTTAAGTTACCTTACATTTAAAACGTTTTATTGCATTAATTTTTCACGTAGTTTTAAAGAGATCTTTCTGGTTTTCTTCCTGACTGACTTGATTTTGTTTCTAGTACGACAGTTGGAGATGATAGGAGCTTATAGTCCGAGGACTGGAATGGAGTGTATGGCTAAGGGCACCAGGGGCATATCGGCAGGGACAGGGGACTGGGTTTTCTCCCTGTGCACAGTGTCCTTGCTCTGTTTTCTTCCACTTTTGAAAGTGAGTAACATTTTGAAAGCACCCTTCGTCCTTAGAGATTAGTATGTCAGCATTTTGAAAAAGGGTTTTATTCACTGATTAAGTTATATTGTGAATATTCTTCTGAAGTAATTACTTTCTCGGTTAGGTTACTAGTAAAAACGTTTGTGCCTTCGTGGTTGCAACGTATACGGACGGTCGACCCACTGAAAGCGCGGAGTGGTTCTGCAGATGGCTGGAGGAGGCATCCAGTGATTTCCGATTTGGCAACACTTACCTGAAGGGTATGAGATACGCTGTGTTTGGCCTGGGAAATTCTGCCTATGCGAGCCACTTCAACAAGGTAGGTGCAAGGTAGGCATATGCTGAATTGTAAGGATAAATTCTCTTTTAATTAAAAAAAATTCACACACATGTGTGAAATAATCCACACACTTTGGTACTTCGTAATAAACTTGTTGTGTTACTCTATTCTAGTGGGGAATTGCTACACCTAGGTATCCAAGCTGGGTGCATAGTGGACTCTCGGTACATTTGTATTGAATAAAATGCTTATAACCCTCTATTGTCTAGTGTCTTAGTAGCCTGAACTCACGGCCACTGAGTCCGGTCTTCTGTCCTCAGGTAGGACCTTGTGGATGGAAGGTCAATGGTTCTTTGGACTTTCTCAGCTACCTGGTCTATAGTTGAACAACCTTTACAACTGAAGCTAACTCTGAATACAGTTGAGCTCCTTATCTTTTAATGATTAATATTTTTTAATGCTTATTTAATTTTGAGAGAGAGAGAGACAGAGCGTGAGTGGGGGAGGGGCAGAGAGAGAGGGAGACCCAGAATCTGAAGCAGGCTCCAGGCTCTGAGCTGTCAGCATAGAGCCCGATGTGGGACTCCACCTCAGGAACGGCGAGGTCATGACATAGCCTGAAGTTGGATGCTTAACTGACTAAGCCACCTGGGCACCCCAATCATTAATTTTTAAAGGGAAATAAAAGACAAATATTTGCTGCCTTTTATGTTAATAAAACATTGTTTTGTTTTCCTAGATCTTTTTTCTAAATGCAATTACCTTGGGCTCCTTTTCTTTTGCGTCCTATTCTCTATACTTTAAATAATAAAAATATAGAGCCTCTCTGTTCCTTGAGGTTCTAAACAGTTACTAGAACTTTTGTTTATGTACCGCTTCCCAAAATTGGATCCAGGCACGCTCACCTGTCTTTGGTAGGTTGTGAGTAAAGGTGAAAGTAGAGATCTTTCTTTAAACTTGTTTTCATTCAGTTGTTATATCAAGATGTGTATTTCTGCCTATATTTTCAAAGCAACTAGAAAAAAAAAGGTAAAATTCAAATATGTAAATGTTTAATGCCTTTCCACTCAAGAAGCCTGTTAAGTTTTGAACTCTCTTTTTTTTAATGATTTACTTTGTGAGAGAGAGGGAAAGAACAGAAGTGTGAGCAGAGGAGGGACAGAGAGAGAGAAAGAGAGAGAGAGAGAGAGAGAGAGAGAAAGAATCGCAAGCAGGCTCCTTGCAGTCTGTGCAGAGCCCCACGCAACTGTGATACCATGAACGGAGCCGAAATTGAGTTGTACAGTTAACTGACCCAGGCTCCCCTTAAGTGTTTGAACTCTTAACTGTGCTTCTTGGCAGTCCCTGTGCCTCAGCCTAATTGCTTCCTACTCTTAAAGTTCTGAGTTTATGAAGTTGTGATTCTTGCCAAATGGGCTGCATTTGCACTTTCTTATTAAAATGAGCTTTGCTACATTTTGAAACTCATTTTGCTAATGAGTTATTTTATTCTGACCGTGACTTAGAATAAGAGTTTTCAGAGTCTTTTTTTAGGTAGTAATCCTAACTTTAATAAAAGGGTTTTTCTGTTCCTTTGTTTAAAAAAAGTCTTTTGCAAGGCTCCCAGGTAGCTCGATTGAACGTCCGACTTCAGCTTAGGATAATCTTGTGGTTCATGAGTCTGAACCTTGCATGGAGCTCACTGCTGTCAGTTTCAAATCTTCTGTACCTCCCCTTTTTGCCCTTCCCTCACTTGCACTCTAGCGCAAAAATAAACATTTTAATTGTTTATTTAAAGAAATACTTGATAAGTATTGATATTTATATATTAATATTAATATTTATTAATAGTCATATTTATATAATACTAATATGATGTAAATATTAAATATTTACTTTTGAGAGAGAGAAGCAGAGCTTGAGTAGGTAGGGACAGAGAGAGAGGGAGACACAGAATCTGAAGCAGGCTCCAAGCTCTGAGCTGTCAGCACAGTGCCCAGTGTGGGAGTTGAACCCACAAACTATGAGATCGTGTCCTGAGCCGAAGTCAGACTCTTAACTGACTGAGCCACCCAGGTGCCCCAAAACATAATAAAAAATTAAAAAAAGTCTCTGCAGAATCTTGTCAGAATGTAACCCGTGTAGTGCTTCAGGTTGTGGCTGGGGCTGGAGGGCCTGCAGCCCTTGGGCTAAGCTCCCTCTTCCCAGCAGCAGCCAGCGACGGGTCCCGGAGGAACGCGGGCCTTTTGCAGCGCAGTCTAGAAGCCTGTGATGTAGAGGATTGTGTTTTAGCTCATCTGTCTTCTTGCAGGTCGGCAAGAATGTTGACAAGTGGCTCTGGATGCTTGGCGCTCATCGGGTGGTGGCTAGAGGGGAGGGGGACTGTGATGTGGTCAGAAGCAAACATGGCAGCATTGAAGCCGACTTTAGAGTTTGGAAGACCAAGTTCATCTCCCGGCTGCAGGCACTTCAGAAAGGAGAGAAAAAGCCGTGTGGCGGCAACTGCAAGAAAGGCCAGTGTGAATCATCCGCGGTACGGAGCCTCTGTGTCCCTGTCTCGCTTCTGTCCCCCTGAACCTCACCTCTGCCCGGAGAAACGCCTTCTCTGGCTTCCACTTAGAAGGACAATTTGAGACTCACGTGGTGGCCGTCTAGAGAGAGCGCGGCCTGCAGAGTGAAGCCAGCTTGTGCTGAGTGCCTTCCCACCTCTCTTATTTAGCAGTCGCATGGGCAGCCGGTAGGAGCCAGAGGCTGACGTTAGGGATGTCCCAGGCTGAGCTCCTGTTCTCATGTCCCCTCACCACGTCCTCCTCCTGACCTGCCTCAATGGTTCCTTTAGTCGCTCAGGCTGGAAGGCTGCCCCAGCCTAGATTCCTGTCTTTTGTCCCTCACGTTCTAAACAGGTCTCTTGGTTCCTTGTTCGGGTACCTAGTTCCTTGGAAGCTGGTGTCACCAGGCTGTTTCATGATTGGCGGGCTGTCCTTTGGCCACCGAGTCACTGTGTCATTCAGGAACCACTTTACATTCTGACTCACTTTCTCTCCTCCCTTGTTCCTGTCATTACCCTTTGGGGCAAAGCCCTCTGTCGAGGTGATGGTTCTGGCAGCCCGGCCTGCCTGTTGCCTGGCCTTCACACCCCCAGCAGCCGCCTTCTTCACTCACCTTGGCCTCTTCCATGGTCACCTCTGAAATTTCGTGTTCCTATGACCTGAGCTCTCACCTACCTGCCTCAGGCGTCCTACTTTATTTAAAAGTCTTTTGATCCCATCCATGCCTTTTTCGTTGGAGAGTGAAAACTGCTTCCTTCACCTCTGCCCTTACCCAGGTTAGATTTCATGCTCATTCCTTTACAGACACCTTCAGTTGCCTTGCCATCCACTCCCTTTTCTCCCCAAATGGCCAAACTCCAAGCCAGCTCTTGACCTCCCACCTGCCTTCCCCATTGTCCGCTGCTTACTCTTTGACCCCGGATTCATGACCACAGGCCCTCGTGTGCACCCAGACCTGCTCCGCAGTCTCCAGCGCTCTTGTGTGAGTTCCCTTTCTCACTCTCCAAGGTGACAGATTAATCCTCTCCACACCCAAGGGTGCCTGGGTGGCTCAGTTAGGTGAGCATCTGGCTCTTTTTTTTTTTTAATTTTTTATTTATTTCTGAGAGAGAGAGAGAGACAGCGTGAGTAGGGGAGGGTCAGAGAGAGAGGGAGACACAGAATCCGAAACAGGCTCCAGGCTCTGAGCTAGCTGTCAGCACAGAGCCCAGCGTGGGGCTCGAACCCATGAACCGTGAGATCATGACCTGAGCCGAAGTCAGATGCCTAACCGACAGAGCCACCCAGGCACTCCGGTGAGCATCTGACTCTTGATTTCAGCTCAGGTCATAATCTCACGGTTCGTGGGTTCGAGCCCCACAGCTGGCTCTGCGCTGACAGTGTAGAGCCTGCTTAAGATTCTCTTTCTCACGGAGCGCCTGTGTGGCTCAGTTGGTTAAGTGTCTGACTCTTGATTACGGCTCAGGTCATGATCTCCCAGTTCATGAGTTCAAGCCCCATATCAGGCTCCAGGCTGACAGTATGGAGCCTGCTTGGGATTCTCTCTGTTCCTCTCTCTGCCCCTCTCCTGTTTGTTCTCTCTCTCTCTCTCTCTCTCTCTCTCTCTCTCTCTCTCTCTCGCGCGCGCGCGTTCAAAAGAAATAAACTTAAAAAAAAAAAAAGATCCTCTCTCCCCCTCTCTCTGTCCCTTCCCTACTGGTGTGCTCACGTGCGCGTGCACTCTGTCTCTCAAAAATAAATAAACCTAAAAAAGACCTCTCTCTGCCCCTTCTTCCGGCTCTTGTAGGAGGCCATCAGAGATCTCCCGTAGCCCCCAACCCACCTACACATCTTCCCCCGTCTCTTATGCAGTGGGAGACCGAGGGTCTGAGTCCTGTGAGAGCCGTTCTTCGTGCTGGAATCAAGGCCTTTGTCCCCTTGTTTATTGCGTCTCTCCTGCATTGTTAGCCTCTCCCATTCTACCAGCTTGTTCCCATCAGTTTATGGACGTGTCCTGGAATCACCTGTGTTTAAACAAATAGGAAAAGCAAATACAAAACAAATGTTTCCTTTGTTCTGTGTGTTTCAGGTGCTATTTTGTTTTTCTCTTCTCTTTTATAGCTTTTTTTTTTTTTTGCTTATGTTTGCTTCCCTTCCTGCCAGTTGGTCCTTAATCTTGTCTTTCTTTCTTTCTTTTTTCTTTTTTTACAGTGTTTAAACAAAGGTAAAATTCACTTAGAATTACCATTACCCGTTGTAGAGGATACAGCCCAGTGCCGTTTAGTACCGTCAGTCCTAGGTGACCAGTTCTGCACGTGTCGCTCTGCTTGTTCAGTTTGCAGACTCGCCAGTTTCCAGCTGATCTGTGTCCATGCTTGCCGGCTCTTCCGCAGGCTCCACTCGGCTGCTGAAACCCTCCAGGGAGATTTTAGTTTGGTTCTTACACTTTTCAGATCAGGAATTTCTGTATTTCCTTTTTATAAGGATATTCTCTGTCTCTGTGTCGATATTCTCTATTTCGACATTGTTCTCTTGGTTTCTTGGGCCATATATAAGACCACTGGCTTAAAATCTTTTATCCAGTGAAGCCCAGTGTCAGGGATGGTTGCAGCTGATTTGTTCTGCAGATAGGCCAGACTTTTTTATTTCTTTGCATGCTTCATTATATTGTGTTGAAAACCACGAGTTTTGAATATTACAACGTATTAACTCTGGAAATCAGATTCTTTCCCCTCCTCAGGGTTTATTTTTGTAGTTTGCTATGGGTTACAATTGCTGGTTTAGAGACTTTAAAAACTATCTTGGTAAAGACTTCTATTGTACGTGGTTTCTTTAGTTTGTATTCAGCTAGAGTTGTGACAGGTTTCCTTGAGTGTCATTTTTGGGTTTCTTTTTTCTTGATTCAGTGTTTACTTGGGTCTTGTAAGCCTTTGTCAGATCTCCGGGAATTAGAGTTGAATCTGTTGGGTTTTGCTTAATTTTTAGGTGTTTCTGTGGGATCGCAGGCCCTTGCAGTTCTTTGTCCTGCCATTTTGCTGACATCACTCTCAGTTCTTAACACATAAACAGATTTAAGGAAAAAGTTTTTTAATCAGAAGTAATACTTGTACTTTTAAAACTTTCAAGTAGTACTTCTAGGCTTATCATTAAAAACTATTCTTTCTTGCCTTTTTCTGATTTTATTTTCCCTGGGTAGTCACTTCTAATTCTAGCTTTTTCATCAGACGTTTACCTCTACGTTCCTAAATAATAGGCTCTTCTTGCTCTTTCTTGATTTTTAAAACACTCACGGATACACACCCGGTGTCACTTCCCTTCCTCTCATTTTCTTGTGCTTGTAGCACGTTTTCTGGCTAGACTGTTGTTTCATTGTTGTGACTGTATGTGCTCGCGTCTGGGCTGTATACTGTGTTATTGCAGTTTCATTGTTTAAAAAAATTTTTTTAACGTTTATTTCTGAGAGTGAGAGAGGGAGAGAGAGAGAGGGAGAGAGACAGAGTCAGAGTGTGAGCAGGGGAGGAAGAAAGAGAGAGGGAGACACAGAATCCCAAGCCGGCTCCAGGCCCTGAGCTGTCAGCACAGAGCCCGATGCAGGGCTTGAACCCACGAGCCATGAAATCATGACCTGAGCCAAAGTCAGAGGCTTAACCTACTACCGAGCCACCCAGGTGCCCCCACACTTTCATTCTTACACATTTATTTCCCTTAGGTAATGGCTATGTCAGTTTTGATTTCTCTGTAATCATCACTGATCCATTCTCAGATTCTAATGGAACTGATTATTATTTTATAGTGTTCTATAGTTTTTGTTGATTCCCTGGGGGCTTCTCATGAGTCCTTCCTCCTCCTCCTTGGCGTGGCTGCTGTCCCTGGCTTGCTGCAGGCGCAGTCCTATGTCTTCTCTCTGCTGGAACCCATGGCCGTCCTCTCACTGGTTTCCTGGGTTTGATTTCCTGCTTCTGGTGTCTCCTGTCTTCTGATTTCTTGGTCGAGTCTTGTTTTGGGAGCACGCTCTCTAGTAGTTCTCCGAGAAAGGTTGTTTTGGAAGTAGATTTTCAGAATGTTTATATCTATATGCCTTTATCTTGCCTTCATAGTTGATTGATGCTTCACTGAGTACAGAGTCATAGCTGGGAGTAATTCCCTGCGCCCCCCCTCCCCCCCCCCAAAGTTAAACACAGTGATCTGTTGTCTTCTAGTTAGAGTGCTGCTTTTGGGAATTTCGGTTTAATTTGGTTCTGCATTTTTTTTTTTTTTAAATAAAATCCTTCTCTATCCCTCCCAGAAACTTTAGAATCTTTGAATAAAATCCCTCCACCTATTCTTGGCTCTTCTTTTTCCCCCAAGACTTCCTGCTTTCTTCTCTTGCCTGGGATGTTTATTTCTAGTTTATGTGCTTATGAGAGCTGCAGCCTTGTGGGGCCCCAGCTTTGACTTTGGTCTTCTGTGTTAGACTCTCCTCCTAGATTCTTTCCTCGACTTTCCTCTTCCCTGGTCCTGTCCAGCTGTCAGAGTAGCTTCTCTGAAGTTCAGCAGATGCTCCCCACTCCATCTCTCACTTACCTCTTAGGATTCCCTTTTCAGTTCATGCTGGTCCACTTTCAATTCCTCATGTTTGTCAACTCAGTGATACACCTAAAATTGTGCTACTGGAATATTGTTACTCTGTGTTGCTGATTTGCCGCAGGAAGGGTGTTCAGTGTCCCTCACACCCTGCAGCCGGAAGCAGAAGCCCCCGTGCACGCTCGTCCACTCCGCGTTGGCTCTCTGCCCCATGGTGGCTGCTCCTTTCTAGGTCCGAGGGCATCGTATTGACCCCAAGGACCTACCCATGGGTAGTTCTCTGCCTTCATTTTGCTTGGCCTCTCACCAGGATTTGATACCACTGACTCCTTCTTTGAATAACTCTTCTCTTGACTTTCACGGTACCATTCTCGTGGTTTTCCTCCTCTATCACCTGTGGTCTTCTTTCCTAATCTAACCTCTGCGTGTTGAAATGATTCAGAGCTCGGCATGAGGTTCTTTTCTTTGTTGATACTTTCTTCCTGGGTGATCTTCCCTCGTCTCATGGCTGTTAAGTACTGTCCGTATGCTAGTTATTCCCAGGTTTATATTTCCGTCTCTGAGGTCTGCCTTAAATTTTGTTCTCTTATGTGCATCCTCTTCAAAATCTCTGCTCGGGGGTCTGAGGCATCTCATACTTTACAAAATCAAAATGGAGCTTTTCATTTCCACTCTTCTGGCCTGTTTCTCCCCAAATCTTTCTCATCTCAGTGAACAGCACCACCATCTCAATTACTTAAAAAAGAAACTTAAGAGCCATGCTTAGTTCCTTCCTTTTCCTCATTCCTGCATTTAGCTCTTCATGAAGCCTGGTTGGTTCTGTGTCTAAAACAGTGGTCAGGAAGCTTTTCTGTAAAGGGCCAGCTAGTAAATATTTCCATCTTTGTGGGCCACATCGTTTCTGTTACAGAAACGCTAAGAACGTAGCGATGATAATGTGTAAGTGATGGCTGCCTTTAGATTTGGGTGGAGGCTGGCTGCATATGGCTTGCGGGCCATACATTGTTAAACCTGTAGCCGAAACTATCTCAGATCTGTCCCGTGAACTCAACGGTTTGGGAGGCTTGCTGCTTCGAACAATGTATTTCTGAAACATTGATGTTCCAGGAGGAAGAGCCCTTTGAGAGCACCAGTGAGGAGGAGTCTGGTGCTGAGGACCACCAGAATCTCAATTCTGTCGTTGATGTCGAGGACCTTGGCAGAATTATGAATTGTGTGAAGAAGGAAAAGGTACTGTAACTTTGGGAAATCGTGAACCTGGATCCCGCTGTTAGCTAACATCTAACGTTTGCCTCCTGTCTTGAGAGTTTTATACTTCTTTGCCATTTTCACATGAGCTTTGTGAAAATCTTCCCTCTAAGCCCTGTGAAAATGAGCTTGTAGTAGGACAGGCAGATTTTAGGGCAGGACTTGAAGGAAGGGTGGATGGTTAGAGGGACGTCAAGTGTTGTGGCTGAGGAGACAGGGTGAACAGCGTGACGATGGACTTGTGCTGAGATTCTAAGTGGAACTCTCTTTCCTTTTTTTTTTTTAATGTTTATAATTATTTTTGAGAGAGAGAGACAGAAAGAGACAGAGAGAGAGCACGAGCACACAAGCTGGGGAGGGGCAGAGAGACCCAGAATCTGAAGCAGGCTCTAGTCTCTGAGCTGTCAGCCCAGAGGCTGACATGGGGCTTGAACTTATGAACTGCAAGATCACAAACTGAGCCAAAGTCGGACCTTTAACCGACTGAGCCACCCAGGCGCACCCCCCTCCCCCCCCAAGTGGAACTCTCTTAAAGCTGCTTCCGCCTCACATAGATGGAGTGGTATTGGGCTTAAGGAAGCACGTTGGTCTGTGGGTGTTGAGATCAGTGTGGGTGGGGGCCTTAGGAATGTAGGAAACATCAGTTGGGGCTGTCCTTGCTGAGATGAGTGCGAGACTACGGTGAAGCAGGAGTCCACGCAGATTCCAGTGATGTGAAATGGAAGTCTTATGATATACCCAATCGCATAAAAGTGTATAGACTTCATTTATGTGTGAGTTTTGGGAAATGAGAATATACTACACTGGAATTGTGCCCAGTGCCTAAGCTTTAGAAACAAAAGAAGTAAAACTACAGAAAAATCCAAGAAAATCAATGATAAAATTGACACAAACTCAGATGAAAGTAATCAGGAAGGTAGCAGGATATAATAAGGTAAAAAGCCAATAGCCTTTATATTTCCAAGCAATAACCAGTTAGAAGCCATAGTGGAAGAGAAGGCCCCATTTACAACAGCTGTATAACAGATAAATAAGTACTTAAAAATAAATTAGAAAGAAAGATCCTAAATCTGTATGATGGAAACTGAAAACATTCCTGAACAGAGATATCTCTTGTTTTTAGATGCGGTGACTCACTCACTGTTCTAAAGATGCCACTTCTCTTTAAGTTAATATGTAAATTTGATGAAATCTCATTAGAAGTTTCAGTAACTGTTTTTTCCCTAGAGCTAGCCTGGTTGATTCATGTGGAAAAATAAACATGCAAGAATAGTTAGGAAATCCTTGGTATAATGATGAGAAAGACTAGCGCTACCAGATAGTGAAACTTACTACGAGGCATCTGTAATTAAAACTGTATTTTGGGGGTGCCTGGGTGTCTCAGTTGGTTAAGTGTCTGACTTAAGCTGAGGTCATGATCTCACCGTTTGTGAGTTCAAGTCCCTTATCAGGCCCTGTGCTGACAGCTCGGAGCCTGGAGTCTGCTTTGGATTCTGTCTCTCTCTCTCCCTCTCTCTCTGCCCCTCCCCTGCTCACACTTGGTCTGTCTCTCTCTCTCTCTCTCTCTCAAAAATAAACATTAAAAAAACAAAAACAAAACAACAAAAAAAACCCTGTGTTTTGGCTCTTGTTGAGACAGATTGATGCAGCAGAATAAAATACCAGGATCCAAGAATATATGGGGATTTCATATATAATAAAGGTGGCATCTCTTTTCCCTGGCAGAGGAATCACATGACAACCAGAGAGCTATCTATGAACGTTTACTTGGCTCTGTGCCTCTCACATACATCACAATGTACTCCCAATTGGGTCAGAGAACTTGTTGAAAAAAATTTATAAGTAATAGAATCAGACTCATTATTTTATAACTTAGATAAAAGTTTTCTGTATGATTCAAGATCTAGAAGCAAGAAAAGGTTGAATTTACCAGTGAGTTTTAAAAAGATTTGCATGGTTATAAGCATATCAAAAGACAAATGATAGGAAAGTATGGGGCTCCTGGGTGGCTCAGTCATCCTTCGGGTAAGCATCTGACTCTTTGATATTGACTCAGGTCCTGACCTTGCAGTCATGGGATCAAGCCCGGCACTGGGCTCTGTGCTAAGCATGGAGCCTGCTTGAGATTCTCTCTCTCTCTTTTCTTCTCTGCCCTTCTGCTGCTTGCACGTGTGCTCTTTTTCTCTCTTTAAAAAATAAACTTCAAAAAAATTACAAAAGGGGAAATATTTGCCTCTTATGTAATGAAGAAGGGGTTTATTTTTCTACTACACAGAGCACTCTTAAAAATCAAAAGAAAAAAGTCCTAAAACCTAATAGAAGACATTGGCCAAAGATCTGAATAGGCAAGTCTCAGAAAAAGCTCTACAAATAGACTTTAAGCATCTGAAAAAAATGCTCAAATTCACTCCTAATTAAAGACATACACATTAAAACTATTCTGGCATACATTTCTCACCTACCAAAACAGCAGCAGTTCAGAAATCGGACAGCTTCCGTAGCTGGTGAGGCTCTGGGAAAACAGGTGCTCACACCTTGCCGAGGGGAGTCCAGAACGGTGTGACCTGTGTGGAGGGGCTTTGGATTCACACACATTTACTCATGATGCAGCAGGCCTGACTGTGTGAATTTGCCTCGAAGATCCATCTTTCCACATACCAAACAGCAGGTGCACAAAATTATGTCACAAAATTATGTCACAAGGATATATAGCAAACAGCTGCCAGAGACTGGTTGAGAAAAACAAGATACATCCCCACAATATAGACCCTGTTGTGCATCTGCGAAAAATAAGGTGGATTCGAGTGTATTTATGTGATTTTCATGTGGTGTTGGATTTCCTTTGGAGGTTGATCTGAACATAAGAGTTTTTTCTAAAAAAGTATGTTTATATTGTCATGGCACATTTGCACATTTGTAATTTGAGTGGTATGTGTGTACAAAACAGTATTTTGTGGCTGTGTTTACAGAAAGAAACTTTCATGTTCTGACAACACTGAACACCCAGTTCTGTTCAGTTCTGACACTAGCTACCTAGAGTTAGCATCAGACTCTGCAGATTTAGGGCATAGTCTTGCACAAGACTGCCTCCGCCTCAGACGGCAGCTCTAAGTAGGGGCCCCCTGCACTTCCGACCAACTGGCCTACTTTTGGGGTCTTGTGATTGCCCTCAGTTTCGGTAATTTGCTAGAATGACTCAGAGCTCACTGAAAGCACTATACTTAAGTTTCAGAGGATATAAATTAGAAACATCCAGGTGGAAAAGACACACAGGGAATTTTGAGAGTAGAGGGGTGGGGAGGAGACTGGGGAGTTTCCATGCCCTCACCATGTGGAATTCCAGGCACATCCTCCCTTCCCATCATATCTGTGTGTTCACTACCTAGGAAGCTAGTTAGTTAGCATCCAGAATTAAAAAAAATTTTTTTTTAATGTTTATTTATTTTCGAGACAGAGCACAAGCAGAGGAGGGGCAGAGAGAGAGGGAGACAGAATCTGAAACAGGCTGCAGGCTCTGAGCTGTCAGCACAGAGTCTGATGCAGAGCCTGAACCCACGAACTGCGAGATCATGACCTGAGCTGAAGTTGAACACCCAACCAACTGAGCCACCCAGGCGCCTCGGCATCCAGAATTTTTATTGGGGTTTTGTCGTGTAGGCTCTATTGATTAGACTTGGGCCATGTGATTCTCCAGCTGACCTCCTCCTCTGTTTCTTTCCCTGGAGATCCAGCTGGCCCAGAGTTTGTCTTTCTGGTGGCCAGCCTGTGTGCTAAAGCTATCTAGGCTCACCCCCTCAGTCACCTCATTTGCACAACAATGACCCTTCTGGAATGTAGAAAATGCCAAGGTTTTTTGAAACTCTGTGCCAGGAACTGGGGACAAAGAACAGATGTATTCTTTGTTAGGCCACAGACCTCGAAACAAACATGGTGAGCACCCAGATCTTGTTTTCTAAATATCCTACCTCATTGAAAGGAATCCGGGTTTCTTGGAGAAATAACTGATTCAAGGGTTGAGGAAGGGAGAGTAACAGATGGGCCTGGGACATCTTGTTGGGCAAGTAGATCCTCATCGACTGACGGAGACCTGGCAACAGGACCTAGGAACCAGCTTGAAGAGTTTCCCACAGGTTACCCTGGGGACACTTTGAGCACCAAAAATGAACATAATGATTATATAATGGACATAATGGATTGTATTACATCAAAAAAAAATCAGTCTTTTTGCTACTCAACAAAAGGGAGCTACAGGGGAAAGTCTTTTTTTTTTTAAATTATTTAATTTTTAAAAATGTTTTATTTATTTCTGAGAGAGCGAGAGATAGCATAAGCAGGGGAGGCTCAGAGAGAGAGGGAGATACAGAATCTAAAACAGGCTCCAGGCTCTGAGCTGGCTGTCAGCAGAGCTCGATGCGGGGCTTGAACCCTGAACCGTGAGATCATGACTTGAGCCACCCATGCGCCCCAGGAGAAAGTCTTCATAGAAGGTTTCTGGATAAGAAATACAGAGGGCATGATAGATTTAGATAATCATTTGTTTTCTGTCCCTGGTATAATAATTAATTTAAGCAAGGATTGCATGATATGCCTTTGGGGAACGTATAGGCACATATTCTCAAAATATCATCCCAGAAGCTAACCCACTTAGACCTGCCAAAAATAAATACATCACTGGGGGAAAAATGGCCTACAGATTAATTGCTAATTACAAAGGATAAAATATACCTTTACAAATGGAGTGACTAGGTGATTTTCACCTATACCAAATAGTCAAATTTAGCTTCATCATTTGTATTAAAATGACCTTGTGTCCCTCCTGATATGATGGGTAGTGAGATGTATACAATATCAGCTCTGTAGTTTTGTGTCAAAAATGTTTAGCCTACATCTAATTATGGGGAAACAATCAGACAAATCCAAAAAGTGGGACAGTCCAGACTCTTTAAAAAAAAGAGTCAATGTCATAGACAAAAGCAATAACAATACATGGGGTGAGGATGGGTCCAAGGTTGAAAAAGACTAATGAAACATGACTAAATGCATTGTGTAACCTATGATCTTGAATCAAAGAGAAAAGGTCATTGACTGGACATTTGAGGATATTTGAAATAGATTTTTTATTAGATAATATTGGATTTTCGTTGATTTCCCTTGTTGTCATGATGGTGTTGTAGTTCTACCGTTCTGTTACATCGCTTTTTAGGAGATGCGTTCCATAGTGTTTAAGAGTGAAGTGTTATAGTGTCTATCAGTGGTTCAGCAAAATTTTCTTTCTACACATACACATACGTGTATTTTATAGATGTGTATGTGTGTGCATGGAAGGGTAGACAGTAACGATCGAGCAGAAGTGGTGAGTCTCGGGGAAGGGACTCTCAGTCTTCATTGTACCTTTTAGCTTTTCTGAGGATATGAAATAGAAAGTATGCAAGGAACTACTTTCTCTCCGTGCTCCCAAAACAAAACAAAAAAATCTAGTATCAACTGAATTATAAAATAAACAATTTATGATATTGCCATGTGAGACTGTCTCCCAGTTTTGGTAGGGTCAGTTTTGAATTATATAAGGTCCTAAGAACTTATTTACTGCATAAAACATTAGGACTCTCATTTTACTCAGGGCGGTCCCATACTCTAACAAATGGTAATATAAGGAAACAAATTTAATGTTTATTTAATTTTGCCTGGTTAAAATTTTTTTTCACTGCAAATTAACATAGCTAAAAAATAAAAATTTAGAAAATAAAGGGCCAAAATCTAATAATTCTATCACCCCAGAAAAATCACTATTAGCATTTGGAATGTTTATTTTAACTTTGTTTCACATGCACCCAAATCTGTTATAAAAATCTTTGTGATATTTTCAAGTATTTTTTACAATCTCACTTAAAAATCTTACAGACTTTTTTTCTCCCAGGAAAACCTTTTTTAAAATTAATGTTTTAAATGTTTTATTTATATTTGAGAAAGAGAGAGAGTGTGGGTGCGAGGGGAGGGTCAGAGAAAGAGGGGGAGACACAGAATCTGAAGCAGGCTCCAGGCTCTGAGCCGTCAGGAGAGCCTGATGTGGGGCTCGAATCCACGACCATGAGATCATGACCTGAGCCAAAGTCGGCCGCTTAACTGACTGAGCCACCCAGGTGCCCCCAGAAAAATCTTTTTAAAGTAGTAAATACTGGTATAGCCAGTGTTATAAACAAGGATTACTTTTGGGACATTATGGAAACTGCTTTGTTTTGAGTTTTACTGTCCCTTTCAGCTTGCACAGGAGGAAGAACTGGCAGATTTCATGACACTTCTGGTCATTTTTGGTAATAAAGTGTTACAGACACTTGAAGACACAAAGTCATTTCTTTTTTTTAAGTTTATTTATTTATTTTGAGAGAGAGAGAGAGGCAGGCAGAGGGAGAGGGAGAGAGAATCCCAAGCAGGCTCCCCACTGTTAGCGTAGAGCCGGATGTAGAACTCAAACTCATGAACTGTGAGATCATGACCTGAGCTGAAACCAAGAGTCAGATGCTTAGCCCACTGAGCCACCCAGGCTCCCCTAAGACACAAAGTCTTAATAAATTGACAGTAGGATGCTCAAGCCTATGTAATATGTAGTAAGTAATCCTAAAGAAATCCTAAGTCAAAGTTTCCTATTTAACTGAAATGTGAAACTCCTCCCCTCTTGTCTACTTTCTGGCCTGTTTGCTACCTGCTGTTTTGGATCTGCTTAGGGGCTGGATGGGGAGCAGGAGAGAGAGAGAAGTAGGCAGTTCTTATGTGGCACTGTCATAAGGTGATGACTGTGTGCTCTCTCCCCTCGTCCAGTTTAAAGTTGACTTTTCCTCCAGCTGGCATGCTCACTGCTTTTTTTAACTTAATTTTATTAAAACATTTTTTTAATGTTTTATTTATTTCTGAGAGAGAGAAAAAGAGAGAGACAGCATGAGCAGGGGAGGGTCAGAGAGAGGGAGATACAGAATCTGAAACAGGCTCCAGGGTCTGAGCTAGCTATCAGTACAGAGGCCGATGAGGGGCTCGAACTCACGAACCACGAGATCATGACCTGAGCCAAAGTTGGACGCTCAACCGATTGAGCCACCCAGGCGCCCCATCACTGCTTCTTTGTCCATGGCGTCTCCTGCCGGGTTCCTTGCACTGAGCAGGTGCACCCTGAGAAGCGTGCTGCTGGTGATGGCCCCTGCTTCCTCTGAGCCCTGTGCCTCTGGCTTCCTCTCTTTGAAGTCTGCCCTCTGTTCTCTCTGGTTGCCCAGTTGGTCAGCATCTAAGATCACCCCTGCCTGCACTTGTGTGCATTCCCAGGGGAACACTCCTGAGTTCTTTATTCTGGGAGGACAGGCTGATTCCTACCCAGCCGCAGTGCTCACTTGCTAAGGACACTAGTCAGTCCTTTGGTGTCTGGATTTGCTGGGCAGGAGTCCTACACCGGTCAGTGATGCCCCTGGAGTGCAGGGCATACAGGCAGCTTCTTTGAGGCGCCCCGCTGGTGTGACAAGGCACCTTCTCCCTCCCCCCGTCCCCCGGCCATGTGAGGAGGGGAAGTGGAATCTCAAAATACCTTACCAACATTCTCCAAAGATATTTTCAAAAATCTCTGTCTTTACCTCTGTATGCTCTATCCTTTCACATCCTTGATGTGAGGGAGGCGTTTTTAAAGTTTCTGGTTCTCAGCTATTCCCTTTGAAAATTCATAACTTGATCTGACCCTCCCTTTGGAGTTTCACTTGATTTCATACCCTCTTCACATATGTTTAAAAGATTCCAAGAATATAGCTCCCTGCCCCTGTTCTTCCTAAATCTGCTTTTCACAGGTAGCCAGACTTTCTAGTTGGGCAGTATTGGTCCGGGTGTTTTACTGCTCTTAAAAACACACCTGCGTTTTGGTCTGACTTTGATTTTCTGGCTACACAGACAGGATCATTTTGTTCTCCCAAGTCTGCAGACTGCTTGTTTTCATCTAACACGACAGCTTTCCAGTGCTGTCATACAGAGTTACCCGGTTCACTGTAATGTTTATATAGTGGTCTAGGAATATGTCCCATAATGTATTTGGCTCTTGATTAACATTTAGTCAAGAGTTTGAACACTCTTGCTCTTATATTTTTTGTGGCTGATATAAATTTATCTTAAGAATAAGTTCATAAAATTGAAATTTCTGGATCACAGGAGATTTTATATCTGTGTCTACGTTTACACACACACACACACACACACACACACACACGCATTTTTTTAAAGTAATCTCTGTATCCAACATGGGGCTTGAATTTACAACCCCGAGATCAAGAGTCGTATGTTCTACCAACTGAGCCAGCCAGGGACCTTTTTTTTTTTTTTTTAAAGTAAGCTCCATGCTCAGCAGAGCCCAGTTTGGGCCTTGAACTTACAACCCTGAGATCAAGACCTGAGTGGAGGTCAAGAGTTGGACGCTTAACCAGCTGAGCCACCCAGGCACTCTGGGATTTTATAGTATTAATAGATGTTTCCAAATTGCCCTATACAAAATTGAAAACATTTTTAGTTCTTCTAATAGGAGAGAGATGAGATAGCCTATTTCTCTATACCTTTGCCAGTCCTCAGGCGTGATCACTCTTTTAAGTCTTGCCAGCCTGAAAAGTGAGAAATAATGACCTGATTTTAATTTGTACTTCTTTCATTTTGAGTGAGGTTGAACATGTTTTCCCGTGAACCACCTCTTTCTCCCTACTTAGATAAACTACAGGGTCTCAGGGCATAGTCCCCAAGACTGCTTTCACTTCTGACACCAATAGCATGTTTCGGGAAAGGGGGCTCCTGAAAACTACCCTTAGGTCTGATACTTTGCTAGAAAGAATCACAGAACAACCCCGAAGCTGTTGTCCTCATGCTGTGGTTCGTTGCTGGGAAGGGGTACAGAACGTCAGCCAAAGGAGGAAACGCATAGAATAGACTCAAGAAGCGTTCCTTTGTCCTCATCAGGATGAGGTGACACCTGAGCTTCGGTGTCCAGTGTTTACTGGGGCTTCGTTCTGTAGCCATGACTGATTGACTGCCCCTGGGTTGAACTCAATCTCCGGCACCTTCCCCCCACTTGAAGTCAGGTGCGATCTGAGGGGCCCACTGTGAGTTGGTGCTGTCACTCAGGAAATTCCAAGGGATTCCATGTTACTTTCCAGGAACTGGGGATGATGGCCAGATTCCCCTTTGGGCAAGGCCAAATTTTTCCCTATGCCCTGTCCTGTGTGCATTTTTATATTGGGTGGGTTGGCTTCTTTTGTAAGGCTCATAACCAAAAAATTCTCGGCTGGGTGTAAAACTCTAAGCCAATGTATCCAAAATTGCTTCTCAGTTTAAAATTGCTCTCCATGTTGCTACACATGGCCAGATTTCATTGTTTCTCATTGTGTTATGCTGAGCGAAATAAGTCAGGCAGAGAAAGACAAATATCATATGTGTGCACGTATAGGAGGATTAGGAGGAGCTTAACAGAGGACCAAGGGGGAGAAGAAGGGCGGAAATGGTGGGGGAAAGGGGGAGAGGCAAACCATGAGAGACTCTTGAATGCTGACAAAAACTGAGGACTGGTGGATGTGGGGGGGAGGAGGGGTGGGCATGGAGGAGGGCACTTGTGGGGATGAGCACTGGGTGTTATGTGGAAACTAATTTGACAATAAACTATTTGTAAAAAAAAAAAAAAAGATGAAACATCCAAAAAAAAAAAAATTGCTCTCCATCTGGGGCGCCTGGGTGGCTCAGTCGGTTAAGCGTCCGACTTTGGCTGAGGTCATGATCACACAGTTCGTGGGTTTGAGCCCTGCGTCCAGCTCTGTGCTGACAGCCAGCTCAGAGCCTGGAGCCTGTTTTGGATTCTGTGTCTCCCTCTTTCACTGACCCTCCCCTGCTCACGCTGTTTCTCTCTCTCTCTCAGAAATGAAAAAAAAAAAATTAAAATTGCTGTCTATCTTCCCTGTGGTTGCAGCACTTTTGTTCTGTATTTCTGAATACTTCCACGTGTGGGTTGTGTCTGTCATGTTTAGTAGCTCCTGTATTTCAGAAGCCCCTGGCAGAGGAGCTATTAAGAATGACAAGTGCGTGGAGTGTGGCTTCCGGGATTGGCCCAGCCTGTGTGTAACTCAGTGGTCTGAGGGCACAGCTTCACCTTTCCCAGCCTTAATCCCCTTGTCTGAGAAACAGGGGCCTCTCCCTTCCTTACAGGTATGAGTCAGATGCAGACATGCACCTGACTGTGTGTCATCACCTCTAAAAGCCTGACAGATGTCAAAGTGAGAAGGAAGTTTGGTTAAATATTTTAAACTGGTTTATACATTTTCCTAGAGCTGGCCATTTAGGCTGAGTCAGGTTTTCTGCTGGTAAAATTAGCACTGGTTTGAGACCTTTCTACTTTTTAAAAAAAAAAATGTTTATTTATTTTGAGAGAGAGTGCGAGTGGGGGAGGTGCAGAAAGAGAGGGGGACAGAGGATCCAAAGTGGGCTCTACGCTGACAGCAGAGAGCCTGGTATGAGGCTTGAAATCACAAACTGTGAGATCACAACCTGAGCCAGAGTTGGACACTCAACTGAATAAGCCACCCAGGTGCCTGAGACCTTTTTATTTTTAAAAATGTATTAACAGTTCTTAGGTTACATTTTCCCCAAGTTGATGTATTGGGTCAAAGCAAATGTATAGTTTTATGACTCTTAATTAAGAATCTGGAGTATTAGTGGCAAAACGGTCTTAAAACAGGATAGATTTCAGTGCATGAGATACCTGATTTGGATAGATTTCTGGATTTTTACGGAGAAGATATTTAAAGCTTTGTTTGTAGTGAGTGAGGTTTGGAATAATTGTTTCTCCAACTTTAGTGAGGCATGATTGACAAATTGTATGTGTTAGGGTTGTACACTGATTTTTTAAAAGGTATGTAATATGATTTGATATGTGTATACATTGTGAAACGATTACCACAATCAAATTAAGAAATCCATCACCTCACATAGTTACCTCTTGTGTGTGTGTGTGTGTGTGTGTGTATGAACATTTCAGATCTAATTTCAGCAAATTTCAAGTGTATGGTAAGTTTGGAATAATTTGTGGGTTCATTTTCTCTTTGCTTTTCATCTCTGTCCATTAGGGGTCACTGGAGAGAAAGAACAAATGAAGATTTTGAACATCTGTGTGAATTTTTTGAAATGAAATGATTTTGGACTTTATGAACTTGAAGCAGTTGATTTAGGACATTTTAGATTTCTCATAAGATCATTAGATTAGGGGCAAAAATAAATATTTTTCCACCTTCAGTGTGACATGAAAATGAAACCACCAGTTTCTCTGTTTTTCTTTACTGTTAGCTTATGGTAGAGTTTCCAAGTATGTCTCTCATTTTATATTGGATAGAACACGCTAACCTACTGCTTGGCTTTTTTCCCCCAATGAATTTTTTTGGCATTTTCGTTGGGGTCCATTCATACATATTCCCGTGTTGCTTTTTGCCCAGTCGTTACCAGGCATTGCACAAAATCTCCCCAGATGCTGCCGTAGAGGAGGCACTAGTGCTTGTTAGCATTGGCTCGAGGGTTGGGCCAAAGTACACCTATTATATGACCTCTTTTTGAGTAAAACTCACTGAATTTTGTGGAGTATGCTGTCTCAGCCTGTGGGTCTTAGACAAATTATTTTACTCTCTGCTTTTGTTTTCTCGTCTCTAAAGTAGGAATAATAAAAGTAGCCTCTTATAAAGTTGTTAGGAAGCTTAACTAAGTTCATTCGCTGACACCCTTTATTTTGTTGCCTGCCACATAGTGTGTACTTGGTAACTATGAACTATTACTGTGTAAGCAGATATCTTCAAATAGGATGGGTTTGCGCCGACTGGTGTCCCACTGTGGTGTTCTACCTCCCTCCGTCTGTAGCAGGGTCCAAGGTGGTAGTTCTAGGGCTGAAGAGAATTCGAGGGGTGGGAGCGATGTCCGAGAACAAGAGAGCTAAGTGGGAAACATTGGAAGGTTAGGAGGGCAGGTGCAGATGCAGAGGGGTGGGGTGCTAGGGCGAACGGCACGTTTGGGGAACAGTTAGGTGTGTCTGTGGCTTCAAGTAGGGGTGGGGGTGTGTGGAGAATGAACTAGAGAAGGAAGGCAGGGCCAGGGTACTGGAGGCCTTTTCATTCTCCGTCATGGGGGTGTGAGCTTTACCCTACCGGCATTGGGAAGCGGTGTGATTTGATTGAATACGACGGATGGGTTGGGGGTGTAGGGAAGGAGGGGAGTTCCAGTACAGATTCAGGGTATTGGAGAAATCAAAGTACACATCGGATTATCTCATGTAATCCTCGCATTCACCTTGATATCCATACTATTATGATGTCCGCTTTACCAGTTTACAGGGTAGGAAGTAGGTTTTGAGAAGTAAAGACATTTGTCTGAAGTCAGATGGCTGACAGGCTTGAAGATGGTGGGGTCAAGCCTGGAGTCCATCTCTTTGTTTCATCTCCCAGGAGAGAAGTGGTTTTTAGAAGAGAATCTGAAGAATTGGGTAGAGCACAGGGAGTCTGCAAGAGCCTGGCAAGTTCTTAGGTTGTTTTTTGGTTTTTCTCGTGGTTGTGATTTGTAAATGTAGAGCAGGATGTTTCTTTTTTTTTTTCCTGCAGTAAATAAATGTTGTTAAATACTCCCCACAGCATGTTCCGGTGAAGCAGACAGACAGTGATATGAGTATCAGTAGTTTTGGAAATAAATGGTCAATGCTTGGTAATTACTCACCAGAGAAGCATTTCAGTTTATGACAGGATCTCGGTGGGTCCAGTTCTTAGTACTGCAGCAGATACCACGAAGCTGTTCTTTCTTTCTTATGTCTAAGGCTTTGGGTGTCTGATTCACGCAGAAATACAAGGCGACCCATTCCTGCAACCCCAGGACACCGCCTTTAAACCAGCCTGTTCCACCCATGGCCTGTGCGGCCAGGAGCACAGAAGGCCACTTGTGATGCCTTCTGGAATTGTCTCTGTAAGTCAGGTTATCCAGAATAGAGTCACCAGGTCAGAGGAAAACCATTTGGAAGCACTTGACACATCTGGTCAAACCGCTTTTCAGAAAGTTCAGAAAACTTCCCTAAAACCTAGTAAACAGAAAAACTTCGAGTCCTGTTGAAAATTTGTCATTTAAAAACGGATCTGTGACAAGTAAGTGGCCCATAGGTGGTTCCTTTAAAGAAAAGGAACCTGCAGAAGCCGGGTTAAATTGCAGCAGTTTTAGTTTCCGTACCCAAAGGAGATTTTTTAATGTTGAAAGTTGCCAGATCTAGAAGCAGTTGCCAACAGAAGGGAAGATCTACTTTTTTAGAGCTAGGGATGGCCATCTGGTAGCTCGAAAGCATTTGTCCTTTGGCCAGCATTTACCGAATTCCCACCATGTGCAGGCAAGGCTCCAGGCTTAGGCGCGCCGACTGTGTAGAAAAATGACCTTGGGAGAGAACCTGGCGCTTCTCTTCTCTGCATGACTTGATAAGGAAGGGAATCACCTGATGGATCAATGAAATAAACAGATTGAAACAATCAGAAGGGCTTTTCCCCAGAAGAAATGTGTGTTTGCTTTGGTAATGAAAAGCTCGTTTGTGGCAAAACACCTGTTTGGCGCTTACCCGGCTAGGTGGAATTTTACCTTAAAATCTTTAACGGATGCCTTTTGTGCCGTGTCTTATTTCCCAGGTGTTATTTGGGATGGTACTGTGGTTTCTGGGACGATGGTATGAAAATGAATTAGGTAATATTGTATTTTTTTTTTTTAAAGAAAATTGGTACCACTTTTGCTCCCATGATTATGTAAGTTTAACGTAGTTCTGTTTGTTTATAAAGGACTTTTCACTTACCTATAGTCATTTTTCAAAGTGCCTAGGAACTTAGCTTATAATTGGTTTTCCTTTTTGCATGCTGGGAAGCAGCAGCTTGGAGAGGACATTCGTTTTCCTTCAGGGCAGATGTGATGGGTTCGGGAGCTGGGAAGGGATGAAATTACAAGTTGGAGACGGGAAGACCATTTAGTTTGGCTACTGCACTTCTCCTGTCCTTAGGAGGAACCAAGACTGGTGTGCAGAGGCAATGGCATTGTGGATGGAGTGAGCCAGTCTGTGGAAATTAAACGTTTAAAGCTTGGTTACTCGTCAAACGGGGCATACAGGAAGGGGAGGAAGCAGTTGTGGACTCTTCATTAATTTCTGTTCAGGCCGTGTAGCAGCTATATATGTTATATTCTGGGCAAACAGTGAACAGTGTCTGCACCTACCAGATTAGAATTCGGAGGGCGCTTTGCGCTTCCTTGGGGAATGTTATCGGCCATCGTATTTCTTTTTAGAAATGAAGTTACTGCTGCATATGGAAGATGTGACTAAACTGCTATAGAGACAGAGAATGGTGAATGTTTGTCCTGAATGCTCAGGGTCTCTCATTGTGGCCTCTGAGCGCTTTCCTATATAAATTTTGTATCTGAATGGTTGAAATGGAGGAGCCACACTCCTGTTTTATGATGGATCATTTCTCTAGTGATGGGACATGGATAATGTTCCATGACCGTTCTTTAAGAGTGTTCATTTGGGGGGCGCCTGGGTGGCTTAGTCGGTTAAGCGTCCGACTTTCGCTTAGGTCATGATCTCGCAGTTCGTGGGTTCAAGCCCAGCGTCAGGCTCTGTGCTGACTGCCAGCTCAGAGCCTGGAGCCTATTTCAGAGTCTGTATCTCCCTCTCTCTCTGACCCTCCCCTGCTCATGCTGTCTCTCTCTCTCCTAGAAATAAATAAAAATATTAAAAAAAAAAAAACTGTTCATTTGGGGCACCCGAATGGCTCAGTCAGTTGAGCGTCTGACTTCGGCTCAGGTCACGAACTCGCGGTTCATGGGTTCGAGCCCTGCGCTGGGCTCTGTGCTGACAGCTGGCTCAGAGCCTGAAGCCTGTCTTTGGATTCTGTATCTCTCTCTCTCTCTGACCCTCCCCTACTCATTTTCTCTCTCTCTCCTTCTCTTTCTGAAATAAATAAAACATTAAAAAAATAGAGTTCATTTCATGGGAGTCAGAATTTGGTTTTTTGGTGTGTGTGTGTGTGTGTGTGTGTGTGTTTAACCACAAGAGGGTGTCTCTGGATCTCTGAGCACAGTGATCAGAGGCCAGTGTCATGGGTGGGTCCAGTTTTGGATTTATGTGGCCTTTGGGATAAGCAGCTATGCTTGGTGCTGTTTTGTGGTGACAGGCTTTTGAGAGCAATTCTTGCATGATTAGTAGGGAGTTCTAGTAACTTGCTGTGGAATTACCTCAGAGACATTTAAACGCTGTCAAGTTCAAGGGCAGTTCACCTTGCTCTACCACAGACATTTTTTTTTTTAAATTTTTAAACGTTTATTTATTTAGGAAAGATAGAGCACATATGGGGGATGGGCAGAGAGAGAGAGAGAGGAAGACACAGAATGTGAAGCTGGCTCCAGGCTCTGATCCGTCAGCACAAAGCCTGGTGTGGGCCCGAACTCCCTGACCGTGAGACTGTGACCTGAGCTGAGGTCAGATGCTTAATTAACCGACTGAGCCACCCAGGTGCCCCTTCCACAGACTTCCTTTTTAAGCTGACATCTTTTTAGGTGTGAAATAGACTTAAAAAAAAAAAAAAAGCCAAAGGATACTTTTGTTTTTAAATATTTTAAAAGAATAGCTGAAACTTAAAACTTTTAAATGCCTAGTAATACACTGATTACTTTTATATTTGATGAGAATAATTTCTTGATGTTTGTAAATGTTTTCAGTTCTATGTGGAAATGTGTAGTTGAAAACCATATTAACAGAAGCAAAATTGTTCATTAGCTTTACATTTTGATTATATTTAGTAATTAGGAATGCTGCCTTTAGGACAGAAGTAACTCTGGATTTATGTTTCTCATTTGATACCTTTGAGTCTCTAAAGTAGTTTTTCACTGACTTCTAATTTTGGAGCAAATCCCTGAAGTAACAGACAAGGTAGAGAAGTTAACTCCAGATTTCATTGGTTCACCTTTCTGGGTTTTTTTTTTTTTTTAATCTGTTTTATATTTTTTGTATAGAGAACTTTGAATATTCACACAAGTAGAATGATCTAGTGAATCCCTGTCACCTGTTGTCCAGCTTCAAATAAGGACCATCCTACCATCTGTATTAGTTGGAGGCAGATTTCAGACATCCAGGGACCTGTGAGGTGTTCTCACTACGGATTATCTGGGGGCGGGGCATTGAAAATGTACAGGCACTGAGGGTAGTCTAGGGCTTGGTGTAGGGCCGCTGCCAAGGTGAGTGATTTTGAATTTCTGCAGCTCTTAGTAAGACCTGGCAGGTGCTTCCTCTAAAGTGTAGCACAGACTTTGTGTGTTGCCTTGGAATTATTGATTAGCCTTCTACCATCTTGCAGAAAGGCATTGAAATAAGTTTAAAATATATGTACATAGAGTGAGATTTTAAAAATAGAAGAAGAAGGCTGGGACGCCTGGGAGGCTCAGTTAGTTAAGCATCCCACTTTGGCTCAGGTCATGATCTCATAGTTTGTGGGTTCGAGCCCCGCATTGGGCTTTGTGCTGACAGCCAGCTCAGAGCCTGGAGCCTGCTTCAGATTCTGTGTCTTCCTCTCTCTCTGCCCCTCCTCTGCTTGTGCTCTCTCTCTCTCTCTCTCTCAAAAATAAATAAACAAAAAAATTTTTTTAAATAAAGGAAGAAATCAGTGTAAAGGGTGAAGGTCATCATGTAGAGTGAAGCCACTTACAGAGAGTTCAAGATAAGCTCGATGTGAGACTTTACACAGCCATCAGCCTGCTGCTGAATTTTTTAGGGCCCAAAGTCAAAAGGAAACACAGCCAGCCTTATGTTAT
The DNA here is from genome assembly GCA_017311185.1 of Proteles cristata cristata. NCBI lineage: Eukaryota > Metazoa > Chordata > Mammalia > Carnivora > Hyaenidae > Proteles > Proteles cristata. The sequence goes on from JAESUZ010005300.1 coordinate 882,300, forward strand.
CCTTCAGATTTCTTTCTGTCACTGAAGACACATTTTCCCCACAGGATCGTCTAGAAGGAGGCACTGGGATGGCAGGTGGAGGAGTAATTTGGTCTCCAGACAAATGGCTGGCTGAGGAGCTCAGGGCACTATTTTAACTTGTTTTGGGGGTTTGTAGATATATAACCAGCAGTGTTCTATTTTATTGAACTCCTGTTATATATCAGGCATTATACCTGGTGATTTATTTCATTTAACTGCAACACTTCTGCTTTATTGATGTTACTTTCCTCCTTTTTCAGGTGAGGAAATTGAAATTCAGAGAAATAACTTGATGAATTTTGGCAGCTGTCGGTACTCAGATTGCTAAAAATAATTGACATCTAGATAAGTGGATTGTTGATTTACATTTTGCGGGTGTATGTGTTTGAGTATGTGGTTCCTTTTTTTGGAAAGCAAAGAGAAAAAAGACTGGCAGGCCTTCTGCTCACTGTCTGCCTGGGAACGCGGCCACTTTGCAGGAGACTGGCCTGTGCGGACCATGGTTCGCGACGCACCGTCTTACCCATGCCGCGCGTCCGTGCCCGTTGTGCTGTCATTCTCCTCGCTCACTGCCAGCTCTGAATTTTGTTCTTTTAATTTTAATGCAGAGAGAGAAGGAGCACCAGCAGGGGAGCAGCGCTCTGGTCAGGAACACCGCGAAGGGTGAAGCCCCTGAAAGAAGGGCCATGATCACCCCTGCTCTCCGGGAAGCTCTTACTAAACAAGGTGAGGACCCTCCGGAGGCGCTGTCGCTGGACCGCGCTCCCAGGCACCCATCTGATAACCCGAGGAGCGTGATGTAAGGATTGCCGGGAGGGAAGGCCCGGCGGCTGCATCGAGGGAGCCCCTCTCGTTCCTGTGGGTCACTGATCTTCTCCCCCACCCCCCGTGCTGGGTTTATTGGGATGTTGGCATCAGCGTGGCTCAGGCATGAGGACAGAAAATGTCACCACCGGCCTCTTCACAGATCGTTTGTTAAGGGAAATTTATTAAATGCAGAAAAAAAGGCTTGTATCAACATTAGGCTGGGTCCGTTAGAAATGTTTTGTGTAGACATGCATCTGGGTTTTTGTGGTCCTAACTTATTAAGGAGGCCGTACTTGAGAAGAAATGAAAATACTGATTTCCTATAGAAGAAGAGTGGTCAGTTGAGAGTCAGTGGACTGACTTCCTTCCCTCCCTCCATCTTTCTGTATTTATCGAGATGCTTTTGTGTGATAGTTCTGGCCATGCAGAGGAACTGAAGATGCAGTATCTTCTTCAAGGAGCCACCAGCCTCTTAGAGGAGACAGACAAGAATTTTCAGATCATAAATATATGTGTGTGTACATTACATATATATATATATATGTGTGTGTGTAATCTGCCTTTTAATAAGGATATTCAGGCTATTTAAAGTGATTTTATGATAGGCTTATATCTTTCATGTAGCCATTTGTTTTCTACTTGTCTAGTGTTTTTTGATTTCCTTTTTCCAGTCTTCTGTCTCCTTTAAGTTTTTTGTTTTTTTAAAAATTTTTAAGTGTTTATTCTTGAGAAAGAGAAAGAGAGAGACAGAGCGTGAGTGGGAGAGAGGTAGAGAGAGGATCTGAAGAAGGATCCAGGCTCTGAGCTGTCAGCACAGAGCCCATTGCGAGGGTCAAACTCATGAACCGTGAGATCATGACCTGAGCCGAAGTGGGACGCTTAACCATCTGAGCCACCCAGGTGCCCCTGTTTATTTTTGAGAGAGAGAGAGAGAGAGAGAGAGAGAGACAAAGCATGAGCAGTTAGAGAGAGGAGGAGACACAGAATCCGAAGCAAGCTCCAGGCTCTGGGCCCTGAGCTGTCAGCCCAGAGCCAGACGTGGGGCCTGAACTCATGAGCCATGAGATCATGACCTGAGCCGATGTCAGAGGCTTAACCGACTGAACCACTGAGGCGCCCCCATAGGTATTACTTGTGTTGATGTTTCTCATTCCTTCGTGTAGCTCTGTGTTCTCTCTGACAGCCTTTTCCTTCTGCCTGAAGGGCTTCATTTAGCATTTTGTGTAGTGCAGGTTTGTGGGTGCTGAATTTTTTCAGCTTTTGTGTATCTGAAAAAAGACTTTATTTTGCCTTCATCTTTGAAGGATATTATTTGATGGATTTGGAGTCATAGGTTGATAACTATTTTTCTTATGATGCTTTAAAGGTGTTCCACTTCGCTCCCGTGGCTTCTGATGAGGCCTGTGTTGTCATCTTTTGTTTGTTCCTTTGGAAGTAATGTTTTTAGCCCCTGATACTCTTAAGATTTTCTATTTTCTTTTAATTATGGATTTTGAGCAATTTAAGTATAATGTGTTTCAACATAGTTTTCTTCATGTTGCTTTTACTTGGGATTTGTTGAGCTTCCTGGTTTTGTGGATTTATAATTTTAATCAAATTTGGACAGATTTTGGCCATTATTTCTTCAAATATTTATCTGCCATTCCCTCTCTTTCTCTTCATTGGGGACTTTAATTACATGAATTTGACCTACAGCTCACTGATACTATTTTCATTATTTTTTAAAATTCTTTTTTTGGGACGCCTGGGTGACTCAGTTGGTTGAACATCCAACTTCAGCTCCAATCGTGATCTCACTGTTTGTGGGTTCAGGCCCTGCGTTGGGCTCTGTGCTGACAGCTCAGGGCCTGGAGCCTGCTTTGGATTCTGTGTCTCCCTCTCTCTCTGCCCCTCCCCTGCTCACACTCTGTGTCTCAAAAATAAATAAACATTAAAGAAAATTTTTAAAAAATTCTTTTTTCTGTTCTACTTTTCATTTTAGGATAACTTCTATTGCTGTGTTTTCAGGTATAATTTAGTAATCTTTTCTAATGTCTAATCTTCCATTTATTCTATCCAGTGTTTTTTTTCAGCTTCGACATTACAGCTTTCATCTCTAGAAGTTCGATGTCAGTCTTTTTATATTCTCCATGTCTTTACTTAACTTTTTGAGCCTACAGATTACAGTTGGACAAATGTTTTAATGTAATTCTAACATTTGTGTCATTTCTGGGTCAGTTTGGTTGCTGGATTATTTTCCCAGTGGTCATGCTGCATGCTTGGTTAATGTGATTTGATGCCAGATCTCATTTTACCCTGTTGGGTGCTATATTTTTGTGTTCCTGTAAAACATTCTTGAGCTTTGTTCTAGGATGAAGAGCAGTTACTTGAAAACAAGTTTGAGCCTTTTAATCTGGCTTTTATGACTTGTTAAGTGATATCAGAGCTGACTCAGAATATGGCTAATTACTTAAGACTATTGGGGCAGAACTCTACTGTGTACTCTGCTCGACGCCTTGTGAATCTTAAGCTTCTGACTGGTGTGAATAGGCACAGTTCCCAGCTGGCTGTGAGCACCAGGCACCCCTCCAGTCTTTTAAGATGGTTCTTTCCCATTCTTGGTTAGCTTTTCTCTCACATATTCGTGAAGCAGCATTCAGGCAGATATTTCTAGGAATCCTCTACAGATTCTTGACTTTAAGCTCTGTGTAGCTTTTGACTCTCTGGTACTCAGTTCTGCAAACTCTAGCCGTGTGGGCTCCCCAGACTCCTGCTTCCACGTCCTCAACTCTGGGGAAACACCCAGCTGTGTGGGGGTTGCCTCTCCCTGCCACACAGCCTGGAAATTTTGAAGGCAGTAAGCTCTGGTAATGGTCGGGCTCACCTTACGTGTTTTCCATTTTCTTTGCGATTATTGTCCCTTGTTGGCTGATGTTTCATTTTCTCGGAAACTGTCCATATATTTTGTCCATTTTTGGTATTTCAGGTGGGAGAGTAAGTCCTCTGTGAGTTTATCTTGGTTAGAATTGTGCACTCTGATTTCTAGCAGCTGCGTACCATTGGCTTATCTTGGCATTGTGGTCTGTCCGTCCTGTACTCGGCACTTTTTCTCATACCTACCTCAATGCGAAATTTTATAAAACCCTATGTATCTTGGAAGAGAAGGATGTGAAGAATTAATAGAGTGTGATTTCTATTATAATGGTATGAGCAATGTAGAGTGTAGAGTGTAGAGTGTAGTTCTTCCAAAAGAAGAACTGGAATTTTCTCTGGGAATCTCTTCAGTGCTTATTCTACATCTGAGATTAGCTATTTGGCTGCACTCTGTTCCGTCTTCATATAGATAAGCAGTGCTTTGTTTATTTATATGCAAGATGTTTACATAAATGTGGAAGTGGATAAAAGACAAAGCCCTGTAATATTGCCACTAGAGACTTATAATCCAAATTGACATTGTTCCATTAATCATCACACTGTGAATATGGTTGTTTAACCAACCACCGATCCACTTATGCCACCATCCAGACTGTATTTCTCCATTTGCCTCATTTGTCTGCAAGTCAAGAGTTGTTTGGTACAAGAGACTCATGATAATTGTGGCTTATTACTTGAAGCCTCGTGAGAAACTTCATTAAGTGCTTTCTGAAATCAGAATGTTCTATTAGTTTACTAGCTTATTAAAAAAGGAAATGTCATTACTTTGGCATGACTTTTCCATGCTTCTCATATCTTCTGTAGCTCATGCATTTTAAATGCTAGGTTGTGGACTGGTCCTGAGAATTCATGTTGGGTTGTTGGTTCCTCGAATTTTGTTTTTTCTCTTTTTGGGGCAGTATTTCTTTATTATTATTTATTTAGTCATTTGTTAAAAACCTTTTTAAAAATTAAAAAAAAAATTTAATAGTTTTTTGCCAAGTTCGTTTCCATATAACACCCAGTGCTCATCCCCACAAGTGCCCTCCTCCATGCCCATTTTTCCCCTCCCCCTCCCCCACTCCATCTGCCCTCAGTTTGTTCTTGGCATTCAAGAGTCTCATGGTTTGCCTCCCTCCCTCTTCCCCACTGTTTTTTCCCTTCTTCTCTTTCATGGTCCTTCGTTAAGTTCCTCCTAATCCTCCTATATGTGCAAACATATGGTATTTGTCCTTCTCTGCCTAACTTACTTCGCTCAGCATAACATCCTCAAGTTCCATCTATGTTGCTACACATGGCCAGATTTTATTCTTTCTCATTGCCATGTAGTATTCCATTGTATAGATAAACCACATTTTTTTTAAGAGGATAACTTTTTTTCTAGTTTTTACAAATAGTTTATTGTCAAATTAGTTTCCACATAACACCCAGTGCTCATCCCCACAAGTGTCCTCCTCCATGCCCATCCCTCCTCCCCACCACATCCATCAGTCCTCAGTTTTGTCAGCATTCAAGAGTCTCTCATGGTTTGCCTCTCTCCCTTTCCCCCACCATTGCCCTTCTTCTCCCCCTTGGTCCTCTGTTAAGTTCCTCCTAATCCTCCTATACGTGCACACAGATGATATTTGTCCTTCTCTGCCTGACTTATTTCGCTCAGCATAACACCCTCAAGGTCCATCCATGTTGCTACACATGGCCAGATTTCATTGTTTCTCATTGCCATGTAGTATTCCATGGTATAGATAAACCACATCTTCTTGATCCATTCATCTGTTGATGGACACTTAGGCTCTTTCCATGGTTTGGCTATTGTGGAGAGTGCTGCTATGAACATTGGGGTACATGTGCTCCTATGCATCAGCATTTCTGTTTCCCTTGGGTAAATTCCTAGCAATGCTATTGCTGGGTCATAGGGGAGTTCTATTGTTAGTTTCCTTAGGAACCTCCACACTGTTTTCCAGTGGGGCTGTACCAATTTTCATTCCCACCAACAATGTAGGAGGGTGCCTGTTTCTCCACATCCTCGGCAGCATCTAGAGTTCTCTGATTTGCTCATTTTAGCCACTCTGACTGGCGTGAGGTGGTATCTCAGTGTGGTTTTGATTTGTATTTCCCTGATGAGGAGGGATGCTGAGCATTGTTTCATGTGTCTGTTGGCCATCTGGATGTCCTCTTTGGAGAAGTGTCTGTTTCACTTATTTCTGAGAGAGAGAGAGAGAGAGAGAGAGAGAGAGGTAGCATGAACAGGGAAGGGTCAGAGAGAGAGGGAGATACAGAATCAGAAGCAGGCTCTGAGCCAGCTGTCAGCACAGAGCCCGACACAGGGCTCAAATCCATGAACTGTGAGATCATGACCTGAGCCAAAGTTGGACGCTTAACCAACTGAGCCACCCAAGTGCCCCAAAAACATTTTTTAAATGTTTATTATTGAGAGAGAGAGAGAGAGAGAGAGATAGAGCGTGAGTGGGGGAGGAACAGGAGAGGGGAACACACAGAATCCAAAGTAGGCTCTGGGCCCTGGGCTTGAGCTCATGAACTGTGAGATCATGACCCTACTGAAGTTGGACGCTCTACCAACTGAGCTACCCAGATACCCCAGTATTTCTTTATTTTAATCTTCTTTTGCCTGTCTGATTCTTCATCTTTTTTTATAGATTACTAATGAGAGTTCCCCAGTTGTTTGTTTGAAGTATACTGTTACTTGCTTTTGCTTTATGGCCCAAGATTTGGTTTCTTTTTACAGAGTTTCCTTGGGTCCTTGAAAAACATATGCATTCTGTAATTGTTGAGGGAAATACTCTGTTCTCGATCACATTTACAGTATGGATTAGATCAGAGAGCTCTACAGCGTTTTTGTCTGTGGAATCTGTTAGATACTAAAAGATGTTAAAACCTTTCCCTATAACTTTGGATTAGCCTATTGTTTATTTATGTTTTTTGAGTCTGTGTTATTAGATATATACACATTTTAAGTTGTTTTATCATCCCGGTGATTTCTGCCATTGGGTTGTTGCCTACCATTATTTAGAAAAGAAGAATGATTTTGTTACAATTTTTGGATCGCCATTTTTTTTAAGTTTATTATATATTTCGAGAGAGAGTATATGTGTGCACATGTGAGCGGGGGAGGGCAAAGAAAGGGGGAAAGAGAGAATCCTAGGCAGCCTCTGCACTGTTAGCACAGAGGTGGACGTGGGACTTGATCACACAAACTGTGAGATCATGACCTGTACTGAGATCAGGGGTCAGATGCTTAATCGACAGAGCTACCCAGGTGCCCTTTAATCACCTTTTAATATGAGGGTTTGAATCAATTCAATTTTGTGTTCCTTGTTTTTCTATTCAGGTTATCAGTTGATTGGGAGCCACTCTGGGGTGAAGCTTTGCAGATGGACAAAGGTATTTGTTTTTACTTAAATATTATGTCTGTTTTATGCAACTTTTACATGGCTATTCTATGTAGCCAGTTAATTTTACCATTTTAAAGGTATAATTTACATTTAATGTAATGATTTTGAATGAATTTGTTAAATGAGTTCAACCTGTATTGATAGATGTAAAAAACCCTTATCTACCTCCAAAATTAAGATACATATAGGCCATTTTTCTCCTCCTGATAAATTCACTTTATTGATTTCTAACCAATAAAGTCCCTCCCCATCAGCCAGTACATAGTTGTTCTAGTTGCTGTCACTAGTTTAGTTTTGCCTATTCTAGAATTTCATATGAATGGAATCATGTTGTGTATTTTTCTGCAGGTAGATTCTTAAACTCAACATACTGTTTTTCACATTCATCCATGTTGTAGTACATTTCAGTAGTTTATTCATTTTTTATTGCTGAGTACTATTCAACACTATGAACATACCACAGTGTTTAATCTGTTGATAGACAGTGGGTTGCTTTCAGTTTTTGGCTATTCCAAAGTAAAACTGCCGTGAGCATTCTTACGATAGCACTTTGTTATGAACGTATGTTTCAGTTTCCTTTGGGTGTATCCCTGCGAGTGGAATCGCTAGGTCACAGGGTAGGTACAGAGCTCCCCGTCTGGTTTCAGTGTGGCTGGATTCTTTTATACTTGGATTGTCAGTTTATGAAAGTTCCGGGTGGACCATTTTCTCCCTCTCCTGTGGTATTGAAAGTCTTTTTAATTTAGCCATTCTGGTGAGTGTGCAGTGGTATCATGTGGCTTTGCATTTTGCTACTGATGGTGAGGCATACCTTTTCTTGTGCCTGTTGGTTGTTCATATTTGTCAAGCGTCTGTTCAGATCTTTTCCCCAAATTAGGTTGTTTGACTTTATATCGTTGATTTGTTAGAGTTCTTTGTACATTGTGGAAATGAGTCTTTTGCCCAATATGCATTGTGAGTATTTCCTTTTTTCATTCCCCTAATGGTATCTTTTAAAAAGTTTTAAATTTGAATAAGGTCCAATTTATCTTTTTCTTTTGTTAATGGTTAGCATTCTTTGTATGTTAAGAAATCTTTGCCAACTTCAGAGTCATTTTTTTTTTTTTATGGAAGCTTCATACATAGTTTTAACTTAAAAAAAATTTTTTAATGTTTATTTTTGAGAGGGGGGGGGAGGGGGAGGGCAGTGGAAGAGGGTAGAGAGAGAGGGAGACGCAGAATCTCCCGCAAGATCTAGGCTCTGAGCTGTCAGCACTGAGCCTGATGTGGAGCCCAAACTCACCAATGGTGAGATCCTGACGTGAGTCGAAGTCGGACGCTTAACCAACTGAGCCACCCAGGTGCCCCAGCATAGTTTTAACTTTAATGTTTAGGTCTTTGACTTCATCATGAATTGATTTTTATGAATGGCATGAGGTAAAGGTCAAGATTCATTCCTTCCCTGTCCCCCATGTGGATATTCAGGTGTTTCAGCACCATTTGTTGAAAAGACTTTCCCTTTACCATTGAATTACTTTAGGCTTTTGTAGAATATCTGTCATGTGTGTATGGGTAGGCTGATTTCTAGACTCCTTATTCTGTTGCATCGATCTGTTTGTTTACCCTCATGCCAATACCACATGGTCTTGATAATTTTAGCTTTGTAATAAGTCTGAAATTTTTCTGTCTTGGTTTGTTTGTTTATTTATTTCCAAGATAGTTTCCACTCTCCCGGGTCCTTTGTATTTCCATATCAATTTTAGAATCAGCCTGTGAATTTCTATTTTATATATTTGCTCTGGTTCCTTAGATTCTGTATATGTCTATTTGGCATTCATTCATGAAAGGGCCAATTATATATATTAACTATATTTTCTTATTTCATATATTTTTTAAGTTTTTAAGGTTTATTTATTTATTTGAGAGAGACAGAGACAATGTGAGTGGGGAAGGGGCAGAGAGAGGGAGAGAGAAAGAATCCCAGGTAGGCTCTGCACTGTCAGCACAGAGCCCATTGTGGGGCTCAAACTTACAAAATTGTGACATCAGGACCAGAGCCAAAATCAAGAGTCAGACACTTAACCAACTGAGCCTCCCGGGTGCCCCATTTTGTATTCTTGATGCTCTGACTTTTGAGGGCCTTACAGATCTGGGAAGAAACTGCCCCTCCTAGGACTAGCTAATTCCTAAAGACAACCTTCACTTTGCCAACCGATGAATCCTGAATCTCTAGCCTTCACTTACCTCCTTATCTCACTCACACACCATTTCAGTATCTTCCCTGCTCTGTATCATCCCAGGGCCAGGTACCCAACAAGTAGGACAGCGCGATAGCCTGAATCATTCAGACAAACCAGTCCTGCCTTGTTTACCCTGTCCTGCCTACCTTTCCCAGCGGATCCCCAGTAAAAGCTCTAGCTTAGGCTTTCCCCTCTCTCCTGGCTCTATCCCCTGAACAAACCTGCTGCTCCTCTGTCACTCTGTGTGGTGTGGGGGCCTCCTTGTCTTGGGAAACGTAAGTGAGATATTCTCTCACTGGCATTGGCCTTCCCAGGTTGGTACTCACTTCCATAAATTAAAATCCCATGGGTACAAACAAGATAACATTTAAAAATAGCTTTATTGAGGTATAATTTACCTATCATACAACGCCCACATTTCAAGCGTACAGTTGAGTATGTTTTTGTATATTTGCAGGGCTTTGCAACCGTTACACAATCTAATTTTCAAGCATTTTTGTCCGACTTTTGCTTAGGTCATGATCTCGCGGTTCGTGGGTTCGAGCCCCGCGTCGGGCTCTGTGCTGACTGCCAGCTCGGAGCCTGGAGCCTGTTTCAGTCTGTGACTCCCTCTCTCTCTGACCCTCCCCTGCTCACGCTGTCTCTCTCTCTCTCTCTTAGAAATAAATAAAACATTAAAAAAAAATTTAATAGAAATAAATAAAACATTAAAAAAAAAGGCAAATAACCCAATGTTAAAATGGCAAAGGATTTGAATAGACACTCCTCCAAAGAGTCACCGATGGCCAATAAGTAAACACAGTCAACAACATTTCCATGAGTGGAAATGCAAATGCAAAAGTCGGACGCTTAAGCGACTAAGCCACCCAGGCGTCCTGGGTTATTTGCCTTTATACTGTTCGCTGGTAAGAGCGGCTCATACGTGCTGGATACTGGTTCTTTGTCACGTGTATGGTTTGACTCTCCTGCTGGTGTTGCAGGCTGCGTCGCCAGGAGCCGAGTCGCTGCAGGCCTCCAGGAACTTGGCTGCTGGTGTCGCGGTAGCCCCGCTGCTGCCTCCCAGGCCTTCTTCCAGCCAGTCCCGTCCCCAGAAGGAGTGTTCCGCACAAAGAGCTACCCTTGTTGCGGTTTTGGCTAGCTCAAACCTGACTGTTCTAAATAAACAAGCTTTTCTTCCCCAGGCACGCTTGGCTTTTTAAATTTTCTTTATTCCTGTTCTTACAAATTTCTGTCCTCAGTTCGCACTGCTGCCTCCTCATGTCTGTCTTGGACTTTCCATTTCTCTATGTTCTGTCCATCATGCTCCTGCCTCTTCTGAAACCTTCTAAAAGCCTTTAACAGTGTGCCCTCTTGTTCTTGGCAGGGAGCCTCCTCCTGGCTTCATCTTTCTCCTGAGTGCCCCTCCCTCACTGCCATCGTCCACAGTGGCCACTGCATGGTGCCCCGGGGCCTTGCTGGCCCTCCCCGAGAGGGAGGCATTGTCCTGTCTGCTCCTTACTTCCCTGAGCATTCTTTTGGTGCCGTCTGCTCCGAGGCCTGTTGCTATTATTTATTAGCATTTGAGAAACTTTTTTTTTTTTTTTTTTTACAAATAGCTTATTGTCAAATTAGTTTCCACATAACACCCAGTGCTCATCCCCACAAGTGCCCTCCTCCATGCACATCACCCCTCCCCCCACATCCATCAGTCCTCAGTTTTTGTCAGCATTCAAGGGTCTCTCACAGTTTGCCTCTCTCCCTTATCATATGTTTGCACGTATAGGAGGATTAGGAGGAACTTGACGGAGGAACAAGGGGGAGAAGAAGGGGGGAAATGGTGGGGGAAAGAAAAACTCTTTCTTCTTTTCACCATTGTTTTTCTGCCTTCACCCTTCGGGGAACGTTCTGATGACACTCCTGGCATCTTCGTCACTCAACATACTGTTGTGCTCAAGTTTTTTTTTTCTTTTTTTACCCTTTTAATATCCAATATTTGTTTCTTCCAATCCGGTGATTTTCAGTAATGTCAGACTCAATGCCATCTGCTTATAACCAGCATTTTACAACATCCCTTTTACTACTGCTAGATCAAATGTACAGATTTACAAATATAATTTCATAATTTAAAAAGGTAGTGTTCTGCTCTAGCTGTAATGTAAGGAGAAAGAAGAGGAAGTACTTTGTATTAAAACAGTTTGTATTTCTGTATAGAATGCTCCGGCACTACGACATTAGAAGGCTTGGTGAAACGGAACTGCTTGCACTTGCTTATAAGAGGCGAGTTTGTAGTTAACAGAGGTAAACAGATTAGAAGTTATTCTGTACAAGAAGGAATAACGAGCCAGACTTATGTAGGTATAATAACAGAAAAAGGACAACAACCCTAATTGAAGCAAGGCTCACATACCGATTATCAAATTGGAAAAATGGGAAAGTAGGATGTGCTTGCAAATGGGTGGTGTCTCGTTTATAAGTGTTGAGACAGAAAAAGCTTTTATGTAGCAACTTGGGAGGAGTCGAGATGAATTGTCATAGAAAACACATCCCCTGCCTTGAAATTCCACATCTTGTTGAGATCCATATCCTGTCTTTAATTTGTAACCAAACCTTGGAGACCATACCGTTTAAGTGACAATAGGAACAGAGGATGGATCAGAGAAGCAGAAATGGCAGTGCGAGTGGCCAAGAGGTGTGGTGGACTTCTGGTGACAGTTTCTGAGTAAGATTTGAAAATGGCAGGCAACCCCCCAAAAACAAGTTCCATTTCAAATATTTATTGCAAGGTAAATACTTTGTCCTTATGCTATAAAAATTAACAATATAATGGCTGTAATAATTTTATTATTATTTTTTCTTATTTTTATTTTTTGAGAAAGAGAGCACATGTGTATGTGAGTAGAGGGAGGGGCAGAGGGAGAGAGAGGGGGAGAGAATCTTAAGCAGACTCCACACTCAGCACGGAGCCTGACACAGGGCTCAATCTAATGATCCCTGGATCCCCCAGCTGGGATCATGTCTCCAATATTGGATGCTTGACCAACTGAACTACCCAGGTACCCCAGAATGACTGTAATAACTTTAAAACAACTTTGATGAGTGAGAATCTTGCATTTCATATATCTCTTAATTTAATATCTGGCTCTAGGTCTACCAAAAGCATCTCGAATCTTTCCAGTAATGTATTTGTAGGTGATACCTACAAATATAACACAGACACAGGTATTTTGCTCATGACTTAAACACTAGAGAACAGCATTATTTTCTGTGCCATGGTTTTTCAAAATGTTGAAATTTCTTGGAGAAAGTTTTGCCTAAGAGAAAGTGTTCTTTTTCCTTAACTTACACGATAGCTGCATTCCTGGAAAATTTAGTATATGGTAAAACTGTGCAAAAAATACTTTATTAGCAAAATGAAGTTGGAATCTAGGCTCAGATAATTATAATCAGACTTTTCACCAGTATGGGGCTCTGGTGAATCATTTGAAAGGAAGTGGAGACTTTTTTTTTGGCAGGAGATTTGTCCTGAGCGATCCAGGAGGTGGGAAACCCTTGGCCCCACCTGCTTATTGCCAGTAGTGCCTCCCAACCATTGCAATAACAAAAATATTTCCACAGATTTCCATACCCTCTTGGGGTGGTGTCGGCCCATTGAGAACCTCTGCCCCAATCCATTTTCATTGCCGCCTCCCCAAGTTCAGGTCGTCCTCTTGAACATTGCAGCTAGTTTTCTTTCTCCTCTAGTACCGGCTTCTAGCAAACCCCCAACTCTGTCTCCCCTGCTCAATTTATGTGACATTAACCTGGCTAATCTCTGAAGTACACTTCTCTAGCCGCTCCCTTCCCAGATGCTTGTCCTGGCTCTCCATCACCTCTTATTCAGCATATCCATTTGGGTGTGTAACAGGCATCTTGAACTTTAACATATCAGAAATGGAATACTTGATTTTCTCTCCTAAATCTGTTCCCCTCAGTCTTTATTCTGTCAGTTAACAGCAACTGTATCATTGGCTCAGGCCAGAAACCTGGGAGTCAGTTTTACCCCTGGGTTTTTTTTTCCCTCTCCCACATCTACTCCATGACCATATTCTCTTTTCAGAATATATCCAGAGTGTGACTACTTTCCACCGCTCATACTACCTTCGTCCAAGTCCCTGTTGTGTGTTCCTTACACTGTTTCAGAGATGCGAGTGCTTGTTCTGGTCTCACTCTTGTCTGTCCCCTGCACAGCAGCCAGACAGGTCACATCCTGTCACTTTTTTTGCTCAGAACTTCCAGGGGCTTCCGTCTCACTCACGGAATAGAAGCCCGAGTCCTTACTGTGGCCTTCAAGGCCTCGTGTGATCTGGCCTTCCCTGCTTTAGTCCAGCCGCCCCAGCCCGCTTGCCGGTCCCCGGTCCCTGAATGTGCTGAGCCCAAACTCCTCCCTAGCGGTCTGGCCTCTGTCTCCTAGATCTCTGCTCAGAGAGCTTCTATCAGAGTGACTTTTGCTGCTTGGAATTTCTCAGTCGCTCTTATTACCATTTACTAGATCATACCTTTGTTCATTATCTGTCTCTTCCCTTCTCCTCTCAGCCCCACCCCAACCTGAGCATCTTTGTTTTTCTTTCCAGTAGCAAGAATGGAGCCTGGCATGTAATAATTGCTTTGTAAACATTTGCTGGATCAGAGCATTAGTAGGATAGAGGCCTGAACTGAGAAAGAGCCCACTTAGTATAGTTCTGACCCACTTGTTCAACTTTTTTTTTCTTTTCCTGTTATAATCTCCATTCATTGTGTGTGGCTTCTCTCCACCACTGTAATCTCCACCTGACCAAATCCTACCCATCTGTGTCAGTCAGGAAAACAGAAAGTACCCTGGGTATCTTAGCAAGAACAGATTTAATAAAGTAAATTAACTAAACGTTTACAAAGCCGTTGAAAGGCCCGCGGTAGCAAAGGTCAGAGAGAATTGCTTCTGGCTTTGGGAAATCGAAAGTGCTGGGCTCATAGGACACTGCTTTGAGTGACCTGAGCTGTTGCAGCAGTAAAGCGAACGTTTCCCAGGAGCCCGCTCGGACGCCGCTGCAGACTTGGCGTTTGCTGTATGCCTTTGTGTCTGCCAGCGGCTGCCAGAGAGGGACCATAGTCTCTCCTTTTTCGTCTTCTAACTCTTGCATAAATGCCTCTCATTGGTGACGTTCCTTCAGACAAGGGAGTCTGAGAAGTGTAGAGGGGCGTTGAGCCCCTGCTGAGACAGGTAGGCATGGGAGCGAGTAGGGTACTCTGCCTCTTTGGATGTTCAGCACCTCCATACACCTTTCTGCCTGCAGTTAACTTTTCCAAACAATAATAGGAACAAAACATTTGTTTCTGCCCAATCTGTTGCAGCCACTACTCACGCAAGGGAGGCTGCATTCATTTACGCTGTTCCTTTAAAAGGGAGAACACTCTTTTGAGACCCTATACCTAGGCATGAAATCATAAGGTTACCTACCACCGACGCATCTTCTGGAAGTAATTAGTTGGAGACGGGAAAGATACACATGCATAGATACAACTATCCTCATTTGCACCTGGTCCCAGTTGGTATTTATAACTTTTTTCTTCCACTAGGCAGGTCATTTGTCCTTTGTGCTCAATGAATGCCTTGATGTGATGGTTCCTTACCAAGTGGGTGGCCCAGTCTGCCAGTGAAGAGTTTAGGCAGGTAGCGGGCCCTGCTGCACCCTTGTCTTAACTTTTACTGTTGTCCATGGTTGTCTACGGGTCCGAAGAGACGCCCTAGAAATCCCCTTGGTTTCTGACAAGATTCTTGTTTCTACGGCTCCAAGGAGCGAGGTGATAGTGTTAACCGTTGAAAACTGTGGGGGCGCCCGGGTGGCTCAGTCAGTTAAGCGTCTGACTTCAGTTCAGGTCATGATCTTACCGTTTGTGAGTTCGAGCCCAGCATCGGGCTCTGCTGTCAGCATAGAGCCTGCTTCAGATCCTCTGTCCTGCTGCCCCGCATCCCTTCCCCACTTGTGTGCACTCTCTCCCTCTCAAAAATAAATAAACATTAAAAACAACAGCAACAACAACTGTGGAGAGTATGCTGCTTTATCTTACTTACAAGCTAACAGCCTGGCATAGTTGCATGGATGTTGGCAGAGGATACAGAGCTCTTGGGTCAAAGGCAAAGCATAGCACGCAGCTTGAATGTCATGTTGGTTTCCTTGTCCCCCAGGTGCTATGAGTCTGATGTGGAAATGGGCCCAAGGGAACCCTGGATGCACGTCAGATTTACGTTACGGCTGAGCAACCCAAGTGCGGAAATCCCCAGTCTTACAAGAAGGTTGCTTGCAAACCTGCCCAGCCTTTAGCTGGGAGGGAGGCGTTGTCTCTGTTATGCTGGACAGAAAACAATCTTCCAAGGCTGTTTGCTCTACAGGTATCCTTTGAAAGCATAGCCTGGAACCGAAGCTGATGTAAGAGGTGCAGAACCACCATGGAGAATTGTCCATTAACACAACCTCCCTGGAATCTGGTAGAAGCACTCTTCCCTTGGGAACCTGTAAACTGGAGTCAGTGTTCAAGGGATGGAAGGCAGCAGTGGAGTGAGTGGTGTATTGCCAGTGGTAGTGAAAGGAGACATCCACGTCTTTAGCTCTCTCTGGTCGGACTTTTCTGTAGCGACAGGAAGGTTCTTTGTCTGCACTATACAGTGCAGCATACTAACCGTGTACCTAACACCTAATGCAGTACTTCATACCTAACCGCATACCTGCCTGACCATGAACCTGATACAGCTATTAATCACATATGGCTTTTGAACACTTGAAATGTGGCTGGTGTGACTAAGGAATTAAATTATAACTTTTATTTAATTTTAATTCATTTAAGCTTAAATAGCCCCACATGGCTACTAGCTACTGCATTGGGTAGTGCAGTTCTAGGTCTTTGCTCATCCTTTATACTTACTTAAGGAAGCTTTTCTTGTTTTCCATAATGGGAAGTGACTTTGACTACTCTTGATTCCAAAGCTGTTGTTCTGTATCTCTGAAAGCAGTTATCAGTGCCTTCTTCATA
Organism: Proteles cristata cristata; assembly: GCA_017311185.1. Lineage (NCBI taxonomy): Eukaryota > Metazoa > Chordata > Mammalia > Carnivora > Hyaenidae > Proteles > Proteles cristata. Next base: position 898,672 of record JAESUZ010005300.1, read on the forward strand.
ATACAAATGTTAGGCTTATCCCTTATCGGCCCATTGAAATGTTTGCTCTGCTTCATTTTATTTTTATTCAAAAAATTGTTTTAAATGTTTGTTTATTTTTGAGGGAGAGAGAGAAGGTGGGGGAGGGGAAGGGATAGAGAGAGAGAGGTAGTCACAGAAATAGAAGCAGGGTCCAGCTCCAAGCTGTCAGCACAGAGCCCGATACAGGGCTCAAATTCACAAACTGTGAGATCATGACCTGAGTCAAAGTTGGACGCCTAACTGACTGAGCCACCCAGGTGTCCCATATTCTGGTTTATTTTAAAAAATAATAATTTATTATTGTAGAAACACTGTATGTTTAGAAAATGAGAAAATTTAGAGGAATAAAAATAAAGTGAAACATACTTCCACCATCGTTTCTGCACTGACACCTTAATACATAAGCTTTCTGTGTATATATGTTCATTTTAACCTCAATGAGGTCAGACTGTGTATACAATGAGATCATACTGTTTTATAACCTGGTTTTTCCTGGCAGTGAATTTCTAGTTTTCATTAAATCTTCATCTCATCTATTACCCAGAACATATTCATATTTCCTGAATTAGCTCCCAAGTGACCATTATAACTGGTTTATCCTCAACATTTCCTCTATTTATGTCTGTTTTCTCTTTGATAAACAAGTCTAGTATTTTATTTTATTAAAAAAAATTTTTTTTAACATTTATTCAGTTTTGAGAGACAGAGAATGAGTGGGGAAGGGGCAGAGAGAGAGAGAGAGATACAGAATCTGAAACAGGCTCTGAGCCGTCAGCACAGAGCCTGATGTGAGGCTCGAACCCACAAACCGTGAGATCGTGACCTGAGCTGAAGTCGGATGCTTAACCGACTGAGCCACCCAGGCGCCCCAGTCTAGTATTTTAAACATGCTGACTTCTTTAGGCCAGTTTTGTACAATATCCAACCTTCCAGGTTTATCTGGTGTTTCTTTTTTGGGGGGCATATTTCCTTATTCCCAATATTTCTTGTGAAGGAGAAACTGCATTGAAAGGCTTGATTGATATTTAACACTTTTGAGTATCTGCTACAGGTCAAATTGATTGCATCCATTGATGTATGCTGCATTACATCAGCAGACTTGGTATCTGGTTGACCTACCATTAATGATGCTAGTATTGACCACTGAAACAGGATAATGACAGTCTACTCTCTCTTTTATCCCGTTATGTTTTTCTCCTTGCTGCTGGAACTTGACTTTGGCATTGTTAAAACATACAGCCTCCCCACTAATAATGAAGTAGCAGAGAAATTAAGAAAGCAATACCATTTATGGTCATACCAAAAGGAGTAAAATACCTAGGAATAAACTCCAACGAGGTAAAAGACTTGTACTCTGAAAACTATAAAATATTGATGAAAGAAATTGAAGACAACAGAAACTAATGGAAAGCTATTCCATGCTCATGTGTTGGAATAACGGTTATTGTTAAAATGTCCATACTACCCAAAACAATGTACAGCTTTAATGCTATCCCTATCAAAATACCAACAGCATTTTTCACAGAACTTGAAGGAAAAACTTTCAAATTTGTATGGGACCACAAAAGACCCTGAATCTTGAAAAAGAAAAAAATAGAGCTGGAGGTATCACAACTCCAGATTTTAAGACATACTACATCAAAACAGTATGGTATAGCACAAAAATAGACACATGGATCAATGGGACAGAATAGGAAGCCCAGAAAGAAACCCATGATTATATGGTGAATTAATCTTTGACAAAGGAGGTAAGACTATGCAATGGGAAAAAGACAGTCTCCTCAACAAATGGTGCCATGAAAACTAGACAGCTACGTGCAAAAGAATGAAACTTGACCACTTTCTTTTTTTTTCAATTAAAAAAATTTTTTTATTTATGTTTGAGAAAGTGCAGGTGGGGGAGGGGATGCAGACAGAGGGGGACAGAGGATCCAAAGCAGGCTCTTCACTGACAGCAGGAAGCCTGATGCGGGGCTTGAACTCCCGAACCAGGAGATTATGACCTGAGCCGAAGTCCACTGCTCTGACTGAGTCACTTGGCTGTCCCTGAACTACTTTCTTGTACCACACACAAAAGTGCACTCAAAATGGGTTAAAGACCTGAATTTGAGATAGGAAACTATTGGAATCCTATCCTCCAAGAGAGAACAGGCAGCAAACTCTTTTGACCTTAGCCGCAGCAGCTTCTTACTAGACACATCTCCGGAGGCAAGGGAAACAAAAGCAAAAATAAACTGTTGGGTCTACATCAAAATAAAAAGTTTCTGCACAGCAAAGGAAACAATACAACTAAAAGACAGCATACTGAATGGGAGAAAAAATTTGCAAATGAGGTATCTGATAAAGGGTTAGTATCCCAAATATATAAAAAACTTATACAACTAAAAGACAACTCCCCCCCATTTAAAAATTAAGCAGAAGACATGAACAGGCATTTCTCCAAAGAATATATCCAGATGGGCAACAGACACATGCAAAGATGCTCAATATCACTCATTATCAGGGGAATGCAAATCAAAACCACAATGAGATATCACCTCACACCTGTCAGAATGGCTAAAATAAAAAACGCAAGCAACAGGTGTTGGTGAGGATGTGGAGAAAAAGGAAACCCTCTTGTACTGTTGGTGGGAATGCAAACTGGTGCAGCCACTGTGGAAAACGGTATGGATGTTCCTCAAAAAACTAAAACTAGAATTACCATATGAGCCAGTAATCGCACTACTGGGTCTTTACCCAAAGAATACGAAAACACTAATTTGAAAAGTTGCTTGCACTCTTATGTTTATTGCAGTGTTATTTACAATAGCCAAATTATGGAAGCAACTTTTAAGTGTCCATCCACAGATGAATGGAGAAAGAAGTGGTGTGTGTGTACACACACACACACACACACACACACACACACACACACACACAGGAATATTACACAGTCATAAAAAGGAATGAAATCTTGCCATTTGCAACCACATAGATGGATCTAGAAGGTATACTGCTAAGTAATAATTTCATGCATGTGGAATTTAAGAAGCAAAACAGACAAAAAAGAGACAAAAAACAGACACTTAAGTACAGAGAATGAACTGGTGGTTGCCAGAGGGGAGTGGGTGAAATAGAAGGGGATTAAAAGTACACTTACCATGATGAGAACTGAGTAATCACTGTTGAATCACAGCATTGTACACCTGAAACTAATATAGCACTGAATATTAATTATAGTGGAACTAAAAATTAATTTAAAAAATCCTGACTCCTGTCAACTATTAAGCTATGGTTTTGCTTTCTTTTTCTTTAAAAACAATATTTTTAAAAACGTTTTATTTATTTCTGAGTGAGAAAGAGAAAGACAGCATGAGCAGGGAGGGTCAGAGAGAGAGGGAGATACAGAATCCGAAACAGGCTCCAGGCTCTTGAGCTGGCTGTCAGCACAGAGCCTGACGCGGGGCCCAAACCCACGAACTGTGAGATCATGACCTGAGCCGAAGTCGGATGCTCAACTGACTGAGCCACCCAGGCGACCTGCTTTTTTTTTTTCTTTAACACCAATTGGTAGTACTTGTCTGAGGCAATACATAATTAGATTTTTAAAATTATATCTTCAATTCTGTTATTTCTTCTGTGTTTATTAGCTAGTATTATTCTGTGAAGAAGAAAAATTTTATTATTAACTACAGATCTTTGGTTACTCTGAAATATTGTTCCAATTGGCAAGGCAGGGTAAATGTTTAATTCTTTCCCTGTGGTTACCAGGTTTCAAAGTGGATGTTATTTTACTAGCTGCCTGAAATGGCAACAAATTTTCTTCTCTGTTTTGGAATGTCATTATGTAGTGATGTATTTTCATCTGTTCAGCCCATCATAGTCATTTTATTGATCCTAAATTTTCACACTTTGGCTGCTGGGAACTTTTCTAGTTGACTCCTACATCTTCCCTCTCCGCCCCCCCTTTTTTAGTTAAAATATTTTTAACATTAATTGAAGTATAATTGACCTACAAGAAATTGTATGTGAAGTATACAATTCGATGGGTTTTGACCTTTGTGTGTATTAGTGAAAATACACATCAAAATCAAGATAATGAACAGTCCCGAGATTTCCTTGTGCTTCTTTGTAATCCATCTTTCTCTTTATTTCTGTCTCCAGGAAACCACTGATTTGCTTTCTGTCTCTGCATATAAAATTTATATTTTCTAGACTTTAATATAGTTATGCATTAAGTTTTCTTTTTGATCTGGCTTCATTCTTTTGGCATCATTATTGATATTCTTCCATGTTTCTGTGTGAATCAATACTTCATTTCTTGGTGAATATATTCTGTTGTAGAGATAGGCCATCATTTATTCATTCACTTGTTAATGGACAATGGATTGTTTCTAGGTTTTTGTTATTCTCTTTGCTCATATGAAGTCAGTGCTATGAACATTCACGTACAGTCTTTGGACAAAACACTCATTTTTCTTGGCTGTATACCTTGGAATAGAAGTGCTTAAACATGTATTCAATTTTTGTAGACTTACGAATAGTTTTCTAAAGTGGTTGAACTCTTCATTTCAATAGTAGTTTTCAGTTAATTTCTTTGATTTTGTAATTGTGTGGACATTTGCATTAGTGGTATAGAAGCACTGTTGGTTAAAAAGGCCAACCCCTCAGTAGGAATTAAGGCAATAAACCAAACTATACTAAGTAGTCAAAGTACTTTCACTCTGTTTTCTTTTTTAATGTCAGTTATACTTAAGAATTACCTTGCTGAAATTGCAGAAATTATTAATTTTTAAAAATCTCTACCTGTGAATACCTGTTATTAATATTCTGTATGAAGAAATGCAAGTATGTGTAAAGCACTTTTGTTGCATACCAAAGTATACAGTTGTCTTTTTTTGTTTTGTTCTTTTAATGTTTATTTATTTTTGAGAAAGTGAGAGAGAGACAGAGTGTGGGTGGGGAAGGGGCAGAGAGAGAAGGGGATGCAGAATCCAAAGCAGGCTGCTGGCTCTGACCTGTCAGCACAGAGCCCGACATGGGGCTTGAACTCATAAACTGCAAGATCATGACCCGAGCCAAAGATGGACACTTAACTGGCTGAGCCACCGAGATGCCCCTACTGTTGTCTTTAGGAAAGCATTTTTGCAGTTAATTGTAAGTTGTTGTGTTCATGGAATGCCGTTTTAACATATGAAAACAATTAAGTATGGTTGTTCAGGGCTTGGTATTTGGCCTAAATATATACATATATAATATATATAGCTCATATATGTATAATATATATAACCCATATATATATATTATATATATATTTTTAATAACCAAAGTCAGCCTGACACTTGAAGTAAAACCACTGAAAGTAGTTATTGCCAGTAATAAAGGCAAAGTAGAAATTTTGGAAAACTTGTATTAGTTGCCATTAAGTTTGGCAGCCTCCCAATACTTAGAGAGAGTTTAATGATGAGATCAGTTGTACTATTAACAAGTGTGATTTTAAAAATATTATACAATGAAATGTGTCAGTATTTGGAAGATCTGCATGACTTTGTGAACCAGTATTTTTCAATGCATGATGTTATAAAATCAAATTCAAAGGGCAAGATAGACAAATATATTTTTAATGTAACAAAATATCAAAAGTTCATTGATATGTTTTCAGATTCCATAATGCAGTTACTATTTAATGAAACTTGTGAACTTTTGGTTTACTATTAAAGTAGAACATTTACAATTTTCTGAAAAGGCTGTAAAAATACTTTTTTCCAGCTGCATACTGTGTGAGGCTGGATTTTGTTCATATACCATAACCAAAATAACGTATCACAACAGTTGGAATGTAGAAACATCTATAAGAATCCAACAGTTTTATGCTTTCTTTTGTCTTGGAATATATGTTTTTCATAAAACCATGCTATTGGGTTACCATGTAATAGGCTTGTTATCGTAAATGAAATAATAAATATTTTAAACATTTCTTGGTCCTGATTTCTTTTATGTAAATATTGATTGAAATAAACCACATAAATGAAAGTTTTTTAGCATCTTCCATAATTTTGAAGAGGAGAAATAGATACATTGTAGTTCCTTCTATCAATAGAATGCGTCCCAGTAAGAGCGTACATTCCAAATTTGTGTTCTAAAGTTCTTTGCAGTAAATTGTATATCTGTGTGACTTTGGTGGTAATTCGTTATTTCTCAACATATTTCCATTTGATTTCAATTTAAAGAATTTTAAAAATTTATTTGTGTTTTTGAATAGGCTAGAAAGCTTTTGTGTTTTTCAAGGTAAGAACTTTAGGGTTATATAAAAAACATATCAGCGAAGTCAGAATCATTCATTTTTCCTCTAGATCACTTAGCACAGAATATGGTGATTGTGTACTAAGTAAATATATCTTCAATATCTAAAGTCCAGATAGTTGCCTGTCTACCCAGAGAGCTGCAGTAATCACCATATATTGAAAGGATTTTGTTATAATAAGCCAAAAATTTGATCGAGCTGTTAGCTGTTATATTGAGTGTGAAAGCTCTTTGAAAACTAATAAATTACGATGTGAGGAATTTTTGCCTTCAGGCTTGGAGTGAACATAATTAGTTTAAATGATGTAGGAGTCTATTAACTGGGTAGCCCTCAGTGAACCGTGGCTCCTAGCAGTCATGCTCCTACAGCCCTCTCTCACAAGGACTCTAGGCTTGGCCATTGGACCAGCTTGGGCTGATGGGCTGTTAGCAAGCACAGTACAAGCGGAGGCCTGATAAGTGCTTGGACATTGAGGCTTCTCCTTTTGGAAGGTTTCCTCTGAGAACCCAACTGTTGTAAAGAAGCCAGTCTAAACTAATGGGGTGAAGGAGCAAGCCCCCCCCCCCTCCACGACCCACCAGCTAACATCCACCATCAGACATGTGAGCGAGGTCTTCTGGGATGTGTAGCCCCAGCCAGACTCCCTCTTGTTCCAGCTGCATGAGTGACATTAGCACACACCATAGGGAGTGGAGGCCACCCAACTGACCCACGGAATTAACAGAGAAAAGAACAGAATGGCGGTGTATTAAGCCACTGAGTTTTGGGTCACTGCATTATGCAACAATAGATACTGGAACCCATGATATTGGCTCCTTATAAGGAGTGGTCATGGTTTGTGCTGACTTGGTGGGTCTTACACACCTGTGTGGCAGCTCTCATTGTGTAGATGTGGATATAGATGAGAACGTGGAGAACAGCACAGCAAGTGTGGTTTATTCTTTTTTTTTTTTTTTTTTCTTTTCTTGGTTCTGTGTGAAAGGGGTATTTGCTTGAAAGATAAAGGGCCTGGCAAGCATTCTATCAAGTGGCTTTGCCATCCTCTTTTTCTAAACCTCTATCATCTGAATGGAGTCGTGGGGAGTAGGAGTTTCTTTCAGCCAGGAAGACATGACCTTGTAAGGATACTGATGGAGGGGGACTTGCCTATTTGATGGTCACTTTAATTGAGAGTATATTTTCCTGTCTTTATCACTGCAGTCTGGAAAAGCATTATATATTTATCATAAACATATACATAAATGTATACACCATATATGTTGTGTATAGCATTTATGTGTAGCATATATCACGTATGACATAGCCCTTTTACTTTCCATTGTGAATGTGGCTTTATTACTGTTAAGTGATGGTGGTATTATAGAAAAATCGCAAGTCACATGGCACAGCAAGTAGGAGAAATGGAAACGTGGCCGTGCTATATCATGGTCAGTCAGTCGGCATATATTCTCTGTGCTTAGAGACAAGTGCAGGGTAATGGGGGTTTGAGAGATGCCTGCCCTCACTGATTTCGTACTTCAGCTTGGTGAAAAGGGTTCTGTTCCTGTCTTTTCCTTTGTATGTCTTTCCTGTTTCCCTCTCCCCAGCCTCAGATAAAACTCCTGTAAACCCAAACCCAGATCAGAGATTGACTTGGTACCAGTTTTTATATCCTTAGTGATTTTTGGTCTCGTCGTTCTATTACTTAGAGAAGAGTGTGGAAAACTCCAGCTCTCATGGTGGATTTGCCCATTTCTCATTTCTTTTGTATCAGTTTTTGCCTCATGCACGTTGAAGCTCTGATGTTAGGTGCATTCACACTTAGGATTGTCAGGTCTTCATGGTGAATCTGCGCTTTCATTGGTATGTAGTAATGTCCCTGGTATGTATGGTAGGGGGCCTTGTTTAGAAGTTCAGTTGTCTGATGTTAATTCAGCCATCCCAGCTTTCCTTTGGTTAGTGGTTGCATTCTGTCCTTTCCCCATCTGTCTGCCTTAACTTCTTTAGTATTTGTCTCAGAGCAGGTCAGCTGGCAGTGAATTCTCTTAGTTGTTCCTGACCTGAGGATGTCTGTATTTTTCTTTCATTGTTTGTTTATGCTGCATGTAGAATTGTGGATTAACAGCCTTTCTTTTAGTGCTTCAGAGATACTGCCCCATTCTTGTCTGGCCTTCATTGGTTTCTGATGAGAAATTCCCAGTAGTTCATGTAATTCTTCCCATGCAGTGGGTTCTGCCAGAACACAGTTGTGGGAGGGGAGTGTCTGTAAGTCTTACTGAAATGCTCAGCCACAAGTACATGGTGAAAAAGCACCTCATCAGCACTTGAGAATAGTGTGAAGTAGGGTGTATGGCACTGAATTACACAGGTAGCAGTTGGAAAAGCTATCACATTCTGGTGAAAAAATATAATCAGACTGCTTAAATCTGTGACCTTATATTTAGTGAAAAGATTCACAGACTCGTGGATGATGCTATTTCAAGTTTCTCATTTGCCCTTAGCAAAACTGCTTTTATTATTAAAATAACATGTCCTTTGTAAAAAATAAGAAAAATATATGAAATAAAACTTACATTCAACCTTACAGAAATTCTTTAAAGTGTATTTTCTTTCGGCCGTTTTTACTATTCACCTTTAAGTATGTTTTATGTATTTGAGATCATATTGTATATGAAATTTTGTACCAGTGTATTTCACTGAACATTATAACAACCATTTTCCTACTGAAAAATCTTCCTGAAGCAGAGTGACTATGTAATTATTGATAAAAGTACCATAATTTAATTTGCCATTCACTTGGTGATGTGTGTTTTTTTTCCCTCTAATATAAACAATTATGTGAAGAATGTGTTTTTATAGAAAGCTTTGTGTACATTTAGATTAGTTACTTAGAGTCCTAGAAATGATGTTACAAATGGAAAAGGCTTGCTAACTATCTTTCCTTGTAATTTCCTTTGAACTGTTTGTAAAGCTGTTAACAAAGTCTGGATCTCTCCTTTACTGAAAAAATTTTTCCTAGGGGTGCCTCTGTGGCTCAGTCGGTTAAGCGTCTGACTCTTGGTTTTGGCTCAGGTTGTGGCTTTGCATCTTCATGGGTTCAAGCCCCACATTGGGGATTTGGGATTCCCTCTCTTTCTGGTCCTCCTTTATTTGTGCTATTTCTATCTCTCTCAAAATAACTAAATAAGCTTAAAAAAAGAAAATTAAAAAACATTTTTTCCCTGTCTGTTTTTTACCCCTTCAGTGGTGGTGGTGGTGGCTATTGTTTGATGTCCTTAAATTTTATATTTTTGTTTGTTTTGATCCACTTAATGTTGCCTTTGTGTTTTTTTTCTAATTTTTTAATCTTATGGAATTCTTTTTCATTCAGGGATTTAGAAAATAGTTAACATTAAAAAATTTTTAATGTTTATTTATTTATTTATTTATTTTTTTTTTTAAATGTTTTTTTATTTTTATTTCTAGGAGAGAGAGAGACAGCGTGAGCAGGGGAGGGTCAGAGAGAGAGGGAGTCACAGACTGAAACAGGCTCCAGGCTCTGAGCTGGCAGTCAGCACAGAGCCCGACGCGGGGCTCGAACCCACGAACCGCGAGATCATGACCTAAGCGAAAGTCGGACGCTTAACCGACTAAGCCACCCAGGCGCCCCAATGTTTATTTATTTTTGAGAGAGAGAGTGTGGGAGGGGCAGAGAGAGGAGTCACAGAATCCAAAGCAGGCTCCAGGCTCCGGGCTCTGAACTGTCAGCACAGAGCCCGACGAGGGGCTCAAACCCACGAACCGTGAGATCATAATCTGAGCCAAAGTCCGATGGTTAACTGAGTGAGCCAACCAGGCGTCCCTAGTGACCTCTGTCTTTGTACTACCTTTTAAGACTCTTTTTTTTTATTCTGTTTAAGTTTACCAGCTTAACCATTTTTAAGTATATAGTTCAGTGGTTTTTACCTTAGGAAGCTATCAGCACCATCCATCCCCCTAACTCCTAATCTTGCAAAACAAATTTTATACCTATTAAACAATAACTTCTCATTCTTCCCTCCCCACAGCCCCTGGCAACCACCATTATATTTTCTGGTTCTGTGTTTTTGACTACTACGAGTATCTCAAATAAGTGAAATCATGCAGTATTGGTCTTTTTGTGACTGGCTTATTTTACTTAGCATAGTGTCCTAAGGTTCATCCATGTTGCGGCATGTGTTAGAGTTTCTTTCCTTTTTTACATCTGAATAATATTCCATTGTATGACTATCTCATATTTTTCTTTATCCACTTATGTGCTTCCATGTTTCAGCTATTGTGACTAATGCTGCTATGAACGTGTGTGTACAAACTCTTTGGCCCTGTTTTCAAGTCTCTTGAGTATATCCATAAATGTGGAATTGCTGGGTTATATGGTGAATCAATTTTTAATTGTTTGAGGAACCTGCATACTGTTTAACCCTGGAGCTGTGCCATTTGACATTCCCATCAACAGTATACAAGGGTTCCAGTTTTGCTACATCCTAACCAACACTTGTTTTGTTTTTGGTTTCTGATGGTAGCCATCCTAATGGGTGTGAGGTATCACTGTAGTTCTGATTTGCTTTCCCTGATTGTTCATGTTGGTGAGCATCTTTTCATGTGCTTATTGGTCAGTTGTGTGTTTTCCTTGGAGAAATGTCTATTCTGTGCCCATTTTTGGATTGGTATTAGTTCTTCAGATGTTTGGTAGAATTCACCCAGTGGAGAAATCAGATCTCAGGCTTTTGTTGTGGTTGCTGGGGGATTGGTGATTATGGATTCAGTCTTCTATTAATGATAGGTCTTCTTCAGCTTTTCTTTTTCTTTATGATTTCTTGGTAGTTTTAGGGTGTCTAGAAATTTGTCCATTTCAACTAGTTTATCCAGTTTCTTGGGGTACATTTGTTCATAGTACTCTCATATCTTTTTTATTTTTGTAGAATTGGTAGTAATGTCCCCACTTTCATTACTGATTTTAGTAATTTGAGTCTTCTCTTTATTTTAGTCCCATGTAGCTAAAGGTTTGTTGATTTTTGTCAGTTTTTTTGAAAAACGACCTTTTGTTTCATTGATTTGTCTCTGCTGTTTTCCTGTTGTCTTTTTTCATTGATCTAATCTTCATTAATTCATTCCTTTTGCTAGTTTTGTATTTGTTCATTCTTTGTCTAATTTCTTAAGTTGTAAACTTAGGCTGTTGATTTAAACTCCTTCCTTCCTTCCTTCCTAATATAAGCATTTATAGCTGTAAATTACTCCCTTAGCACTGTTTTTGATGCATCCCATAAATTTTGGTATGTTTGTTTTTTCATTTTCATTCATCTCCTAAGTATTGTCTAATTTCCCTTGTTATTCCTTCTTTGATCCATTGGTTGCTTAAAAGTGTAAAGTGTGCAGTTTAATATCCATAATTTTGTGAACTTTCGAGTTTTCTTTGTGTTACTGATTTCGAACTTCATTGCATTGGGGTCAGAGAAGATAGTTGGTATAATCTCTATCTTTTAAAATCTATGAAGACTTCATTTTTTGGCCTAATTAATTGTCTTATCCTAGAATGTCCCACGTGCAGTTGCATGTATATGCTGTTCTTAATTGTGTGGAGTGTTCTGCACATGTCTCTTAGATCTAGCTGCTCTATTTTGTGAAGTCCTGTGTTTCCTTCCTGTCTTCTCTCTGGTTGTTCTCTCCATTGAAGTCTCCAACGGTGATTGTAGAGCTGTCTTTTCCTCCCTCCAACTCTGTCCATTTCTGCTTCATGTATTTTCATCTGTCATTTGGTGTATAAATTTCTTTAATTGTTATATCTTCTTTCTGTTTTGAGTCTTTTATTAATATATAATGTCTTTGGTTCCTTGTAATATTTTTTTAAACTTTTTTTTAAATGTTTATTTTTGAGACACACACACACACACACACACACACAGCACGAGCAGAGGAGGGGCACAGAGAGGGAGACACAGAAGCTGAAGCAGGGCCCAGGCTCTGTGCTGACAGAGCCTGTTGTAGGGCTCGAACCCATGAGCTGTGAGATTATGACCAGAGCCGAAGTCAGACGCCCCATTGTAATGTTTTTTTCTATTTAAAATCTTTTTTGTCTGATGATAATATAGCAACTTCTCTCTTTTTGCAGAGAATATCTTTCCATCCTTTAACTTCCAACTTGTGTATATCTTTGGATGTAAGTGAGTCTCTTGTATATAGCAAAGTTGGATCATGTATTTTTTAAGTTTATTTTGAGTGAGGTGAGGAGGGAGAGCGAGAATCCCTGGCTCTGTGGATCCCACAGAGCCTAATGCGGGGCTCAAACTCAAGAAGCATGAAATCATGACATGAGCCATAACCACTAGTCAGTCTTAACCAAGTGAGCTACCCAGGTGCTCCTGGATCATGTAATTTTTTAAAAAATGTTTTTATTTATTTCTGAGAGAGAGACAGTGTGAACAGGGGGAGGGTCAGAGAGAGGGAGACACGGAATCTGAAGCAGCCTCCAGTCTCTGAGCTAGCTGTCAGCACAGAGCCCGACATGGGGTTCGAACCCACGAACCGTGAGATTATGACCTGAGCCGAAGTCAGATGCTTAACTGACTGAGCCACCCAGGTGCCCCCTGCATCATGGATTGTTATGCATTCTGCCCATCCATCTTTTGATTAGAGGGTAATCCATTTAAATTTAAAGTAATTACTAGTGAGGAGGGGATTATTTCTGTCCTCGCGCTCTCTTTTTTTTTCTGTAAGCCCCATTGCATTTTTGTCCCTCATTTCCTACCTTTTTGTCTTTCTTAGTTGATTTTTTGTAGTGAAATGTTTAAATTCCTTCTTAATTTCCTTTTGTGTATATTCTACAGCTGTTCTTTTTGTGGTTACCATGGGGATAACATTTTACATCTTAAAGTTATAACATTTTGATTTCAATGTATTGTAGCTTAACTTCAATAACATGCAAAGACTGTACCTATATAGCTCTATCCCCACTCCTTTCAGTTATTGGTGCTACAAAATTATATCTTTATATATTGTGAGCCTAGAAACATAAACTAATAACTCCTTTAAATGCAGTCATCTCCTAAATTATGTAGAGGACAAGATTTGGAATTGCAAACCAAAGTTACAGTAATGCCAGCTGCACTCTAATAATTTTTTTCTTTAAACATATTAGTCTCTTAAATCAATAGATTTAAATCAATAGTAGAAAGAAAAAGTTACAAACCATTGTTAACAATAATACCAGCTTTCACACTCCCCTATATTTACCTTTATTGAGATCTGTTTAAAAATTTTAAAAAATTTTCTTATAATTTACATCCAAGTTAGTTAGCATATGGTACAATGATTTCAGGAGTAGATTCCTTAATGCCCCTGATCCATTTAGCCCATCCCCCCTTCCCACAACCCCTCCAGGACCCCTCTGTTTATTCTGTATGTTTAACAGTCTCTTATGTTTTGTTTCCCTCCCTGTATTTAATATTATTTTTGCTTCCCTTCCCTTATATTCATTTGTTTTGTATCTTAAAGTCCTCACAGAGTGAAGTCATATGATATATTTCTTTCCCTGACTGGCCAATTTTGCTTAGCATAATACCTTCTAGTTCCATCCACATAGTTGCAAGTGGCAAGATTTCATTCTTTTTGATTGCTGAGTAATACTCCATTGTATATATATATACCACATCTTCTTTACCCATCCATTCATCCATCGATGGGCATTTGGGCTCTTCCCATGCTTTGGCTCTTGTTGAGAGTACTCCCTTTATTGAGATCTTTACCTCTCCGTCTGGCTTTGAGTTGCTTCCTATGTCCTTTTATTTCACCCGCAGGAATCCCTTGAGCAAGAAATGTCAGGACAGTAATAGGTGTGGCCAGAATATCATTATTTGCTCTCATCCCTGAGCCCCCAGTTCCCGTGAAGCAGCTGTAGGGGAGCCAGGTCACATGTGTATGTATGTTATAGGAGAGGAGCCCCAGGTTTAGGGAAAATGAAGCTTTTATAATTGACGATATCCCTGCCTGACCTTTCCCTGCCTTACCCTGGCGTACAGGGATGCATCTTTATTATCCTGGGCAATAAACAGATTTGTGGTTTGCTCTAGAGACACAGTATATCCTCTAAGGCTCTTCACTGTAAAAACCTTTTGGAAAAGATAGTCTCGGAGGCAGTTAGTGCTGCTTGCAAGACATTCAGAGAGAGAGAGAGACCCATGGAGATCTGTTTCCCAACACCTCGCTTCCATTCCTCTCCCTGCGCCCCTATCTCCAAATTGACGTGTCCAGAGCCTGCCTGGTGGCGGTGTCCCGTGTCCGCTCTGTGTGGCTGCCGGGCTGCGGTGGTAGTTTCTCAGGCTCTCATTTGCCTTTTGAGGCCAAGAATTCATGGGTTAGTGAATCTGAGGCTCTCTGTAATTCCGCACCCCCTCCCTTCCCCGATTCATAACATGGATTTAACTCTAAGTATGTATTATGCTCAGACCTTTTTCCTTTTCCAGCCTGCTTATTTACTAGTTTTCAGATGTGTGAGTACTTCCTTTCATAATGTGATGTCTGAGCATTTATGGTCTGGACAAGAGGGCGGAAACCCCTTTCTCCCCGTTCCTTCTGTGCGCAACTGGGAACCTTAGGAGACACAAGAGGCAACCGGACGAGAACTTTCAAAGGTAGTAAGAGTCAGGCTGCCTGGTTTGAGGCCCCAGGAGTGGAGGAGCGGTACAGTAGCAGGAATGTTTTATGTCTCCCGCCGCTGAGCACCCCTCAGACCCGTGTTTCCCAGTCCTTAATCTCGCAACAGAAAACCACCTAAAGAGCCTCCTTCATTCCCAGTATGAATGAGAGTCCTTCCAGCAGGATCAGGCAGGCCCAGTACAGCTGCCAAGGGGATCGGTTGGAGCCCCGCTAACAGAAAGTGGCTATAGCACAAGTGGCCTCCATTCCTGTTTGGCCTGAAATTTGCTCTCCTGTTAAGATATACTGGGGTGGCCAAGTGAAAATGGAAAGAGAGAGATCCCTTCCCACCACCTACTTTTCCAACAAGTCACCTGACTTGTGAAATGCTCTCCATCCCTGTGGGGCCCTGCGGCTTCCTTTCCCAATGGAGAGATGCCACGATGGCTGGGTGGCACTGGCAAGTGGCATCACTGGGGAAGTGGTCCGGCCAGAGAAGCCTCTTTGTCCCTGCGAGCCTAAGATTCCCTCTCCCACTCAATTACTGGGGACTGTCGGGGGCAGTCACTTTGCTGCATGAGCAGCCTACCCTGGGAAGCCAGCTGACACAATGCTTGCCTCCTCACCCCTTAGAGACCCCCAGTGAGCCATCCTAGAGAAAGCCCTTCCGCCTCCTCAGACGGTAACAGCAGAGACCAGTGAGTGGGATCCCAAGCAAAATTACACAGCATAGTTTGGAAAATTAAACTTTGACACTGGAACCACAGCACACAAAAGTGGTCCCAGACCTGTATGCTCAAGTGACTGCCTGCTGAAATAAGATAATTAAATAGGATCTAGAGTCCCATGACATAGTAGACAGAATGTCTAGGATGCAATAAAAATCACCTATCATACCAAGAACGAGGAAAATCACAACTTGAACAAGAAAAGATAATGAACGGATACCAACACCAGATGAATCAGATACTGGAGTAATCTGACAAGGACTTTAAAGCGGCTGCCATACAAATGCTTCAGCAATCAGTTACAGATTCCCTGGAAACCAATGAAAAAATAAAAAATCCCAACAAAGAAATGGAAGTCATCAAAAGAACCAAGGAGGAATTTTTAAATTAAAAACTACAGTTAACAAAACCCCGGATGGGCCTGATCAATAGTAGGGTGGAGATGACAGAGGGTAGAGTCAGTGGCCTTAGCAGATCAATAGAATGATCTGTAGACAGACAGGTCAATAGAATTTACCCCATCTGAACAAGAAAGAGCACAAACCCAAGTGGGATGAAACAAAAGAAATCCACACCAAGACATCCTAGAATTAATGGATCTGAAAAGTAAAAAAGAAAAAATCGTGAAAGATGCTACGGATAAATGATATATTAACATCAATTTGACACCAGATTTCTCATCTGAATTCATGGAGGCCAGAGTGAGGTGGTACAGTTTTCAAACGTAAGAAGAGAACTGGCGACCATTAATTCTGTGTCTGACCACACTGTCCTTCCAGAATGAAGATTAAGTAACGACATGCATGCAAGAGAACAAATAATATGTTGTTGGCTGATCTGCCCTTAAAAACTGACTTAAACGAAGCTCTTCTAACCTACTGAAATGATAGAAGAAAGATTATTAGAGCACTAGGAAGTCAGAAAGAGTGATGGAAAGATCGGAAATATCTCCTCCATGCAGAAGATGATAATTTTCCTCAGGATTTTTATAAATTGTATTTGATGATTGAAACAAAAATTAAGATACCACGTAATACTCAGGGCAACAACGTTTAATTTAAAAGAGGGAAAGTTGAAGGGACCTGAATGGAAGTGATGTTTCCATACTCTACTTGAGGTGTAAAATGTTAATAATAAGTCATGTATATATGTAAGTATACTACATACACAGTATATACATATCTTGTGTATGTATGTAAGACTCAGAATAACCACTGCAACCACTATACAAAGAGCTACAAACAACTACTACAAATATTTACAAAAGGATACACCAAACAACAAGATAAATTAAGATGGAATTCTAAAAAGTGTTTTTCAAGTAACCTGCAGGAAATCAGGGAAAGAGTAACAGGTATGGGAACGAAAGGAAACATAGTAAAATACCAGACTTAAGGGCTTCAAATATGATTCCAAATATACCAATCAAATGATAGCTATCGGCAGAGTGGGTAAAAAAATAGGACCCCAAGAGATGATGTCTGTAAGAAGCTCACTTCAAATTTGGTGACATGGGTAGGTTGAGCAAAATGATAGAAAGCTATATATCATGCTGACAGTAATCCAAAAAGCAGGACTGCCTTTATCAATATCAGATTAAGTTGACCTCAGACCTCTAGACACATACTAGAGACAGAGAATGACATTTCATAATGAGAAAAGGATTATCCACACTAAGTGAGTATATATCAAACATTGGAGGCTAAAAACTGACATAGTTGAATGGAGAAATTTTTAAAAGTAAAACTTCATAGTTATTGTTGGGGACGTTGAAACCCCCTCTCAACCTCTGGTAGAACTACTTGACTGAAAATCACAAGGTTCTAGAAAATCTGAGTAACATAAGTAATAAGATCTAATTGACAGATAAAGAATACACCACGCAGCAACAGCAGAATACATACTTCTTCAAGTGCCTTTGGAACATTGACCAGGATTTACAAGAATTGAAATCATATAGTTTGTTCTCTGACTGTAATGGAATTAAGCTAGAAGTTAATAGGAACAAAAGGTAAATCTCTAACTATATAGAAATTAAGCAATTTCCTTCTTTCTTTTTCCTTTCCTTTCCTTTCCTTTCCTTTCCTTTCCTTTCCTTTCCTTTTCTTTTCTTTTCTTTTCTTTTCTTTTCTTTCTTTTCCTTTCTTTCTTTCTTTCTTTCTTTCTTTCTTTCTTTCTTTCTTTCTTTCTTTCTTTCTTTTGTTCGTTCTTTCTTTCTTCTTTCTTTCTTGTATTGGTTTCATAGTTTACATATACATATAACACCCACTGCTCATCCCAATAAGTGTCCTTTTTAATAACCATGACCCATTTAACCCATTCTCTCTACCCACCTCCTCTCCAGCAACTCTCAGTTCTCTGTATCTAAGAGTCTCTTATGGTTTGCCTCCCTCTCTGTTTTTATCTTATTTTCCCTTCCTTCCACTGTGTTCATCTGTTTTGTTTCTTAAATTCCTCACATGAGTGAACTCCTACAATATTTGTCTTTCTCTGACTTATTTTGCTTAGGATAATACACTCTTATCTAGTTCCATCCACGTTGTTCTAAATGACAAGATTTCAGTAATATTCCATTGTATATATACACTATATCTTCTTTATCCATTCATCAGTTGCTAGACATTTGAGCTCTTTCCATAATTTGGCTGTTGTTGATAGCGCTGCTGTAAACATTGGGGGTGCATTTGCCCCTTTGAATCAGCTTTTTTTTAATCCTTTGGGTAAATATGCAGTAATGCAATTGCTGGGTCGTAGGGTAGTTGTATTTTTAATTTTTTGAGGAACCTCCACTCTGTTTTCCAGAGTGGCTGCACCAGCTTACATTCCCACCAGCAGTGCAGAAAGAGATCCTCTTTCTCTGCATTCTCGGCAACATCTATTGCCTGAGTTGTTAATGACAGGTGTGAGGTGGTATTTCATTTGTGGTTTTAATTTGTATTCCCCAGATAATGAGTGATGTTGATCACTTTTTCATGTGTTGGTTGGCCATCTGGATGTCTTCTTTAGAGAAGTGTCTTTTCATGTCTTTTGCCCATTTCTTCACTGGATTGTTTGTTTTTTGGGTGTTGAATTTGATAAGTTCTTTATAAATTTTGGAAATCTACTAACCCTTTATCTGATATGTCACTTGCAAATATCTTCTATTCCACCTGCTGCCTTTTAGTTTTGCTAATTGTTTCCTTCACTGTGCAGAAGCATTTTATTTTGATGAGGTCCCAATAGTTCATTTTTGATTTTGTTTCCCTTGCCTTTGGAGATGTGTTGAATAAGAAGTTGCTGTGGCTGAGGTCGGAGAGTTGCTGCCTGCTTTCTCCTCTAGGATTTTGATGACTTCCTGTCTTATTTTGAGTTTATTTTTGTGTACGGTATAAGAAAGTGGTCCAGGTTCATTTTTCTGTATGTCGCTGTTCAGTTTTCCCAGCATCATTTGCTGAAGAGACTGTCTTTATTCCATTGGGTATTCTTTCCTGCTTTGTTGAAAATTAGTTGGCCTTATGTTTGTGGGTCCATTTCTGGGTTCTCTATTCTGTTCTTTTGATCTGAGTGTCTGTTTTTGTGCCAGTACAATACAGTCTTGATGATTACAGCTTTGTAATACACCTTGAAGACCGGGGTTGTGATGCCTCCAGCTTTGGTTTTCTTTTTCAAGATTGTTTTGGCTATTCAGGGTCTTTTCTGGTTCCATACAAATTTTAGGATTGTTTGTTCTAGCTCTGTGAAGAATATGGGTGTTATTTTGATAGGGATTGCCTATTAATATTTTGAGGGACCTTCATACTGTTTTCCAGAGTGGCTGCACTAGTTTGCAATCCCACCAACAGTGCAAAAGTGTTCCCCTTTCTCTGCATCCTCACCAACGTCTGTTGTTTTTTGAGTTTAAACAACACATTTCTAAATAAGCCCTGAGTCAAAGAAGTCTCAAAAGAAATGGAAAAAAAAAAAAACCCGCTACAACTGAATGATAATAAAAACAAAACAAACTGTATGTGGGTTATAGCTCAAGCAGTGCTCTGAGGGAAGTTTACAGCAGTAAATGTTTACATTAGAAATGAGGCAAGGTATCAAATCAGAAATCAATGAAAATCTAAATAAGTGTAAATGTAAATAAAAATCTAAGTGTAAATCTAAGTAAATGTTGATGAATTAGAAGACTCAGTGTAGTAAAATGTCAGTTTTCCCCAAATTGATCTGTAGGTTTGATGCAATTCCTATTAAAATCCCAGTAAGGTTTTTGTAGACTAGAGAAGCGTATTCTAAAATTAGTAAGGAATACGCTTTATGGCCCTCGCCGTAAAATAGCCTAAACAGCGTTGAAGAAGAAGGATCAGATGGGAGGAGTCCCACATTCCGATGTTATAGCTTACTGTATTGCTGCAGTAGTCAAGACAAAGTGGTACTGGTGGAGGGATGGATTGGACCCATAGATCGATAGAACAGAGTAGCGATCCCAGAAAGAAACCCACAGACATACCTAAGTGACTTTTTACAAAGGTGCAAAAGCAATTCCTTGGAGGAAGGATAACCTTTTCAACAGATGTTGGGGTAATTAGACATCCACCAAACCACACTCACCTGAAGTACACGCACACATACACACGTTTCTTTTAAACTTCACATCTCACATAAAAGTTAACGGAACATAGATCATGAACTAAAGTAAATAAAGTAAAACTATAGAGCTTTTAGTAGAAAAAGTTTTAAAAATTTTATGTTTATTTTAGGAGAGACAGAGACAGCGTGAGTGGGGGAGGGTGACGAGAGAGGGAGAGAATCAATGCAGGACTCGAACTCAACTGCGAGATC
This sequence comes from Proteles cristata cristata, assembly GCA_017311185.1. NCBI lineage: Eukaryota > Metazoa > Chordata > Mammalia > Carnivora > Hyaenidae > Proteles > Proteles cristata. The sequence goes on from JAESUZ010005300.1 coordinate 919,135, forward strand.
ATGACCTGAGCCCAAACCAAGAGTGGGACGCTCAACTGACTGAGCCACCCAGGCGGCCCGAAAAAAAAAAAAAAGAGTTTTTAAAAGAGAAACATGCCATCTCTCTTCTCACATGGCTCTGTCCCTTGAATCCTTTTATCCTTTCATGAGTACTTCAGTACTGTTTGGACATCACACCTCTGGGAAGTTGTCACTTGTCCTGTGAGGCTGGCTGGGTCAGTCATCTACTTACCTCACAGGCTCCCGTAATACCACGCTGGACATTTGTCTTTTCTCGGCTTGCCCTGCCCGACATCTGGGTCTTTTCATGTTTGGGGAATTCCCTTTTGGGGAAGTAGCTCTGTTTAGGGCAGGGGCCCACTGCCTGCTTCAGAAGCTAAGGAGGAGAGATACTGTTTCCTGGTACCATGGGCTGGCAACATGGGCATAACAGTGTCATCGAGGATGGTCATTCTCTTTGCCCGAGACTTTGAGTATGGAGTGAGGGATGGAAAGGGCCTGGGACATGGGAGATTCATTCTTGGGCTCATGGCAGTAGCCTCTACATTTCAGGGGGTGGTCCTGGTGATGGTGTGGCCACAGAGTGGTGGCATCTACAGTAGATCGCTTCTGAGGGATTGAGAGGTGGTCCTGTGGCCAGCCTTCCTTCATTCCACCCTTTCTAAAGATTCTATAATCAGTGGGGTCCTTTTAATAAATCCCTTTTCTTTAGCCAGTCAGTTTCTGTTGGTTGCAAAAGAATCTTGATTGATTCAATCACCTAGCATAGTAATATTGCACATTTTGCCCGTTTACTTGCCATTTCCTCCTCAAACTAGATCATGGTCAGGGGCTCTGTCTTGTTCATTATTGTACATTCAACACACAGCTTGCTTCAGGTATATTAACCTTTCAGTAAATAATGAAATGTGCAGGACTTCAACTTTGTTTTTCCATTGGCGTGATATTTAGTGGTAATACCCTGTAATTTTGGCATTTAGTGGCTTTTATTTTTAGTTTTCAGAGCTGTTTGCAAGATTTGAATGTTTTATTTGCCTTTTAGAGGCAACTTGGAAGAGAATTTGTAGTTATCTTGAACAATATTTTTCCTTTACTCTTTAGTTTTCCTAATGCAAGTACCAAATGAGACGGACCAGAGTACCCTTTTCTATCAGGACAAAGTGAAATAAAAGACTTTGTGATTAACCAACATAGTAATCAAGCTGGAAGATTTTTTGGTAACTGTTTTTGATTGTGGATAGCATTATAATGTTAGAGCACGCTGTATAGTACAGACACACACACACACACACAAACACACACACACACACACTCATGCTTGCACGCATATACGGGTTCGTTGTGTCTCCTCTTTTATTCCTGTTAATTCCAACATGTCTGTCACAGTTGAGATGAGTCATCCATTATCTTGGATGACTTCGTTTTGCCTGGATGACTTTGTTTTGCCTCTCTAATGGGGAATTCTTTTGATTGTACCTCCTTAGCACCCTTCCCCTTTCCTCCAGGTCACCATGACCTTTCTTGCATAGCCTCCTCACAGGTTTCACTGTTAGTAGAATCAAGCCTGTCTTGCAGACTTTGTAGATGGATTTTTCTGATGAGACCCGAAAAAGCTTGATAATATCTTGTGACTCCGCTTCAGGCTTATCTTACAGTATTTCTTCAGGTTATTCACTCTTACTAGACTCACTGTGGTTTTACCACTCACATATTAAATAGTGTCCTATTTTGGGGAAAACCTGTCTCTTATATACATGTCGCTTGTCCCCACAACAGTTTCAGTATGTTCAAGTTCTGCCATTCAGTTCACATAGACTGTGCTCCAGGACGCATCCCCTTACCCACCCTCCCTTTTTCCAAGCAGAGATACTCTTAGGAGTGCTCTTCCCCCCTAGGAGCCTATCTTATCTATCCCTTGGTATTATATATTATTGTACGAATATTATTTGAGGCGGTTGAATGGATTTGGAAATGAGAAAGCATCAGTGCGGTCTTCTCTATAGGGCTTTCAGAGTTAATGGATCATAGGTTTATTTCATTGGGTTTTAGAAAACTTAAAGCACCATCAAAACACTATAATGTTAATTTTCTGCATCATGTGGGTACCATAGGGACATTTATGGTTATGAAATGCTCGTTCTTTTCTTAAAAATGATGCCTTGGTGTTTCGTTTCTTTGCCGTGAGGATTTTATTCAAGTTATCATTTGTTTTTTGCTTTCGCAGTCGATGCTCCGAGGGAGAGGAGGTTGCTACAAACATACATTCTATGGCATCGAAAGCCATCGTTGCATGGAAACTACCCCAAGCTTGGCATGTGCAAATAAATGTGTCTTCTGTTGGCGGTAAGTAAAAATGAATGGCTGTGGTGACTGAATCTGTCACCATTGGTAATAATCAGTTTCTGTTCAGCATTGCATTCAAATTTACCTAAAGCTCTGCTGGTTTTAGAGGTAATCCCCACTTCCATTTCTAATATTATATATTTACGCATTTGTTTTTCCTCGACCAGTTTTGTCAGGGGTTTGCCAAGTTTTTGTCTTTTTGAAGACATAGATTTTAGCTTTGTGAATCCTTTGCATTATAGCTTTGTTTTCTCCTTCAATAATCTACCATTTTTATATGCCTTGTTATTTTTCTAACTTAAATTAGACTATTAGCTCATGAATATTCAGTCTTCTGTGAATCCTTAATCAGGAATTTTCATCTAAGTACTTCTTCAGTTGTGTTCCATAGATTTTGATTAGTCAATTATTTAAAAAAATTTTTTTTATTTGCATATAGTTGACACACATGGTAGATTCAGGTGTGCAACGTAGTGACCCAGCAGGTTGATACCTTATGCTGTGCTCACAAGCATAGCTCCCATCTGTGACCATACAACACTGTTACAGTGCACTTGAATGTATTCCCTAGTCTGCACCTTTTATTCTTGTGACTTATTCATTCCATAAGTGGAAGCCTGTATCTCTCACTCTCCTTCACCCATTTTGCCCATCCCCTATCCCTCTCCTCTCTGACAACCTCAACCAGTTCGTTCTCTGTATTTATAGCTCTGATTCTTTTTGTTTGGATCTTTGTTTATTCATTTGTTTTGTTTTTAGATGCTATACATAAATGAAATCATTTGTCTGTCTCTGTCTGCCTTATGTCACGTAGCATAATACCCTCGAGGTCCATCCAAGTTTTAGCACATAGCAATACCTCATTCTTTTTGATGACCGAGTAATATTCCACTGGCCAGATACAGCATATCTTCTTTACCCAAGCATCTGTTGATGGACACTTGGGCTGCTTCCATATTGTGGCTGTCGTAAATAACGCTGCAATAAACTGGAGTGAATGTATCCTTTCATTTCCTTTGGTTAATAAATACCCAGTAGTGGAATTATTGAATCATATGGTGATTTTATTTATAATTTTTTAGAGAATCTCCATTCTGTTTTCCATAGTGGCTGTGCCAATTGACATTACCAACAACTGTGCACAAGAGTCCCTTTTTCTCCACACCCTCACAAATGCTTGTTATTTCTTGTCTTTTTTATTCTAGCTATTCTGGCAGGTGTGAGGTGATATCTCATTTATGTGTTGATTTGCATTTCCTTGATGATTGGTGACGTTGAGCATCTTTTCATGTTGGCCATCTGGATGTCTTTCTAAAAAAAAATGCCTATTCAGGTCCTCTGCCCATTTTAAGTCAGATTATTTGCTTTTTGGTGTTGACTTGTATGCGTTCTTTATGTATTTTGGATACTAACCCCTTATCAGAAGATATTTGCAAACATCTTCTCCCATTTAGTAGGTTGCCTTTTAGTTTTGTTGATTGTTTCCTTTGCTGTGCAGAAGTTTTGTTTGTTTGTTTGTTTGTTTTGCTGTAGTCTCAGTAGTTTAATTTCGCTTTTTGTTAACCTCGCTTGAGAAGACATATCTAGAAAAAGGTTGCTGTGGCCGATGTCAAAGAAATTATTGCCTATGCTTTCTTCTAGGACGTTTTTATGGTTTCAGGTCTCACATTTAGGTTTTTAATTCACTTTGAGTTTCTTTTTGTTTATGGTGTTAGTAAGCGATCCAGATTCGTTCTTTTGCATGTGGCTGTCCAGTTTTCCCAGCACCATTTATTGAAGACACTGTCCTTTCCCCATTGTATAGTCTTTCCTGCCTTTTCATAAATTAACTGACCACTGAAGCCTGGGTTTGTTTCTGGACTCTTATCGTGTTCCATTGAGCTATGTGTCTGTTTTTGTGTCTGCACTGTTTTGATTATTCTGCAGCTTTGTAATATATCTTGAAATCTGGAATTGTGATACCTCTAGCTTTTTTCTTTTCTCTCAGGATTATTTTGGGTATTGGGTCTTTTGTGGTTCCATATAAACTCCATTTAAATTTTATAGTTCCATATAAATTTTAATATTATTTGTTGTAGTTCTGTGAAAAATGCAGCTGGTATTATATTGAATCAGTAGATAGCTTTCGATAGTAAGGACATTTTGACAATACTAATTCTTCCAATCTATGAGCATGGGATATCTTTCCATTTGTTTGTGTCATCTTCAGTTTCTTTCCTAAGTGTATTATGGTTTTCAGAGGACAGGTGTTTCACCTCCTTGGTTAAGTTTATTCCTACATATTTTATTCTTTTCGGTACCATTGTAAATGGGATTGTTTTCTTAATTTCTCTTTCTGCTACTTTGTTATTAGTATATAGAAACACAACCAAGTTCTGGGTATTAATTTTGTATCCTGTAACTTGATTAATTTTATTATTCAGTTGTAAATATTTTCTAATTTCTATTATGGTTTCCAAAGATGTGTTTTAAAAAATTACACATAAATTAGATTTGTTAGATTATATTTTTATTTTTAAATTTCAACCAAATTGAAGGTACCAGAGTGGCTCATTTAGTTAAATATCTGACTCTTTCCGCTCAGGTCATGATTTCAAGGATTGTGAGTTCAAGCCCTGCATTGGGCTCTGTACTGACAGCATGAAGCCTGCTTGGGATTCTCTCTCCCTCTCTCTGCCCCCTCTCCCTACTCACGTGTGTGCATGCACACACATGCTCTTTCTCTCTCTCAAAGTAAATAAACTTAAAAAGAAATTCAACCAAGCTATACTACATGTTTTTTAATACAAGTTATTTAAAATTTACTGAGAAGTACCATATGCTAGTAGAAATGGTTAGCGTTTATAAGTTTATCATGTACTCGTGAAGAGGGTACTTTTTTCTTAAGTTTATTCATTTATTTAGAGAGAGAGAGAGAGAGATGCCTAACTGTCTGAGCCACCCAGGCACGCCTGGAATTGCTGGAATTTTAGAAGTCTGTTTGGAGTTTAGTTGGTGTTACTTATTGTGATTATTCATATTGATAAATATTGATAAGTTAGTAAATTGACAAAATATTTACTTTCATTTTGTGATTTGTTTTTAGCTTGCTTTTCTACATTTTATTCTTTGTCTTTTTGTTTTTAAGACTACTTTAATGCTAAAGTATCAGTTTGGGTGCTTTGTTTTAGGAGGCTTTTTTATTTATCTTGCTGGAAATTCAAGCTGTTGAATTCAAATGTTGTTTTTAAGCCAACTACAGTCCATCATCTGTAGAACTGAATCTTTTAAAGTTGGACATTTTAAGTGAAAGAAAATGTCTAAATTGCAGAAATCATTTGTACTTGCTACTAATCCATTTTTCTCTTTCGCTAACACCTGTTTGCTTTTCACTGTCTCAATTCTCTGCTCAATGGCTAATGTCTCCATTGTAGCTCATTTTGCTTTTGATAACTAGTGACTTCCTTACTATCAAATCGAATAGAAGTGACTTAATTCTCCTCTAAAATGAACTCCAGGAAAACATGCTAGAACACAAGGACCTCTACTTCTATTGGATTCAGACACACCTGTCTTTTCTAGTGTTTTCTCCCAACTCTTTGACAGTTACTTTTTAATTTCCCCTCTTAGCTCTTTGGCTTATTGTTTGCCTGATGAATTCTTCCTGATTCTGTCTTTGGCTTTCTTTTGTTGTTCTATGTTTTGATGGGAAGAGTAGTAAACCATCTCTGCGGCTTCATTAAATACCTGGAGTTTGACACCTTTATATTCTTTATCTCTAGTCTGTCTTCCTTCTGAGTTTTCATCCTTTGTTTGCAGTTGCCTATTGGATATGTTGTCTCACATGATCCACAGATACTTTAAGCTCCATTTGTCCACAGTAGAATCTGTTATACTGTTAACCTCTTCTTCCTATTTTGGTAATGGCACCATCAGTTATCCAGTGGCTTAGGCTGCAAAGCTCTTCTTCCTCTAACTCACTATATCCATTTGTATAATTAATTCCATTTTAGATTCTCAGTATTTCACCCTTTAGCAACCAGAATGATTTAATACTTTCCAGTCTATGCCATTTCTTGATTTATCTATCATATTAGTACAAGAGCTATAGTTCTTTCTTTTTAAAGGGTTTTATTATACCATTGGTCATAAAAGTAATCCATGTTAATTATAGAAACTTTTGGAAAGTACCGAAAAGTATAAAGAGAAACAACTATCTACAGTTCCAGAATCAAAACAAATCATAGTTACTGCTCTGCTGTATTTTCTTTCATTCTTTTTTTTTCTGAGTCTTCTCACTTTTTTAAAAATGTAGTTGAAGTCATTCTCTTTCTGTTTTACATCCTGTTTTTAGTCTTTAAAATATGACTCTTGTTCTATCACTAAAATCTCATAAGCATAAACTTTTTGTTCTAAAATAATTCTAGGGGTGCTTGTGTGGCTTAGTCTGTTAAGCATCTACCTTTGGCTCAGATTCATGAGTTAGAGCCCCACATCGGGCTCTGGGCTGATAGCTCAGAGCCTGGAGCCTGCTTTGGATACTGTGTCTCCCTTTCTCTCTACCTCTTCCCCATTTGTGCTCTGTCTCTCTGTCCCTCAAAAATGAATACACATTAAAAATGCTTTTAAATAATTCTAGGGGCGATGTGCCTGAGTGGCTTAGTTGGTTAAGCATCCAACTTCAGTTCAGGTCATGATCTTGCGGTTAATGGGTTTGAGCCCTGAGTTGGGCTCTGTGCTGAGCTCAGAGCCTGGAGCCTGCTTCTGATTCTGTGTGTCTGTCTCTTTCTGCCCCTCCCTGTTCATGCTCTGTCTCTCAAAAATAAACATTAAAAAAAAATTAAAGTAATTATAGATTTATGTAAAGAAGAGTTACAAAGATAGTAGAGTTTCTGTATATCTTTCACCTAACATTCCTTAATGTTAAGAAAGACTTTACTTATTCCTGGAACAATGATCAAAACCAAGAAATTAATATTGATGCAATGCTATTAATGAAACTGGAAACGATTTGAGTTTCATCAACTTTCCCACTAATGTCCTTTTTCTTTCAGGATTCAGTTTGGGATCCCACATCACATTGAGTTGTCATGTCTCTTTAGTTTTCTCTAGTCTGCCGTAGTTCTTCAGTTTTTCCTTGTTTTTCATGACCTCGACACCTTTGAAGAGTTTTGGTCAGATATTTTGTCTGATGTTTTCTCATGGTTAAGGTGAAATTACGGATTTGGGGAGGACTACCATAGAAGGAATGTCACCTTCCCAGCAGGTCCTATTAGGGATATATGATATCAATATGTCCTATTACTGGTGGTCTTAACCTTTATCACTTGATTAAGGTAGTGTTTGCCAGGCTTTCAAGTGTAAAGTTCCACCTTAAAATTTATTTCTTCTTTGTAATTAATAAATATTTTGGGAAGATACTTTGAGCCTATGCAAATACTCTGTGTCTCTAAGCATTTGCCCACTAAATTTTTCATTCGTTTGTGGATTTTTTGCCTGCATCAAATTGTTACTTTGGCGTTCTAATGATTATTTTTTTATTTCCTTTTTTTAACATACAATAATTGGAATTTTTCTATAAGGAAGAATCATTTCTCCTTCATTTAAAAATTTATTATATTTTATTAGTTTGGCCCCAAGGATATTTATTCCTTTGGTTATAACCCAATACTATTATTATTTGCTGCTCATATTTTTCTAGCTTTGGCCATTAGGAGTTCTGTTGGGCTGACTTCATGGCTTTTCTTTGATCTAGAAACACTGTATTGTCTGACTCCAGAGAGGTTTCAGGCTCAATTTGTGTTTTCCCTGCCCAGCTTCGGAATCAACCACTTCTCTAAAGAACCTTAGTTCCTCTTATTGAAGAATGATATTTAGAGTCTAAAATTTGGATTCTTGCCACCCTCGTTTTTATTGAAGTGTTAGTGCTTCCAGGCCTTCTCAGCAGATAGAAGTAGAAAACATTTGGGGCACCTGGGTGGCTCAGTCGGTTAAGTGTCTGACTTTGGCTCAGGTCATGATCTCATGGATTGTGAGTTTGAGCCTTGCATCAGGCTCTGTGCTGACAGCTTGGAGCCTGGAGCCTGCTTCTGATTCTGTGTCTCCCTCCCTCTCTCTCTGCCCCTTCCCCGCTCATACTCTGTCTCTCTCTTCTTCAAAAAGAAATAAACATTAAAATTTTTTTTAAAAAAGTAGAAAATATATGTATGTGTATATTAAAATACAGAACAATGAATTTTTAATGATACCTTCAACTCTTGTCGGCATCATTGAGCTCATTCTAGTATTCCTTTATTGCTTATTTGTAACTTTTTTCTTGGGCAGTAAGAAACCTGGCCTGGCTGTTATTGTCTACAACATATTAACTTCAGACGTAGTTATATGAATGTGAAGGACTTTTAGAAATGCAAACTGACACGTTTGTGAGAAATAAATTTGTTTTAGGATGACTTTTTCTGGCTTTCTTATCAAGATGTTGCTAGTCTCATAGAATGAGATAGGGAGTGTTCCCTCCTCTTTTATTTTTTGGAAAAGTTTGGGATGAATTCATGTTGATTCTTTGAATGGTTAGAGGAATTTGCCAATAAAACCTGTTTTGGGACTTTTCTTTGCAGGGAGGTTTTAATTACTGACTCACTTGTCATAAGTTGGTTTAGATTTTCCATTTCTACATGAGTCAGTTTTGAGATCTTACATATTTCTAAGAATGTGTTCATTTGTCTAGTTTATCTAATTTGTCTTCTCATAATCCTCTTTTATTTCTGTAAGGTTGGTAGTAAGGTGTTAAGTTTCATTTCTGAATTTACTAATTTGAGTCTTCTTTTTTTCAATCTAGGTTTGTCAGTGTTGTCGATCTTTGCAAGAACCAGCTTTTGGGTTCACTCATTTTTCTCTAATGTTTTTCTTTCTATTCTGGTCTTTCTTATATCCTTTCTTTTGCTGCCTTGAGCTTAGTTTGCTTTTCTTTTTCTAGTATTTTATGGTATACAGTTAAGAAATTGATTTTTTTAAATGTTGGTGTTTATAGCTATAAATTTCCCTCTGAGCCCTGTTTTAGCTACATTCCATTCATCTCTTAAGTATTTTGTAATTTTCCTGTTTTCTTCTTTGATCCATTGGTTGTTTAAAAGTGTTACATTTAATTTCCATATATTAATATTTCAGTTTTCTTTCTGTTCTTCGTTTCTGATTTTTGTTCCATTGTGGTTGAAGCAAATATTTTGCATGATTTCAGTCTTTTAAAATTTGTTGGCCCTTTTCTTATGGCCTAACATATGGTACGTCTTAGAAAATGTGCTATGTGCACTTGGGAAAAATGTGTATTCTGATGTTTTTGCTTGTATTGTTTTGTTTATGTCATAGGTATTACTGGTTTATCATATTGCTCAAATGTATTATTTCTTTATTGATCTTCTACCTAGTTGTTCTGTCCATTATTTAAAATGTGTATTTGAATTTTATAATTATTAATTTAGAACCATATTTTCTCCTTAGCTTATAGATTTCTGCTTCATATATTTTGGTATTCTTTTATTACCTATGTATTTGATTTAGTTGTTAACATATTCTTGATGGATTAACCTGTTTATGAATATATAATGTTCTTTGTCTTTTGTAGCCGTTTTTGACTTAAAGTCTATTTTGTGTTATATTAATATAGTTGCTTCAGCTCTCTTTTGGTTACTATTTGCATTAAATGTTTTTTCTTCTTTTCACTTCTATTTGTCTTTGGATCTAAAGTGAATCTCTTGTAGGCAGCATATTGTTAGATTTTTTAAAAAAATGTATTTATTGTCTGAGAGAGAGTTGAGGGAGGAAGGGCAGAAAGAGAGAGAGAGAGATCGAGGGAATCCCAGTCAGACCACACTATCAGTGAAGAGCCCAAAGCAGGGCTCGAACTCACGAATTGTGAGATCGTGACCTGAGCTGAAACCAAGAGTCAGATGCTTAACCGACTCAGCCATTCAGGTGTCCCTAGATTTTTTTTTTTTAAGTCCATTTGCCAATCTTTGTTTTTTTGTTGTTGTTGTTTGTTTATTTTTTGAGAGAGAGAGAGAGAGAACAGGGGAGGGACAGAGAGAGAGGGAGACACAAAATCTAAAGGAGGCTCCAGGCTCTGAGCTGGCACAGAGCCTGACACAGAGCTTGAACTCATGAACCTTGAGATCCTGATCTGAACTGAAGTCAGATGCTTAACCAACTGAGCCACCCAGGCACTCTAATCTCTGGCTTTTAATTAGAACATTTAATCCATTCGCTTTTGCTCTTTGTTTTTATAAGTTTTATATCTTTTTGGTTGCACACTTTATTACTGCCTTTTGTGTTTAATTTTTTGTTGTGTGCAATTTGACTCCATTATGTTTCCCTTTCTGTACATTTTTTAGTTATTTTCTTGGTGGTTATTCCTCTCAGGATTAAAACTAACCTCTTAAACTTACAACCTTGTACATTTAATTTTCTTTATTTGTGGCAGTTCTGGAAAGTTGGCAGGAATCCTGCATTAGCAAATACTAAACTGTGACTTTTAGGGGAAATAAAGGATTAGGTTCTTGCACTTCTCTTGGCACAACGTATTTGCCATCTTATCAGCACATAACTTTGTTTTATGTGTGTTTCTGTTTAAAGATGACTTCTTTTATTTATACTGTTGATTCGTTAACATTGAACTTATGGCCAACAGCACTACAATTCACGCCCAAATGAAGCTTACCTAACACACGTATTTTCCCTGCAAGGCACATCACAGTCTTGTACTTAAGAACAGTACGTGGCACTTTAGCACTGTGCTTGGAAACTATTTTAAATCGCAACATCACTAACAAAAAGCACAAAGTGCAAAAAATGGGACATTAAGTTGACTGCCAAAAGAATGCTTGTTTGTAGTATGAGAGCTTAAACTGGAAGGCAGAGAGAGCATTGCCTTGTTTGACCTCAGTTGGGAATGTGTGTACTGGGTGACTCAGATTTTTTGCTACTCTCTGAGTGGTCATGAATGACCACAAATATGCCTCAAGTATTGATTTTGGGGTTACAGATCCATTTTAGTGAGTATGTAATTTTGCAAATATGGAATCTGAAAATAGTGAGGATTGACTTTATTTTGAACTGTTACCACCTTTGGTTCAACAGTATTCAAAAACTTTGCTCCTGCAGAGCTTCATTCCCTTTCCTTTATGTTGTTGTCACAAATTACAACTTTATGCATTGTGTGCTCATTAACATACATTTGTGATTATTGTTATATACATTTGTCTTTAAATTGTATAGGAAAAAAAAGGGATTAGAATCCAAAAATTGGATTTTTTAAAGCATTTTTAGCATTTAGCACTTTTTTTTAGCATTTTAAATACATCATCCCACTGTGTTCTGACCTTGATTGTTTCTGCTGAGAAATTGACTGTTAATCGTACTGAGAATCCCTTGTATGTGATGAGTATCTTCTCTTGCTTCCTTCAAGATTCTTTAATCCTTAGTTTTTCAGCAGTTTGGTTGTAATGTATCTTGGTGTGGATTTCTTTGAATTCTTGAGTTCTTTGAGCTTGTTGGATGTGTATATTCATGTCTTTAATTTGGGAGGTTTTTACGTTATTTTTTCACATGTTCTTTCTGCCCCCTTTTCCCTTTCTTCTCCTTCTAGGACTTCCATGAAGCATATGTTGGTTTTTTAAAAGAATTTTTTAAATGTTTATTATTTATTTTTGAAAGACAGAGAGAGGGAGAGAGAGGGAGAGAACGAGCAGGGGAGGGGCAAAGAAAGAGGGAGACACAGAATCTGAAACATGCTCCAGGCTCTGAGCTGTCAGTACAGAGCCCAATGCAGGGCTCAAACCCACAAATAATGAGGTCATGACCCAAGCAGAAGTTGGACACCTAACCTACTGAGCCACCCATGTGCCCCATATGTTGGTATTCTTGTCCCACAGGTCTTTTAAAGCAGTGTGCACTTTTCTTCACACTTTTTCTTTTCCAGCTCCTCAGTCTGGATAATTGACATATCTTCAAGTTTACTGATTCTTTCTTCTCAAAGCCTACTCAATCTGTGGCACAGCCCTCTGCTGAATTTTTCATTTCAGATGTACATTTCAGTTCTAGAACTTCTTTATAGTTTTTTTTTTTTATCTTTTGTATTTCTTAATTTATAGTCGGTATCTGTTGAGACATTCTCCTGGTTTTCTTCAGCTCTTTGTCTGTGGTTTCATTTAGCTCTTTGAGCGTGTTTAAGACAGCTGACTTAGTCTTTTTCTAGTGAGTGTCACGTTTGTGTTTCTTTAAGGAGAGTTTTTGTTCATTTCTCCGGTGAATGGGCCATATTTTTCTTGTTTCTTCATATGCTTTATAATGTTTTATTGAGAACTGTACATTTTGGATATTATGTGCTAACTCTGAAAATCAGATTCTTCCCATTCTTCAGGTTTTTGTTGTTTGTTCTGGGTTTTAGTTGTTTGTTTGTGTAGTGAGTTTTCTAGACTATTTTTGTACAGACTCTATTCTATATCATGTATTGGCTGTGAAGGCTTGTTTTAGTGGCCAGGGGATGTGTTAACAGAAATTCCTTGAGCACATGGAACCAAAGAACAAAAGGAATATCCTGCCCCCCCCCTCTCCGTTTTGCAGATAGATTCTGTGTTGGGGTATTCCTTCAGAGGTTGGCCAGGCTCCTTATTGACATCTCTGCCTTTGCCTTCACTGCCTGCATGTGCTGAGCCTGAAAATCAGATGTAGGTAGCAGTTTAGTGTCTTCTCAGGGCTTTTCCTCGCATGAATTTTGTCCTGGGCCTGGTTCAGGCTTCTTTAATTCCCTGGTTTCTGTGAGCGCTTCTCTTGCTTTGACTCACCCACACCCCATCTCCCAGCATTTCTTCACAGGCTGTCAGCCACCTGTTGTTTTCTCACTTTGGTACAGTCAGCAGCAGATTGTTTATCTACCGAGATCTGTGCAGAGTTCTTTTTTTTTTTTTAACTTTGATTGCAGGGTTTTTTGAATATAGGTAAATAGTATAATAAGCCTTTGTGTACATTTTATTAACACAAAGCCAGTCATGTTCCATTTATCTTACTATTTACCCATTTATTCTTACTATTTTGATGCAAATTCCAGTCATCATATTGTTCTGTCTATACATAATTCAGTTGAAGGTTAATATAAAAAATAAGACCTTTTAAGAAAGAATAAACCCATAGTATCATCATCTCATTAAATTCTCATCATCTCCTATTAAAGAGAGTACATGTATTCCCTTGTCTAGTTATGCAGGGATATAGTGGAAAACAACAACAACTGAAAAGTATCTCTTTGGACATCTTGTTAAATCAGTGATTCTCAGCTGGAGCAAGATTGCTGTTTTTCACTCTGGGGTGAATCCTGGGCCATTTGACAATGTCCTGAAACATTTTGGATTGTTATATTTGAGGGAGGTGCTTCTGGCGTCTTTTGGGCAGAGGTCAGAGATGCACCTAAACATCCTGTATTGCACAAGACAGACCTATACAACAAAGAATTACTGTGTCCAAAATGTCAGTTGTGCTGAGGTTGAGGAGTCCTGTGTGTAGTGGTCCACGGTTACTATTTCAGTTACTATTTCAGTCTGGGAGATTGCTGAAACATGGTGGCATTGAAATAAAATGATACATCACGTCTCCTTTGTATTTGATTAAATCAATTACTGTATCCTTCTATCTGTTTATTTTAGAGAGAAAATGCAAGCAGAGGAGAGGGGCAGAGGGAGGGGGAGACAGAATCTTAAGCAGTCTCCATGTTCAACGCAGAGCTCAACGTGGGGCTTGATCCTGGGACCCTGGGATCATGACTTAAGCTGAAATCACGAGTCGGTGCTCAACCACCTAAGCCACCTGGGTGTCTCGTTCCATCTGCTTAGTGATAGAGTCTGTGCTTACAAATCTTAAAATATAGGATGAACATCTGCAAACCAAAAGCCATATGATTTTGTGGCATGAAATATTTGGATCACCCAATACATAGCTTGTAGAGGAAAGAACCAAGTGTGTTGTGTCTTAGTTTCATGGCTGCACATTTTACAGTCTCTTCTAATCTCTCCCTAAGATTCTTGACATAAGTAGTTGTCTGTGTGTGTGTGTGTGTGTGTGTGCGCACGCGTGTATGTGTGTCGTTGTTTTTGAAGGTCAGGATTCAAGGAAGGATTTAGTCGGTAATACCCCTTACCTGTATGACCTGGTTATAGCCAGTAATGCAGTTCTTTAGTTTCTGAGGCAATACTTTTACCCAGTTTTTAAAAAAGCAAACAATATACGTAACAAATTCATTAGTGAGATTTTAGAAAGATAAAAGTACGTGGAGAGGTCTCTCGTACTGTGGCTTCTGATAGAGAAGTGCTAATACACTACCTTTTAAGATTAGAATTCACCATCTGTTTCAGTTATAAATAATTTAATACAGATGTTAGAAAAGGCCTACAAAAATTGATTTAAATGCTTAGGTGAGCATTTCGTTTACTTTTGTTTCATTTTACAGATTCTTAAAAATGGTCTCTGAGCCTCAGTTTTCTACCTATAAAATAAAAGCAGTAATACGTTCCTTACGAGGTTGCTGTGAGGCATATGAAAGTACTTTAAACTACAACATGATGTGCAGATGTGAGTTTTCCTAAATGAATTTTTCTAACTTCATTTGGATAATATGGGTAGCAGATGGCTTGAGATAGATAAAATATTATTCTGCTCATTTTCAGAAAGAGTTGTTGAGTGTTATGGGTATAGATAGCCCACATTTACCGTTGTTTGTCTCCTGTTTCTGTCTATGTAAGTGAAAATTTTTACTTTGAAATGTCAAGAGTTTATCTGTCTTGGGGTACCTGGGTAGCTCAGTTGGTTGAGCATCTGACATTGCTCAGGTCATGATCCTTGTGTTTGTGGGTTTGAGTCCCATGTCGGGCTCTGTACTGACAGTCCAGAGCCTGAAGCCTGTTTGGATTCCGTGTCTCCCTCTCTCTCCGCTCCTCCCCTGCTTGGGCTCTGTCTCTGTTTATCTCTCAAAAAATAAAAAAAAATGTTAAAAAAAATTTTTTTAAAAGGTTATATCTGTCTTGAACAAATAACCTGATTAAAAAAACAAGCAAGGGATCTGAACAGACTTGTTAAAAGAGGATATAAAAATGTCCAATAAACACATGAAAAGGTAATAATATTCCCAAATTGGAAATAAATGAAATGGTCATCAGCTGATGAATGGGTAAACAAAATATTCACCCGATGGAATATTATTAGGAAATAAAAAAGGAATGAAATAGTGATACATAGTACAAATTGATGAACCTTGAAAACATGGCACTGTTTCTCATTTACAAAGTGAAAGAAGTGAATTACAAAAATACATATATGGTATAATCATATCATTTATTTCTATGAAATGTTCAGGATAGAGAAAGCTGTAGAGACAGAAAGTCGATCAGTGGTTGCTTAGGACTTGGGAGGTTGTGTGGATTGAAGAGTGGTAGCAAAGCAGAGCAGGATTTCTTCTGGAGGACGACGAAAATGTTCCAACATAGCTTTGTGGTGATGGGCACACAATTCTGTGAATATACGTACTGAATGCCTTCGGATTGTTCACCCTAAGTGGAATTTCATGGTGTGTGAATTATATTTGAATAAACCTGTTAAAAAAGTTTTGCTTGAATGGTAAACACGAGTTTTAAAAATATATTTTAAATGTATTTTGAAAGGTCACGTTTGCCTACAGTGAAAATTCAAAATATATAAAAGCTTGGAGTGTGAAAATCATCCTTGTTTCATCTTTGTCTTCCACTCACTTAGGTTTTCAGAGCTATTCTGCACCGTGCTAATAGATGTATGTGTGTGTGTGTGTGTGTGTGTGTGTGTGTGTGCACACACAAAGTGGCAGGCTGCTTTACAGTGTTCTGCATCTTTTTTTTTTTTTTAGCCCCTACTTAATAGAGATCTTTTCATATCACAGCATGTACAGATTTAGAACCAAATTTTAATCCGTTACATTAAACTATTGTTTGGAAAGCAGGAGAGAAATATGTTCAAAGGGCCTTTGTCTTTAAAGTAATTACTAAGGTGTGTCTCTTCCACAAAATTTCCTCATTCCCCACATTTAATGGAATTGTAATTTAATTTTGCTCCAAAGTAATGGTAATGTTTTTATTATTGTTGTTGTTATGACTGTGGTAAGAATACCTAACATGAGATCTGCTCCCTTGACAGAATTTTAAGTGTACAATACAGCATTGTTCAGCATAATGAGAGGCACTCTAGAACTTAATAATCTTACTTAACTGAAGCTTTATATTTGTTAAATAGCAATTTCCAGTCCTCCCCCCCCCCTTTAGCCCCTGACACCACCGCCTCTGTGTATTTGACTATTTTATATGCCCCGTATAAGTGGTATTATGCAGTATTTGTCCTTCTGTAGCCAGCTTATTTCATTTTAGCAGGATGTTCCCTGGGTTAGTCTGCATTGTCACATATGGCAGCATTTTCTTCTTTTTTATGGCTGAATAATATTCCGTTGTATGTAGACACCATATTTTCTTTATTCACACATCTGGCTGTTAATGCTGCAGTAAACATGGAAGTGGGTATATCCCTTCGAGATGGTTTTTCATTCTTTTGGAAAAATACGCAGAAGTAGGATTCCTATATCAAATGGTAGTTCTCTTTTTAATTCTTTTTATAACTTCCATACTGCTTTCCATAGTGGGCATACCATTTTGCATTTCTAATAGTGCCTGGGGTTCTGATTTCTCCGTATGCTTGCCAACATATGTTATTTTATTTTACTTTATTTTATTATACTTTATTATTTTGTCTGATAGTGGACACAGTCATGGTTATGAGGTGATACCTTACTGAGACTGTGATTTGCCATTTTCCTGATGATTAGTACTGTGGAGAAATTTTATATAGCTGTTGGTCATTTGTATGTCTTCTTTGGAGAAATGTCAAGTCCTCTGCCCATTTAGAAATTAAGCTCCAAATGTAACGGAGGACCATGGGGGGTTGGGCTTGAGTTGAGATTTACTGTTTCTCTGCTGACCTGCATCGTACGGCTGGCCTAAAGTTCCCCTTGGGGGGTCCTTGTGTGTAGCATGGGGGCTGGTTTGACAGGTTTTTTCTTTTTCATTTTTAATGTTTATTTTTTTTGGGGGGAAGAGAGAGAGGAGAGAGAACATGTGGGGGAGGGGCAGAGAGAGGGAGACAGAAAACCTGAAGCAGGCTCCATGCTGTCAGTGCAGAGCCCAATGTGGGGCTTGAAACTATGAACCGCAAGATCATAGCCTGAGCCGAAGTCGGATGTTCAATGGACTAGGCCACCCAGGCGCCCCGACAGGCTTTTCTTAATATCTTATCCATCCTAAGCAGTAGGTGCTCCTACTGTCCTGCCTCTCAGGGAGGGTCAGTCGGTTACTGTGATTTTGCAACTCTTCCAGAAATATTCTATTAGTCATTAATGGATGCCTATTAGCCTGATGGTGGGTGACTGGGAGAAAAGGTTGCACCTTTCATACTGTTCTGATTAAAGCCCTGGTCTTACCCACGCACTTCTCTGCCATCTAACCCTCTCTGCTAGATATCATGACTTACAAATAAGCTGGAAAACACTGCTATAAATAGCTGAGCTCCTAGGGGGAAACCAACTCTGATTTTGTGATTTTATGGACTGTGGCATAGCAGATGACTCGCTGAGATGTTTTTACACAGAATTCTCTAGAACTTTTGCCTCTCATTCTCAGGCACCACACCAATCCAGTGGGCACTGAATGGCGGTGGAAGATGGACCAGCCTGAAATGATCTTAAAGGAAGCCATTGAAAACCATCAGAGCATGATTAAGCAGTTTAAAGGTATTTATCTACCTTCTACAAAGGAATGCTAATTAGTGTGAATTAAATGGGCAGCAGAATTGCCTCTTTCACAGGATTTTGTCCCCACTAGCCACTTTTCTTACAGGGAAGTGAAAACTTTGTAGGAATATTATATACATTTTGGCTTTTTTAGTTTCTACTGACAACTCTTATATCCCATATGATGGAAGAACTAAGCAAACATAATTCAGAGCTTAGAAATTGCGAACATGATGCCCTAGGCCTTATGTTTTGCCTGGGAGTGTATTATCATCCATCCTAAACACTTGATATTGTTCTGTCTCAGTAAGCACAAAGCAGCCTCATTAGGCTTTTTCATTCATTCATTCATTAATGGACTGAAAAGTTTAGGTCATTGGAAAAATCTTAAATAATATCAGTTACATAGTATTAGTTACATAAACGCCTTATAAAAAAGGAAGGATGCTGTTAATAAAAATGCCCTTCACGAGATCCATAGTAATGTAAAAATTCTGCCACCCAGTTTCTGAATTTCCTAATTAGTTCTGTTTCATACTTAAAGGTAAATGACTTTACTGGATGTTACTGGTTCTCAGGCTTTAGTGTAACTCAGAATCATCTAGAAGGCTTGTTAAGACACAGATTCCTGGTTTCCTTTTCCAGAGATGTTCAGTAGGGCTGAGGTGGGGCCCAGGCAGGTGCATTTCTGCGGCCTTCCAGGTGGTGTCGCTGTTGTTGAGCTGGGGACCACACCTCGAGGCCCAGGGCTGTAGATAGACATGGTGGACTTACAAAGTGTTGGTCTGGTAAAATGATAGCTGCATATACTGAACTGAAATTTGTTAGGTTCCGGGTTTAATCTGTGTGTGTGTCTCCACCTACCACTTGTAAGTCCTCCTGTCCTGCATCTTCCTTTCCTTTGCTGTGCAACAATAAAAAATGAATTTTAACTAAGGTTGTGTTGATAATGGCACCCTTGTGATGCTAACTTCGTATGTCCGGGGGAGTGGTGGGGGAGTGGGGGGGGTGTCTTTATAAACTCCAGTAATTAGCATTTTGAAGATCAGGTGATTCTTTTATGTGAAGACACTTGTGTCAGGTCACTGCTTCTTAAGGTTATATTCTAGTACTTCCAATCAGTGCTTTTTTTCTTTTTTAGCACACCAAGCAATTCTTCAGTTCTCAGTAGACACGGAGTGGGTGTCCTACAGATTTAGTTCAGTTCTAACACTATCTGGAGGTTGCATCAGGCCCCACAGGGTAAGCGTTCAGTCCTGTAAGACTGCCCCACATCAGACCCCAATCGCAAGTCCGGGTTGTTACCTGTGCTTCTGACTGGCTGGCAGTAAATTGGACGTTCCCGCGCCCTGTTCTTTGGATTTGATTAATTTATTGGGGTGGTTCACAGAACTCAGAAACACTTACTTACATTTACTAGTGTATTAAAAAGGGTATTTTAGAGGATTCAGATGGACGGCTAGAGGCAGAGTAACATAAGGCAAAGTCTGCAAACATCCCAAGCGCCAGAGCTTCTGTCCCAGCGGAACTGGGGTACATCACACCCCTGGCACTTGGATGCACTCACTAACCTGGAAGCCCATCTACTCTTGTTCATGAGTTTTTATAGAGCTTAATACCCTGCCCCTTTCCCCTTCCAAGAGGTCCATGGTGTGGTTGAAAATTCCAGCCCTCTAAACACTTGGTCTTTCTTGTGACCAGCCCTGTCCTGAGGCTGTTTAGGGGCCCCAAGTCACCTCATTAGTGTAAACCCGGGTGTGCTCAAAAGGGTCTCCTAAGGAAAGACTAAAGATGCTACTTTCCATCAGGGAAGTTTTAGGAACTTTGTGCCAGGAATCAGGACCAAAGACCAAATGTATTGCTTATTATGCCTCAGTACTTTTATTAGTGTTCTTATTTTCTTATGAGAAATTGAGAAAGGTAATGCAAATAATGATTAAGATCAATAGTAATTTATTGAGGATAATCAGTCAATAATTATGCCTTTATTTTTTTATGACTTTTCTATGGAAAGTGGACCTGTGTGTGTTTGTATGTGTCGGTGTATGTGCTGACTTATTTTTGTACATCTGCACAGATGCTCATAAATACTTAAATTTACACCTTGGCTTTGAGTCTCAAGCATGCCTTATTTATTTATTTTTTAACAAATTACTTTCCCTTGTTTGAATAAAGCAGTGTCTTTTATTAGTGTTTAGGAAAATTCAATGAAACTGGTAAAGAATTAAGTCTTCGCATCTGGTATCGGACCAATAATAGTCATTGTTGATTTCATTAATATTGATTATTGATCTCCAAACAAACCATATGCCTTCTTAAAAAATGTCAAGGCAAAGTCTTGTTTTCTTTTGGATAATGTATTGGTTAGAGTTCTCTAGAGAAACAGAGTCTACAGGATGGTGTGTGTGTGTGTGAGATTGTGTGTGCAGAGACTGAGAGTGAGAGATTCATTTGAGGAACAGGCTCACATGATTGTATAGGTTTGGTGTAGACCAGCAGGCTGGAAACTCAGGGAAAAGTTGGAGTTCAAATCCAGAGACAGTCTGCTGGCACAATCCTTTCTTGCTTGGTCAACGTCAATCTCTGTTCTATTAAAGCCTTCAGCTGTTTGGATGAGGTCCCCCCATCCTTACGGGGGGCCAGTCTGCTTTTATACAAAGTCCGCTGATTTAAATGTTAATCTCATCCAAAAGACAACTTCACAGAAACATCCAGAATAATATTTGACCAAATCTCTGGGCACTGTGGTTCAGCCACGTTGACAGATAAAATTAATCATCACAGATCATAACATCAGAAGCCGACAGATGCCAGTAATTTATCTTTAGATTCTAGTAAGTTTGTTTTAGTTCCTAAAGAGCCAGTTGTGCTTTTCAGTAATGGGACGATGACAGTGAGGCTGTGTGTGTCCCACACATCTGGCAGTCTCCCTGAGTGAGTTGTGTCCCAGATAGTTCGCGTGGCGAGGAAGCAGCCCTCAGGATGAGGCATTCAGTCTTTCATTCTGAGATGTCCTTGATGTAGGGTGACAGTTTGAGTTTTGATAGTAATTTTTCTGACAGGAACATTTTTGCAAATTCACTTTAAATGGAAATAAGTAATGAATAAATCATAAGGCTGACTTTATTCGTGTTAATAACACGTGTTAGGTGAACTCAGTGAGCATATGTTCTTTATTGTCTGCCTTGCTGGTCTGAAGGGTTTGTCCTGTGCCGGCCAGTGTATCTGATTCGTTCCCTTGTACTGACTCTAAGCAGTAGGCATCTCAAATGGTTTGTCTTCAGGTTCCCATGGGGTAAGAAACAAGAGTTTTTTAAAAAAAGTATATTATCTTGTAGGGGGAAGATAGAGAATGGGTTGCAGAGAGAAAGAATAGAGTGCATCTGTGGACAAGTGAATCCTGAAGAGGGGTTTAAATGCCTAAAGCGGAGGGAAGGTTACCAATGTTACCTTGACAGCAAAACAGCTGTTCATATAATCAACAATACATTTTCTACAAAGGTTTTCAAATCGGAGCTGGTTGACATTTGTATACCTACACTCTTCAGGGTACCAAAGCAGTTTTTCTTTAAAGTAGTAGTAGTAGTAGTAGTTGTAGTAGTTGTAGTAGTAGTAGTAGAAAATGGATTTATATTTGAAAGTGGGGTGGGTGTAGAAAGGCTCACACATGAGCATAAAGGAGGTCTCATTTGTTACATTTTTCGTTTTCTTAAAAAGTGAGAGCTCCGTTCATTACCAATTTTTAGATTTTGGTAACTATTTGTTAATGCTTTTTATTTCATTCCAGGCTTAAATAAGACATTGGCTTTTTTTTGAAACTCTGTCTTATTGCTATAATAATTTTTAAAAATATTTTAAAATTTATTTATTTTGAGAGAGAGCAGGCACAGGGGAGGGGCAGAGAGAGAGGAAGAGAATCCCAAGCAGGCTCAGCACTGTTAGTGCAGAGCCCAGTGTAGAGCTCGAACTTATGAACCATGAGATCATGACCTGAGCCAAAATCAAGAGTCGTTCACCTAACCGACTGAGCCACTCACGTGGCCCTTATTACTACAATAATTATAGTAAACCTGGCTCTGATACTATAGTATTATATAAGGGAAAGAAACCTAATTGTTAAAGGATGAAATACATTGCGAGAATCCGGACTCTTCTAGAAAACTGCTGGTAGTCTGCAACCCTCAACAGACAAACATGTTAATTGTTTTCTTTTTAAACATATCATAACTTGGGACAAAATTATGGAATTTTAGTGTTTCCGAATATTGGTTATGTTTTCTGTCTTCTTGGCTCTCGGCAGAAAGTAATCTCAGCCATTCAACTTCATGGTTGTTTATTTTATTGTAGATATTCATCACGCAATGAGATTTTAATTTATAACATCACTCCGTCTTTATCACTGGTTATAGTGTAAAATGTTCTTTCTTTATGAACCTGAATTCTTGCTGCAATGAGTGAAAGCTCTGTGTTCTAGCTTTCATTCATCCCTAGGGGAAAGGACATAAAGAAAACTGGTCCCTTTCCTTTCTGAATAGTAAGCTGTGGAGTGAGGAGGGTGAGGTTAATACAAGTCACGTTGCTGCTTCTGAACCCCGTACCAGGGTGCAGTCCTGCTGTGGATGCTGAATTTGGACTCTTAGGTGCAGAGACGTAACTCTAGGTTTCATTCTCGCTCCTGGTGGAGTCTATTCTCTCCCCCAAATCTGAACTCCTCAGTAGGGATTGGTCTGGAGACGTGGCTTAACTCACGTGTTATAATTACTCACTTTCCGAGGCCCTTCAGGAAAGTTCCCCTTTGCTTCCATACCCATATTAGTTTCCTTGTTAGAGCACCAGTGCTATTAGCCTGTGCCCCTTTGTGGCTTGAAAAGAGCAAAACAGAGTAAAAAACCAAAGGAATTAGGATATTAACGGTTTCCTTAGTTGGAATTTGGGTTACATTTTCCTGTAGGAAAACATTTTGTGTTTGATTAGGTAACACTGAAATCATTTCCCTTATTCCAGCTTGGAGTCCTTTATTTATTAGTGTGCGTTTCTACCCCATGGCGAATACCTGCTTCTCCTATGGATCTGGTTCAGTCATTTAATGATTTTATTTTTGTGGAGGATAATACTTGCTGTGGGTGATGTTGCTTATTCCCTCTGAGTGTCAACCTTTAGCTGAGTGGCCAGCCCCACTTTTTAAAGGTCTTCTGAGTTTTTAAATGCTTCCCTTTTGTGCTTCTGTTCTCGGTTCCAAGGGCAATCATTGTCTTTTCAGTTTTTTAATTGAATCATTAAAATATCTTTCTTCTCATGACCTTCATTAGCTTCCGCTTTATACACATGCGAAACTGAGTTTATATTGATTACAAGTGGGTCAGAATCTCAGTGCAGCTCAGCATCTTTTCAGAAGGATGCCTATCCCCCCAAAATACCCCCACGGCAGAAGAAATAGTTTCCGGGGGGCGGGGAGGGAGGGTCTCCGTAGCTCAGTTTCCCGTCAGTTCAGCAGTTGAGTGGGTGCACACTCTTTGTCAGGAATGTCCTTAGTCCTGAAGGTGCAGAGATGGAAAAGACAGTATTTGTTGCTAGATGTTGTTCATCTACAGTTTCAAAGTGAAGTAATGCCAGAGAATTCAAGGGTCTCCCACAGATGTTTTTCACAGATGAGGTACGTTAAGGTACACATCTGAAAGAAACGTGGGGGCTGTGAGGAGCAGAGCATCACCTGTTCTTGTCGGTGAGAAACCTCACAGCAGAAGTGACGACAGCAAAGATACCTATGGCGTTCAAGCAGGAGGGTTCTTAGGAAGATCTTTGGCCAGGAGCTATATTGTTATGAGAAGAAAGGAGAGGATATTTTCTGTCTGACTGACACACACGTTACAAATAGGCATGAATACTCTGTGCTGAGCAATGTGTCTGTGGCTTATTTTTGTGTCACTTGGTTTTGTTTCTCTGACATGAGGATAACGCTTCTGGCATCTTAAGTTTCTGCTTTGGCATCTCTGCCTGAGATAAGGTGTGCTCTGTGGTTCATCTGATGGCTAGTGATGGTCCAGGATCAGGAAGCAGTTAAGGTAAGAGAAATGTCAGAAACTTGCTAACAGGGGAAAAAATCAGAACGACAAAGTACAGTTTAATAGTTTATAGTTTAACAGTTTAATAGGGGCTAAGGCTTAGGGAAACATGAGAATGGAGTGTGTGTGTGTGTGTGTGTGTGTGTGTGAGAGAGAGAGAGAGAGAGAGAGAGAGAGAGAGAGATGGAGGGAGGGAAGGAGGGAGAGACCCCATGGGAAATATCTCTGTAGATGTGTTACTGACATGTAGCATCTGCTGTTCCCTGGACTATCTTCCTGCTCCAGAGCTTCTTTCTATTAGAAATTTAGAGGATGTCTTCTTTTCTGACCTATTTCCTCGAGGACAGTGAAGGCAGGCAGGAGATTGCGTCCCTGAGGGCCTTGTTTCAGGAAAGATCACTATAATAGCCTCTGGCAGTGAGCATAAAATAGAAGTGTGCTTTTATGAAGGAGAGAACCGCGACTTTACGTATTCTCCTCAATACCTTACTTTTGGGAAAGTTAGGATGATTTTTAAATCCCGGAATCATTGCTCTTAGATTTATCCACGGGGCTTCTTTTCTGGCATGGTTTTTATTGTCCTGGTGTAAATGGGCAAGTTGATGTTTTTAGTTCAGGCTCTCAGAGAACATGACAGCCGGTCCCTTTGCTTTTACATCTTCCTCCTTGGCTGGCTGCTCCTTGGTCATGTCCTCTGCCGACCCCGACCCCTCTTGCTTTCTCTAGATATGCGACTGTCCGAGCACTCGCTTCTCTTCTCTGTCTACACTCACTGCCTGGCAGTCTTGACCAGGCCCGGAATGGAAATACAGTATGTCTGCCAGATGTCGAGTTTCCGCCCAGTCCATTCATCCAGGGTCCGAACTTGAATGTTGGCCACTCATTCACACATGTAACAGAAATATCAAACCTCACCAGTGACTGTGAACACAGGCCATGCCCTCCCTGCGATTCCTTGTCACCCCCAAGGCTTTTGGTTGGTCTCAGGTGGTGGCAGCTCTGTCGCTCTGGCCTAAAGCTTTGGAGACATCATCGACATCCCTCTTTGTCTCATATCCTGCGCCCAATCCATTAGAAGTTCTAGTGATTAGATCTTCAAGATCCTTCTCTTCCTGCAGCCTCGCTGTCCCCGCCGCCTTGGAAGCCACCATCATTCTTAGATGATACAGCAGCCTCTTGCCTGTCGAGCCTCTCTCTGCCCCTTGGTTCTCAGCATAGCGCCCAGGGTGTTGATTACCCCCACCTCCCCGCCCCCCGCCGCGTTTCTCAGATTCCCGGATGTCAGCTTGCTCCCTTCACAGGGCCTTTGCTCTGCTGCCCGTGCCTGGGGTGGTCTTTCCTTCTTTATTCTCTGCGCCCCTCCTTCATCTCCTTCAAGTCAGATCTCACCTTTTCAGTGAGCATCTTCTCACCACCCTGTTTTACGAGGTAGCCTGCCTCTTTGGACCCCCATTTTCTTTACCCAGCTCTACCTTTTCTGTTCCATATGCTTGTCACCTTCTAATGTACTAAAGGTACGCATGTCCTGGGTGGTAGCCCTTAGCTACATGTGGCCCTTTCTATTTTAATTAATGAA
Source organism: Proteles cristata cristata (assembly GCA_017311185.1). Classification (NCBI taxonomy): domain Eukaryota; kingdom Metazoa; phylum Chordata; class Mammalia; order Carnivora; family Hyaenidae; genus Proteles; species Proteles cristata. The sequence goes on from JAESUZ010005300.1 coordinate 944,936, forward strand.
AATTAAATAAAATAAAAAATTTGGTTTGTCGTCAGTGACACCACATTTTAAGTGCATGAGAGACATGTGGCGGCTGTGTTGGATTGAACGGACAGAAAACATTTGCCTCATCTCAGAACATTTTCTTGGACCATACTGGTATAGAATTCACAGATTTATTATGTTTATGTTTATTCTCTGTCTCTCACAAGAATATAAGCTTCACAAAGGCAGAGGGTTTTCTCTAAATAGAGAAGTTATTTACAAAATTATTTATAAAACTATTTACTATAGAAAACTTGCCTAGAACACTATTTGGCACGTAGTAGGTGATCAATAAATATATGTTGAGTTGAGTGGAATTACCATTATAATTAAGATAATTGAGGGATTGAGTTTCTGTTTCAATTCACAAAATACATAACTATTATTGAAAAAAAAAATTTTTGGCTAACATTTTTGGAATGCTTTTGTGCTGGGCCTGGCACTGCACTAGGTATTTCGTTGAATTCTTACAAAAGCTGTGTGAGTACACGCTCATGTGTGCAATCCCCATGCATAGATCAGGGAATGGGTATAAAAAGGTCAAGTGGCTTGACCAAGGACGCAAAGCAACTTAACTGGTAGAACCAGAATTTAGATCGGTTTCACATGACATCCAGTGGTTAGGGCCTAGTCAGTGCTCAATTATTCTGAGTTTCAGGTTAAATCTGCTCTTCTACTCCTCTGCTCATACGGGGATTAAAATTAATGATTTTTTGTTTTTTATAAAAAGGAAATTGTATGCTTAATGCTGAGTTGTTTTGGCAACATAGAGTGAATCAAGGATCAGGTTATAGTTAAAATCTTGATTCGCTGAGTTAGGATCTTAGATTTCAGTCACCTAAAAAATTACTCATTTAAAAACGCTGATGTGGAAATATGAAGTACATTCTCAGAATTGCAGTTAAGTAGTGATCAAAGAAGATATCACCTGCCACACTGAGATTGTTCTGATTTTAGCCTGTATTGTGTTAGTTTGATCTCTTGGGTATTTAGTTGCAGTTACTTATGTCCACATAGATTTTGTGTGTGTGTGTGTGTGTGTGTGTGTGTGTGTGTGTGTTTGCACGTGTATAAAAATGAAATCACTTCCTGTAAACCAGGGCACAAGTGAGCATTGAAAGCTGACTTCATTTTATCCAGGTTTATTAATTGTTAAGGCGATATTGACTGGGATTTAATAATTTTAAGAACCCAGGGTAAGGGCAGTAATCGCCAATTTTTAATGAAAGTTTCTTTTGCATCAGGCACTCTGCTAAAGCCTTTTACGTGCATTATCTCAGTTAATGCCAACAAAAACTCTTTGAGGTGGACTGTGTATAATTAAAGAAACTGTGTGTCAGAGGTGGCTAATTGCTCCCTCACACCCCCAGTTTCCACAAGGAATCTGTAGCCTTTGGAGACTTGCCTTTGAAAAGAACCTAGTGAAAATTGATAGAAATATCTGAAATAAAGGAGATATTTCCTTTCCCTTAAAATTTTTTAATGTTTATTTATTAAAAATTTTTTTTAAATGTTTATTTTTGAGAGAGACAGAGCATGAGTGGGGAAGGACCAGAGAGAGAGGGAGACAAAATCTGACGCAGGCTCCAGGCTCTGAGCTATCAGCACAGAGCCTGACGCGGGGCTTGAACCCACGAACCACAAGGTGATGACCTGAGTGAAAGATGGATATTTAACTGACTAAGCCACCCAGGTGCCTATTCCTTTTTAAAAAAATGTTTATTTATTTTGAGAGAGAGAGAGAGCATGTTCACACATGCACGCTCATGAGTGGGGAGGGCAGAGAGAGGGAGGGAGAGAGAATCTCAAGCAGGCTCCGCACTGTCAGGACATAGCCTGTTGCAGTTCAAACTCTTGAACCCTGAGATCATGACCTGAGCCAAAATCAAGAGTCCAATGCTTAACCGAATGAGCCACCCAGGTTCCCCGCATTTCTCTTTTTATACTCTTTCCAAGTCTTCCAGATTCTTAGATTGAGGGACTGTCAGGAGTGTTTTCTGCGTTAGAAGTGATAACGTTTTTCTCAACCCCCACTGTACACCAGAATCAAATGGGGAGTGTTTGAAAAATGCTGGAGTCCCATCCCCAGAGGTTTTCATTTAATTGGTTTGAGATACTACGTGGACATCAAGATTTTTTAAAAGTATTTTGGGTAGTTCCAATGTCCAGTAAGGGTTGAAAATCCTCACTGTTGGAAATCATCCCCAAACTTTTTGTTTGCATGTTGGAATCACCTGGGGAGCCTCAGAAGCTGCTGATGGCCATGCTTCTCCCCTAGGGATTGTGACTTAGTTGGTCTGTGTTGGGGTCTGGAGTTTGAAGTGTTAAGATTTCCCAGATGATTCTAAATTTGTAGACCTCTGGTTTTATGCTTTTCAACCTTGGCTGCACATTAGGATCACTTGAGGAAGTTTACTTTATTTAAAAAAAAATTTTAAAGGTTTATTTTTGAGAGAGAGATAGCATGAGTGGAGGAGGGGGAGAGAGAGAGGGAGACATAGAATCCGAAGCAGGCTCCAGGCTCTGAGCTAGCTGTCAGCACAGAGCCCAATGTGGGGCTCAAACCCACGGACCATGAGATCATGACCTGAGCCAAAGTCAGCCACCCAAATGACTGGGCCACCCAGGCGCCCCAGGATCACTTGAGGAATTTTAAAAGCTCCCATTTTCCTGGCTTACACCCACCCCAATTAAATGGAATCTTTGGCAGCGGACTTAGGTTTTGACATTTTGACAGGTGATTCTAACATGTAGCCAAAGGTGAGAACTTCAGGTTCCTTTTTCTCTCCTATATACTTTTGGACCAACGTCACTTAGTTTCACAATTCAGAATACTTGAGGAATGAAGGGGGAAATAACTGGTCTAGAAGAGGCTTTTCATTATACCGAGTTCATTACCCTCACCTCCCATGTTTTTGTGGTAAAATAGACATCACAAAGTTACCATTGCTGCCATTTTTAAAAATATTTTTTGAATGTTTATTTATATTTGAGAAAGAGAGAGACAGCGTGAACAGGGGAGGGTCAGAGAGAGATGGAGAAAGAATCTGAAGCAGGCTCCGGGCTCTGAGCTTTCAGCACAGCACACAACGGGGGGCTCGAACCCATGGATCTGTGAGAACATGACCTGAGCCGAAGTTGGATGCCTACCAGACTGGCCTCATTGCAGCCATTTGAAAGTGTATGATTCAGTGTCATTAGGTACCTTGTGAATATGGGGCAACTGTCAGCACTATCCATTTTCAGAACTTTGTCATCATCCCTAACAGAAGTTCTGTACCCAAGAAAAAAATAACTCCTCGTTTCTCTCTTTTCCCAGCCTCTGATAACCTTCTACTTTCTGTCTCTCTGAATTAACCTATTCTAGGTGCTTCAGATAAGTGGAAGCATACAATATTTGTCCCTGTGTGTTGGGCTTATTTCACTTAGCACAGATTCATCCAAGTTGTCGCCCGTCAGCATTGCATTTCTTTGCAAGGCTGAATAACCTTCCATTGCATGTTTATACTAAGTTTTGTTTATCCATTTATCTGTTGATAAACATTAGAGTTCATTTCCTTAAACCAACATGAAAGAATTCAGAGCTAAGCAAATTATGGAAAGTAATATGTTCTGCATTTCAGATAATTAGCTGTTAGAGTTCATTTCTCCTGCTTGTATTGATGTAGTTTAATTAGTATTAAAACCGAGGATGGGATTGCCAACTTTTCTGATTTACTAATTCTAGTTTTTTCCCCTCCTGGCCCTTGTTTTGTATTATTTGAATGGTATCCCAAATGGATTTTCCTTCTCTAACCAAAGAGCCATTTAGAAAAATAAAAGTGATAGCCTGTCGCTGGGCCTTACTGAGCTTGTTCCTTTTCCCTGTGTTCTCCAGGAGTCCCGGGTGTCAAAGAAGATCGTTTTGAAGAAGGGATGATGGTAAAGCACTGTGCATTGTCCCTTGTGGGAGAACCCATCATGTACCCGGAAATCAATAGGTTTTTGAAGTTACTCCATGAGTGTAAAATCTCCAGTTTCCTGGTCACAAATGCACAATTCCCTGTGGAAATCAGGTGAGACTTCCAGCTCATTAAGATAGTCTGTCTGGATCTGTGTTTGACTGGGAAATAAGGACTTATCGACTGGGAAATAAGCTACATACAGATGTTGGCATTTTGGGAAACGAGTTGGGCCTCCTCTTAAAAAGTCATTCTATTAGGGAAGATAACATTAGCAAAAATTCATTCTATTGGGGAAGATAACATTAGAGTCACAAATAAGTTGCTGGGGGAGTTCAAAAGAGAATGCAATATTTTTTCCAGATGGGAGAAATAGAGTAAAATGTCTCGGGGAAGCCATCATTTAATTGGAATCTTGAAAGTAGGAAGCTGTAATTTTTAATAAGGACCTCCTGAGAAAGGTAGGAAGTGAGAGTATTTGTGACACCATTATGTAAATAGAGTTCTGGACCACAGAGCAGGTGAAGGAGACTGGCAACCGGAAACCAAGTTGAAAAGGTTGAGGGTAGATTGTAGAGCATTTCAAGTGCTGTTCTTTGGAAAGATCTTGCTTCCTGCAGAGCAGTCTGCCAGCGTGGCATAAAACGGGAGAGCCAAAAAGCAGGCAACTAGATAGAGTGTTCATTTAGGTAAGAGTCATAAAGATGAAAGTAGGACAGTGAGAATGAGGAGTCCTGAAAAAGATGTCATCGGGACATAATAGAGCAGCTTGGCAAACTGCGTGGCTCTGAGAGCCCAGCATAGAAGAGGACCAATTACCAACCAGGAGGGTTCCAGCCATGCTGATTGCTAGGATTATGGGCCCCCAGAACAGTAGCGGATCACATAAGGAAGGAACAGGTTTCATAGGTAAGGTGATGAGTTAGTTTGGATGACTTAGAGGGTGCACTTTCTAGATTGAGAGGACCATCTTCTGGGACCTGGAAATGACTGGTTTTTGTATTCCACTTGAACTATGCACATATTATAATACCGAAAATATTGCATTTTATTTATGTACCTCTGTTTTCCCCCTTAGACTGAGTTGCTTGAGCTTGGTAACCCCTGCTTATTTATCTTCATGTCACCAGTATAATACCTGTAGGTTCCCAGCTGGTGAAATCTTGGGGAAATTCCCACACAAAAATACAAGACAATGAACTTTTATTTATTAAAAAAAATTTTTTTAATGTCTTTATTTTATTTTGAGAGACAGAGACAGAGAGCGAGTGGGGGAGGGGCAGAGAGAGAGGGAGACACAGAATCTGAAGCAGGCTCCAGGCTCTGAGCTGTAGCACAGAGCCTGACACAGAGCTGGAACCCACGAACCGTAGGATCATGACCTGAGCTGAAGTTGGACACTCAACCGACTGAGCCACCCAGGCGCCCCAACAATGAACTTTAAAAATTCAAAGCTGTTTTGTAAATGCTGACGGCTAAAAGTACCACGTGAACAAAAAGAAAATAATTGTCAAATATAAAAAGACACTATTGGAGTGACCTCAGAGTCCTGGCAGCCTGCCTTGTTCCTTTTTTCTCTTGCCTTCCATTTACAACTGCTGAGATATCCATAACCAAACAAAAACACACCTCTGTGCAGCACACCAGGACATCCAAGAGATGTCAGTCATGTGTGTACCCCAAAGTGGGTAGATTGGGTGTTGGAGGAGGCTGTGGAGTGAGGGGAGTGGCAGCAGAGGCTGCAGAGACAGGTCTGGTAGGACCACCCTGCTGGGAGAGGAGGTGGAGGCTGAAGGCGTTTGCTACACAGCTGGGGGGACCCATTGCTCTCTCTGAGAGACGGTAGTGACTAGGGGAAGGGAGAGGGAAAGGAAGAAGGCAGACACAGAACTGAAGGACAGTGTCTCCTGCTGTCTTCCCCGGGGGGGTGGGGGGGGGGTTGGGCCAAAGGACTGCCCCCGAGCTCTGGGAACTCCCCACTTTGAAGATCCTCCTACCTGGTCCTGAGCATACCCACAGCCCCAGGTGCTAAGCACACACCTCCTTCCATTTTGTTGCCCCCGCTGGCCCACCCTCTTTAAATGCACTACTCTCCCCACCTTAGTGGGGAGTCCTTTCTGGTAAGAGAAACCAAAATCTTGTGCTTTAGCACCACCTTCTAGAAGAGAAAAGGAGGACTCCCCATTACCAACCTGTCTAAACTGTTAGAATAAAAGTAGAGGCTTTACCTAAAGTAAGAAAGGTGTTTCCTACTTCAGACTCATTGACAGAAGCACTTATCATGAATCACTGTGAAAAATCATGGCAAGATGATATCACGAAAGGAAAATGACAATTTTCCAGCAACTAGACCCCCAAACACAGACTATTCCACTCTAACTGATGACATAATTTAAACTAGCTATTATGACAAAATTCAACAAGCTACAAGAAGACTTAGAAAGGCAATACAATAACCTCAGGAATAAAATTAATGAATAGAAGGAGTACTTTACTGGGATACCTGGGTGGCTCAGTTGGTTAAGCATCCAACTCTTGATCTGAGCCCAGGTTTGATCTCCGGGGTGTGAGTTCAAGCTCTGCTTTAGGCTCTGCACTGGGTGTGAAGCCTACTAAAACAAAACAAAGCAAAACAGTACTTTACTAATGATATTGAAATTCTAAGGGAGAACCAAACAGAAACTCTGGAACCAAAGAACTCAATAAATGACATGAAGAATGCATTTAGAAAACACCAGCAACAGAACAGATCAAATGGAAGAGAGAATTAGTGAGCTGGAAGAAAGGAATCTGGAAATGATTTTTAAATATTTACAATCATTTATTTTCTCCTAAGAATTATAACATTGACATTAATCATTTTTTAAAAAATATAATTTGTTGTCAAGTTAGCTAACATACAGTGTATACACTGTGCTCTTGACTTAGATTCCCATGATTGATCACTTATGTACAATACCCAGTGCTCATCCCAGCAAGTGCCCTCCTCAGTGCCCATCATTCACTTACCCATCTCCCCTGTACCCCCTTCAACCCTCAGTTTGTTCTCTGTACTTAAGAGTCTCTTATGGTTTGCTTCCCTCTCTGAAACTACTTTTTTCTCCTTCCCTTCCAAGAAGTAAGATTTTAAGATTCAGGAACATAAAGAAACTCTGAGGTTGCGTGGGTGGCTCAGTCTCTCTCTACCCCTCCCTTGCTTGCACTCTTTCTCTCTCTCTTTCAAAAAAATAAATAAACATTTAAAAAATGTTAAGAAACTCTGTGAGAACTATCAGACTCCACTAGATGAATTGGTATACCAGAGGGAGAAGAGGGGGGAGAAGGGAGCAGAGAATGTATTTAGATAAATTAATATTGAGGACTTTCCAAACCTGGGGAAGGAACTGGATATACAAGTCCATGAAACTAATAAAACACTCAACTCAGTATGAAAAGACCTTCTTCAAGACACATTATGTTGAAACTGTCAAAAGTCAATGATAAAAGAATCTTAAAGGTAGGTAGGGGGATAAAAGATAGTAACTTAAAAAGGAACCTGCATTAGGCTATCAGTAGATTTCTCAGCAGAAACTCTATAGCCTCAGGGAGAGGAATGACTTTTTAGAATAATGAAAGATAAAAACTACCAGCCAAGAATACCTGGCAAAGTTATCCTTCAGATATGAAGGAAAGATAAAGTCTTTCCCAGGCAAACAAAAACTGAAGGGAGTTCACCACCACTAGACCTGCCTTACAAGATATGTTGCAAGGGGCTCTTCAAGCTGAAATGAGAAGATGAAAGTACACACATAACTCTGATTAAGGTGGTAAATAGACAATCAGGATTAGAAAACCGTAACTCTGTTTTAGAATAGCATATTATACTCTTAGTTATAGTATAAAGGTTAAAGGAAAAACATTAAAAATAAATATAGCTACTACAACTTTCTAACCACAGCATGAAAAGATGATTTGTGACATCAAAAATTCTGAATAAAATGGGGCACCTGAGTGTTCAGTTGGTTAAGCGTCCGACTCTTGATCTCAGCTCACGTCTTGATCTCAGGGTTGTGAGTTCAAGCCCCACATTGTGCTCTGTGCTCCCCATGGAGCCTACTTAGAAAAAATGAAATAAAAGGATGAGAATCTTTATAGGCAAATCAAGAAAAATTGATATCAGCAGAAATAAAAATGAGTGTTTTATCTATGAGATCTGTGAGGGTTTTGTAACCCTCATGGTAACCACTAAGCAAAAATGTAGAGCATACACATGAAACATAAAGAAAAGGAAGCCTGAGCAAATCTGCATGGAAAACCACCAACTTACAAGGTAGGAACAGAAGGAAAAAGAAACAATGGGAAGGCCAGAGATAAAACAACACTAGTAAATCCTTACTGATCAATAATCACCCAAAATGTAAATGGACTGAACCCACCAATCACAAGGCTCAGAGGGGCTGAATGGATTTAAAAGACCACAAGACTTAACTATATGCCGCCTACAGTAGACTTATTTCAGCTCTAAAGACTCACACAGACTCAAAGTGAAAGGGTGGAAGGTGATATTCCATGATGTAATGGAAATCAAAAGAAAGTAGGTGGAACAATACTGGTATCAGACAAAATAGACTTCAAGCCAAAAACGGTAACGAGACAAAGAAAGCCATTATGTAATGATAAATCATTACATCAAGAAGATAGCACACTTGTAAATCTATATAGTCCTAGTATCCAAGCACTGAAATATATTAAGCAAATACTAAGAGATCTTGAGGTATAAATAAATAATTCAGTAATAGTAAGGGACCTAAATACCCCACTGTCAGCAGTGGATAGATCATTGAGATAGGAAGTCAGTAGGGAAACTTGGAATTGAACCATGCTTTAGAACAAATGGAGTTAACAGACATACACAGAACATTCCAAAATAAATAAAGAATTCAGTCAACTTAGTAACAAAAACAATCTGATTAGAAAATGGGCAGAAGAACTAAATAGACATTTTTGCAAAGAGGACATCAAAATGGCCCACAGGTGCATGAAAAGATGCTCAACATCACTAATCAGGAAGCTGCAAATCAAAACCATAATGAGATCCCACCTCACACCTGTTAAATTGGCTATTATCGAGAAGACGAGAGACAACAGGTGCTGGTGAGAATGTGGTGAAAAGGAGACCTTTATACATTATTGGCAAGAATGTAAATTGGTCCACCCACCATAGAAAAGGATATAGAGGTTTGTCAAAAAATGAAAAATAGATCTACCGTATGATCCAGGGATTCTACTTCTGGATGTATACGCAAAGGAAATGAAAACAGGATTTTGATGAGATATGTACTCCCATGTTTACTGCAGCATTATTCACAATAGCCAAGATCTGGAGACAACCCAAATACCCATCAACAGATGAATGGATAAAAAAAAGTGTGGTACAGTACACAATGAAATATATTCATCCATGAGAAATCAGGATATGCTGCCATTTGCAACAAGTTGGATGGATTTCAAGCACATTATGCTATGCAAGTCAGACAAAGACAAGTACTTACATGTGGAATCTAAAAAAGTTAAATCTGTTTAAAAAAAAAATGGTGGTGACCAGGGAACAAGGTGGGGGGCGGTGTAAGATTGATGGGGTTAACAGTACAAACTTGTTACAAATAGTAAGTAAGCCATAGAGATCTAATGCGTAGTCTAATGTGTACATATAATAATAATAATGTACTATAATTATGTAATATTATTTTGTCAGTCAGATTACAATATGTAAATGTAACATGCTATATACCTTAAACTTACACAAGGTCACATGTCCAACTTAGTAAATAAAAGAGACACTTGTTTGTAAAAGGAATGATCATACACACAGGCATGCACAAAGTTTGAAATTTAACATCATAGGAAATCAGAGAGCTGGTTAAAATTATTGGCCACTGAGCAATAATATGAAAAGCAGCCACATTGTCACAATAATCACTAAAATATTACTTTTTGAAGATGTATAAAAAGATAAAGTTAAAAGGAAAATGTTTTAAAAATGTCAGTGTACACATTTTACATAGGGTTACCATTCTTTTTGAAAAAAACTTCTGTTAGGTTTAAAACCCCTGGGTTTTCAGATGGCTCATAAGGGAGAAGTTGGGATAGAGAGGTGTTATCACACACACACACACACACACACACACACAGCATTTACAAAAAGGGAGTCTATCCCAAATTTAAGCCATATTATATATGTGTAAAAAGAAGTAAATCTGCTCAAAGTAGGATGTAGGCGATTCCCTACAAAATGATAACCAGAGAAGATAATTCATTGTTTGCTCATGCGCAGTATTTGTGAATGCCATTGTGGACTGAGGAGAATGACACAGAAGTAAATAAGCTGCATACTCAAAAGCATCCAGCAAAATGCTTGATGCATGGCGAACATTCAGGAAATGTTACTGGGTCTCTCTTCCCCACTCTGGCTGGTGAGCCTTCTCTTGTCAGCAGGAGGATCATACGACATGACACAACACGATGCTGGTACTGGTCTTGACTGCCATCAGTGAACAAATGGCTACAAAGGCATTGATTAACCAGCCTTTTAGAATGACACTGGTAAATCGGGAGGGAGGAAGAGAGGACGTGGTGAAGTGGCATGGGTGGGGGGAATGGGAAATTAGCACATTTCTCTGACGTTGAACACAAGAATTTAAAAAAATGGAAGGGTACACCCTGTGCAGAATACTCAAGAAAGAAAGAGTGCTCGGAAAAGAGAAGTTCCTGTGTTGGATTTCTAAGGCATTCTTTAAGCTCCTATGTTAAGGGCGCCATGGTTCAAGGGGGTGTATCTTTTCTTGAGTTATGTCCTTATCTGGGCAAAGGAGAGAATATGCGGGAAGCAGCCATTTTAGGTTTGGACCTCAAAGAGTTGGCATATTTGGTTATTTATTGAAATATCTGTCTAGAGAGAGGGAAAAAACCCAGAGTTGAGACTGACTGATTATTGCTGAGATCTGAGAAGAATTTCTGATAATTGATACCCTAATAGAAATGGATTAAAGAGCTTAATGTTTAGGTGTACTTTTCTCTGAAACAGAGCAATCCTACTGGCGTGGCAGTGATATGTTAGGGGTCTTAAATATAAGGTAACTTCCTACCCCACATTTCTCAAAAGAAAGATGTAAATAGTTCAGAAAAATTTTGAAAGAACAGCACCAAGATTTGACATACCAAATAGTACAGTGTGTTATAAAACTACGAGTTTCAAATACTCTGGGCTGTAGAGTAGTGAAACAATATAGTGCTGAGATGCTCCTATTTTTAAAATAATACTTTCCTGGCTTGAGGCCTCTTTGAATTGAGCCAAGTACTCTCTCACTTTGACCCCTGTGGCTCAAGAGAAAATGGAAAGAGAACCACTTCTCTAAGTACAGATGGTATGTGGACGAGTCCAAATAGCAATTGTCTCGGGTGTCGGTGCCTTTCAGAAAAACAAGGCAGTAGATCTATGAACATAGCATAGAGGTCATGAATTTTGGAAGTTCCCCACCTCCACCCAATGTTTATACTGCTAATTCTGTACAGAAGTTCAGCTTCTTCAGGAGTGCCTGGGTGGCTCTGTCGGTTAAGTGTCCGACTTTGGCTCAGGTCATAATCTCATAATCTCACGGTTTGTGAGTTCAAGCCCAGTATCGGGCTCTGTGACAGCTCAGAGCCTGGAGCCCGCTTTGGATTCTGTGTCTCCCTCTTTCTGCCCCTCCTCCACTCATTCTCTGTTTTTCTCACTCTCCCCTCCAAAAATAAATAAACATTAAAAAATTTTTTTAAAAAGTTCAGCTCCTTCAGTTGAGCTATCAAGTGGACATCTTGCAACCATTTTATCATTGAGCATGCACTAGGAAGTAATGAAGCTGTCTGAGTGACCAGGGGTTTATCAAGTTATTTTATTTTATTAAATGTTTTTTTCTAGGTTACTGCAGTACCCCTCATATCCTCTAACCCCTGATAACTTCTAAGGAGATTCTTGACTCCTGTCAGTTAGCCTTCCCTTGACCCACATGCAGGTGTTACTTTCGGGCTACTTGCCTTTTCAGGACATTCAACTTTTCCTTAAGAGAATTTCAGTTTCCCCTACAACTCCAAAGTATGTGGCTCTTTGCCGCTGAGGGGGGTTTTTACAGTGAGTGGTCCTCAAGGATTATGGAGGACAGAAGCAAACACCACAGGCAAATGAGAAAGTTATGAGACTCAGTGCAGCTTTATGATTTTGTGATGAAAATATGTAGACACTTAGTATTAATAACCGGACCGGTAGTCATTGGACCATAAAATCCTTTCTCTTGAGGAAAAGCCCTCTTCATTCCACCAAAACAAGTGGTTTTATAATGTATATATATAATACAATATAAAACAATATATATAATGTATATATATAATACAATATAAAACAATATATATAATATATATTGTTGATGGGCATATTACTGATATATTATAGCATCTTATCAGTTATCTTTTCTTATAACCACTCATCTTAAAACTGAGTCTCTCAAACTCACAACAGTTTTATTTAGCTCAGAATTCTGGGTCAGCTGGGAGGTCTTTTGAACTCGTCTGGCTTGGCTGGCCTCAGTGCTGTTCGTGTGTCAGTTGGCAGATCTGCTGGGCTGGCCGGTTTATGATGGCCATGGCTAGGGCAACTGGGGCTTCTACTCATGTAGCTCACTTTCCAGCAAGTTCTTCTGAACTTCATTGCACGGTGGCAGGGATTCAAAGAACAGCAGCAGAGGGCAAGCTTCAAATGCACAAGCATCTTTTGAGGCCCTGCTTGGGTCATACTTGCTCACTTCCATTGACCAGAGCAAGTCACAGCTGAGCTTAGAGTCAGCGAGAGGGCACTCATAGCTGCAGGGCAAGGGGACATGGATCTGGGGAGAGGAGGAATTTATGTCCATGTTTGCAGTCCACTCTGGCACAACAGGCTGTAGTTGTCCAGGAGGATAAACTTGAACCACCGGGACCCAGTATTTTTCAGGAACTCCATTGAAAAAAAAAATTATAGTTCTATGGGGATGGTTGGAGGGTCATTAAGACCAGAGGCTTCACATTGGCAGTTTATCAGAAGTAGGTCTTATTTGTCATGCCCCATGTTCAAAAGCTTGTTTGTTTGTTTGTTTGTTTTTTGAGCCCGTTGCTTATTTTTTGAGCCAACATTTAACATCCAGAGATTTTGTATAAATCTGAATTTCTGACTTTCGGAAAAGACAATCTGGCAAAAATTGTCAAAGGCCAAGTATAAAGCACTGTTTTTACCTCACTATAACACTTCACTCTTATCCGGTTTTATTACTCACTGCACTTCTGACCCACAGATGTGTGGATTTTTCTACATCAAGCAGTTCGCTAGTTCTCCGCGGACACCACCTGGGTGTTCAGCTATGACAGTTCAGCTATGACACTGCCTGGAGTTAGTGCAGACCACGTGGGTTCAAGACTCAGTCTCACAAGGCTGCCCCACTTCAGACTCCAGTTGTAACCCCAGATTGTACCCGTACTTCTCACCAACCAGTTATAGACTGGGGCTTCCCATGACTTGCTCCCCAGGGTCAGTATTGAACAGCTCGCAGAAATCAGGGAAAGCTGTTTATGTATGATTATTGGTTTATTATGAAGGATACAACTCAGGGATAGCCACGTGGAAGAGCGGCATGGGACAAGGCCCAGGGGAAGGAGTGCTACACTTCCATACCACCTCCCAGAACACTACCCCCCAACCCCCCAGGACCTCCGTGTGTTCACCAACCTGGAAGCTTTCTGAGCCCCATCATTTCGGGGGTTTTATGAAGGTTCCATCACATTGTCATAATTGATTCAATCGTTGCCAGTTGGTGATTAGCTCAATCTCTAGCCTGTTTCCCCTCCCTAGAGGTTGGGGGCAGGGTGGGGCTGAAAATTCCAACCCTATAATCACCTGGTTGGTTCTTCTGGCAACCAGCCCCTATCCTGAAGCGGTCTAGGGATGCATCAGGAGTCACTTCATTAGTAATTCTTTATGCTTGTAGGCGGCCATTATGGATAACAAAAGATGCTTTCCTCACCCCTGCCACTCAGGAAGTTCCCAGGGTTCTAGGAGCTTCATGCCAGGAACTAGGGACAAAGATCAAATATATATATCTTCTTATACAGTATCAAACCATGTAATGGTTATCTTTACAATGAAGTCTGTGATTTTCAGCGTGCCCGACTGTTCTCCATTTTGTCGTTTCCTCCACCGTGAGACTAAGTAAGTAGCACCTGGCCCTTGTCAGAGGGGTCGCACCATTCATTCTCTTATAGCAGAGAAATTTCTGTCACCATTTCCAATAAAAGTGGAACAACAGAGGGTAGACTGTGCGTTTCGCATGCAGTCTGTGTTTTGGTGTCCAAAGAGCTTTTTCCTTTAAGAGTGGCTGCTTGAGTCACACTGTCCTCGGCTTCTACTGACATGGGAATTTAGGACCCTTATTCTGGTACTGGATAGTTTGTGCTTGCATTCAACCCTGCAATCAGAAAGATCCATCACACCGTTTGTCTACCAGAGCACACCATGTCATTCCTTCTTATAAACTGCTCTGTGATGTGATGCCTGTGGCCTACAGAAAGACACTTTGTTAAAAGCAGACCTCTGAAAGTCATCATGTTGTAAGGTAATGAAGTTGTTGAGAGTGATGTCCTACAGCACTGAGCAGTCTTCTTCTCTCCAAGGACTTGCAGAGAACTAACTGGTTTGTTCTTCCTTTGTTTGAAACCCATGACTGTGTCCCCCCCGCCCCTTAATAAATGTGTTGGGGTTAGCGGCTCTTTGTAGGCCGGCACATTCTTAGCTTTGTCTTGAGTCCCCCTTTATTTTTATTTTATCATTACTTTCTTATCTGTTTGTTTTGTGTTATTTTTAAGTTTACATTTAAAATCTTATTTTTTTCTTTTTTGGTAAAATAGTGTCTATGCAAAGCTTTCTGTGCACTAGTGGCTGATCATACGAATATAAAACTATGTTCCATATGTAACTGTGGCACAATTAACACTTGGCTTCTCAGCCCCCTCCCCCCCCACCAAATTTGTCTTTATGTTCATTTACCTTTGAGCTCCTTCTGAAACCATGTGTGAACTTCATTCTGTGTTGCTTCTTCCAGTGGTATTTCTGGTTTTTTGTTTGGTGTGTTTTGTTTTCTTTGTTGTTTGTTTGTTTTTGAGAGAGAGAGAGGGAGTAAGCAGGGGAAGGGCAAAGGGAGAAGGAGAATAATAAGCAGCTCCATGCTAAGTATGTGGTTGCAGGGTTGATGCAGGGCTCAATCGCACCATCCTGGGATCATGACCTGAGCCAAAATCGAGTCAGACACTCAACTGACTGAGCCACCCAGGCGTCCCTGTTTTCTTTAGTTTTTGCTAAGACATTCACCAGATGTTAGAGAACCTCTGTAAATTGTATAGTTTTTTACATATTAGATGCTTATTGAATGTTTAAAGAAATGTATGAGTTTTAATAAAAATAAAGTTTTCATGTATTTGTTAGCTCCAGGTGGTTACAAGAAACTGCTTACAATGAAATAAAAATGATAAATACCACCTGATCCTTTCAGTAGAAGCTCCCCCCCCAAGCCTGTTTTGTTTGTAGCAAGCATGTTAAATTTAAAATACAGTCTCCTCTTCTCTCTGTGCATTGATGGAACACTTTTCAGAAATATACATGCCTAGATAAGCTAAAAAAAAGAAAAGAGAGGGGAAGTACAGTAAAGGGGTAAGAGCTGGGCTCTGGTCTAAAATAGGCTTTGAATCTTAACTGGATTTCTTGCTGTCTTTGTAACGTTGAGAAGATGACTGCTTGGGGCCTAGTTTCGTAACCTGTGAGCTGATTTGGTATTAGTGTGGCGTTGTGAGTATATGAGATAACGCATAGAAGCACTCAGAAGTTTCACTTTTTGAAAGGTAGGCTAAATAATAATTGGTTGAAGTATACTTTAAGCCAAGAACCATTACTTGAGATAAGATGGACAATTTTTTTTTTTAATGTTTTATTTATTTTTAGGAGAGAGAGAGAGACAGCGTGAACAGGGGAGGGTCAGAGAGAGAGGGAGTCACAGACTGAAACAGGCTCCAGGCTCTGAGCCGGCGGTCAGCACAGAGCCCGACGCGGGGCTCGAACCCACGAACCGCGAGATCATGACCTAAGCGAAAGTCGGACGCTTAACCGACTAAGCCACCCAGGCGCCCCTAAGATGGACAATTCTTAATAAAATAGTAAACCCACCAGGAACATAAAACAATTTAACAACTTAAAACTGGTAAACACTCAATAACACAATCTCAAAATGGAAAGAACTATAAGGAGAAATAGTAGGTTTTTAACACATTTCTCTCAAACCGATAAAACAAGCGAATTAAAATCAATAGCAGTAGTGAAGATTTGAACAACTAAATCAACAAATTTAGCCTATGTTACAGAAAGAGAGCATTGGAACCAGAAAACTTAATAATTTCTTTCAAGAGCATGGAACTTGCTTTGCAGAACAATTACCAAATGACCAGATGCTGGACATTATAGCAGGTTTCAACAAAATATTGAAATCATATAGAGCATGATATTTGAACACACTGGAATTAAACTATAAATCAGCACAGAAAGATTACTAGAATATTCCAATATGTTTGTAAATTTTTTAGAAAAATATTTTATGTTTTATTTTTTGAGAAAGAGACAAGAGTGTGTGCAGGGAAGGTGCAGAGAGCAATGGAGACACGGAATCTGAAGCAGGCTCCAGGCTCTGAGCTGTCAGCACAGAGCCTGACATGGGGCTTGAACCCACGAACTGTGAGATCATGACCTGAGCTGAAGTCAGATTCTTACCCCACTGAGCCACCCACGTGCCCCAAAAAGTCTTTTAATTTAAGCAGTGCTCTTTTCATTCATGTATGGGTTAAAGATGAAATCACAACGGACATTGAAAATGTTGTGATGAATAATGGTGGAAATAAAAACAAAATTTCTGTGATGAATGTCAGCAGGAATAACAGTACAGACCTTCAAAACCTGCCTCTCTATGAACAACAATGAGAATGCTGGCAAAAATTGTCAGAGTCAACTTTTTTAACCAAAGGTCCACAGCAATCTGAGGAGATTGCTAGAGACTCCAACTAGAGAAATGGTTGAATCTCAATAAGAACAGTAAGCTTTGTGGTATGTTAATATGTCCTATTTCATGTCCTGGGTTTCTTGGTGTCTTAATAGGTCCTGTTCCCTCCTAACTTCCTGGCTCTGCAGTAGCCTTAAAATCTAAGAGCTTATAGTCCCAGTAAAACCCAGCAGCCTGGTAGCCAGGGGAGGGGGCAAAACAGAGTTGGAACTCCCTCAGAGTCCCATTTCCAGAGAATTGTCATCATATGGGTTGTGCGGCAGTTTCCTGGAGGCCCTCATGCACAGGGGCTGTCTTTATTTGAGGTGACTTTCATTTTGTCCAGTGAAAAAGCCTTTCTGTGGGGTGTTTCTCATAAACAGTCATGGGCAGTTGTTGAACTTCACGGCTGCCCGAAGCAGTAATAATGGTTGGGGCAAACAGGAAACTCACTGAAGAACTTAGAAGAAAAATCTGGGGAGTGAGATGTTCATATGGAACTTTGAAAAGCTCCAGTACGTGTTCCTGGGAAGCTGGAAGAGCACACACGTGGGCAGGGCTATGGGCTTGCCAGGGAGATTTGACGAGGCTCTGTGTTCTCACCCCTGCCCGATGTTGATGTCTTGAGCAAGCAGACAGTGAAAACCACCTGCCTGGGCATTGAAGGCATGCCCCAACACACACACACACACACACACACACACACACACACACACCCCTTAGTAAAGTCTGGGAGCCTTACTAGTTAAAGGCATATAAGATATCTCTGGCCAGTCATCAGCAGACCACTAAGCTAACCCAACAGGCTGAACACAAGAAAGAATACAGAATTTATCAAAGTAGTTCAGTAACCACAAAAGCAGCAATAAGCAAACAAAACAGCAACTCTTGCCTTGGATGGTGTCTAATCTACAGAGTTGTCACATAATATTATTTAAAATGTTAAATGTTTATTTAAAAAAGTCACGAAATAGACAAATGAGAGTATGGCCTGTACACGGAGAAGAAAACAACTCCTGGAAACTATCCTTTGTAGATTTCCACACGTAAGTGAACTTATACAGTATTTGTCTTCCTTTGTTCAGCTTATCTCACTTAGCATAATGTTCTCCACCTTCATCCATGTTGTAAATGACAGAATTTCCTTTCATCTCATGGCTGACTAATATGGCCTGTGTCTATATATAGCTTTTCTTTATCCATTTCTCCCCGTTTTCTTTATCCATTTGTCTGTTGATAGAAATGTTGTTTCCATGTCTTGGCTATTGTGAATAATGCTGCAGTAAATGTGGGGGTGCAGATACCTGTTCAAGATACCGATTTCATTTCTTTTGGGTAAATACCTAGAAGTGGGATTGCTGTATCATATAGTTCTATTTTTAATTTGTTGAGGAACCTCCATAGTGACTGTACCAATTTACATTCCCACCAGCAGAGCACAAGGGTTCTCTGTACATCCTCACTGACACTTGTGGTTATCTTCTGACTTTGTGATTAATAGCCACTCTAATGAGAGAGGTGATATCTCACTGATGTTTTGAATTGCATTTCCCTGATGATTAGTTGTGTGGAGCACCTTCTCAAGTACCTTTTGACCATTTGTGTATCTTCTTTGGAAAAATGTCCGTTCTAGTCCTTTGCCCATTTTTAAAATTCAGAGTAAGTTTTTGGGTTTCTTTCTTTCTTTCTTTTTTTTGCTCTTCAGTTTATGAGTTCTTATGTATCTTGGAGATTAATCAGATATATGATTTGCACATATTTTCTAACATTCTGTGGATTGCTTTTTCATTTTGTTGATCATTTCTTTGTTGTGCAGAAGCCTTTTAATGTGATGTAGTTCCACTTGTTTATTTTTCTTTTCATTGCTTGCACTTCTGGTATCATATCCAAAAAAAATTGTTGCCAAGACCAGTGTCAAGAACCTTTTCCCTATGTTTTCTTCTAGGAGTTTTACAGTTTTAGGACTTACATTTAAGTCTTTAATCCATTTTGACTTAATTTTTGTGAGTGATATAAGATAGGTCCAACTTTATTTTTTTGCATGTGAATCCAGTTTTCCCAGTGCCATTTAGTAAAGAGACCATCTTTTCCGTATGGAGTAGTCTTGGCTCCCTTGTCAAATATTAGTTGACCATATATATACATCGGTTTGTTTCTGGACTCCTGATTCTGTTCCATCTGTATTTGTTTTAGTGGCAGTACCATACTATAGATTTGTATTTTAATTTGAAATCAGGAAGTGTGAAGCCTCCCACGTGTTCTTTTTTCCTCAGGATTGCTTTTGCTGTTTGGAGTCTTTTGTGATTCCATATGAATTTTAGGATTATTTTTTCTATTTCTGCAAAATGTGCCTTTGGAATTTTGATAGGGATTGCACTGATTCTGTAGATGGCTTTGGGTATTACAGACATTTTCACAGTATTAATTCTTCTGATCGCTGAACATGGGATGTCTTCAATTTCTTTGATCAGTTTTGAGAAGTTCTTGAAACTAATAGAACAGTACACTTTCTTTTTTTTATTTTTATTTATTTTTTTAAATTTATTTATTTATTTATTTATTTTTTACAAATAGTTTATTGTCAAATTAGTTTCCACATAACACCCAGTGCTCATCCCCACAAGTGTCCTCCTCCATGCCCATCCTTCCTCCCCCCCACATCCATCAGTCCTCAGTTTTTGTCAGCATTCAAGAGTCTCTCATGGTTTGCCTCTCTCCTTTCCCCCACCATTTCCACCCTTCTTCTCCCCCTTGGTCCTCTGTTAAGTTCCTCCTAATCCTCCTATACGTGCACACATATGATATTTGTCCTTCTCTGCCTGACTTATTTCGCTCAGCATAACACCCTCAAGGTCCATCCATGTTGCTACACATGGCCAGATTTCATTGTTTCTCATTGCCATGTAGTATTCCATGGTATAGATAAACCACATCTTCTTGATCCATTCATCAAACAGTATACTTTCTAAGGCTCCGTTCTTGGAGAGTGATTCAGTTTCAGGAGAGGCTCAAGAACCTGAGTTTGCAGATCCTTCTGATACCAGTTGTCCTGACCACAATTGGAGACATTCTGCTGTGAGACTTGAAATACTGCTCTTGGCTTTCTGTGACAAGAGGCCCGGCCAGCACTGCCTGTGAAAGGCCGTTTTGATGGAGACGTTGTGGTGCAAGCCTAGGTGAACAGGCTTTGAATCTCTAGGCTTAATTCTCATTGTCGATGCTTGTGGATTCTTGAACAAGCTACTTAACCACTTAACCCTTTGAGTCAGTTTCAGCGTATCTAAAACGGGCAAAACTGGCAACTACCTTGTTATTTTACTGTAAGTATTCAATGAACTGGATGAGAAGGGTAAGGCACATAGTACAGTTCACCTAGCCTATGATGAATACTTAGTAGATGGTATTTTCTCCTTCCTCTTTTTCCTTCTTCTCTTTAACTCCTAAATTATTTGACCAGACCTAACAGCCCCAGATTATCTTAGAGATTCTGGTTTTAATATTATTGGATATTTGGGCCATTTTGGTTATTTATTTATTTAGTCCAATAGGAGCATCAGACTTATTCTATAAGCCACTTGATTTCTTGCAAACATAAATCTCTCTTCCTTTTTTCCTTTCTGTACGGATTAGTAGGGCTGAGGCCTTTCTCTACAGAAAGGATAAAAGGAAGAATTTTTATGTTCAGTTGTCAATGCATTTCTATATAAGATCATTTTTTAAAATGTTTAATTATTTTGAGAGAGAGAGTGTGCCCTTGCACGAGTTAGGGAGGGACAAAGAGAGAGGGAGAGAGAGTCCCAAGCAGGCTCTGTGCTGTCAAGGTAGAGCCTGATGTGGGGCTTGATCTCACAAACCATGAGATTGTGACCTGAGCCAAGATCAAGAGCTGGACACTTAACTGACTAAGCCACCCAGGCACTCCTATATATTTATTTCATCATTCTTAGACACATAAAATGAGCAGGACGAAGGGTGCTTGGCTGGCTCAGTGGTTAAGCATCCGACTTCGGCTCAGGTCATGGTCTCACAGTTAGTGAGTTCAAGCCCCTTGTCAGGCTCTATGCTGACACCTTGCAGCTAGGAGCCTGGGCCCTGCTTCAGGTTCTGTGTTTCCCTCTCTCTGCTCCTCTCCTGCTCACACTCTGTCTCTCATAAATAAATAAACATTAAAAAACTTTTAAAAATGAGCAGGACAAAGGATCATCACAATAATATCAAGATTCATTGGGCATTTTCACTGGGGTTTGAGCTTACAGTTGTATTTCCCTTTTATTATATTGTCCTTTTTAATTGTTCTCAGCACCAATGTTAGATTCTGAAACACAAATTATTATGATGACTTTAAGGTTATAACATTCTCTTGCTTTGGGGGAACTAAAATGTTAACTGTCATTGAATAGAACGGAGACAGATAGATGACCATACTGAGAACCATATTACTTGTCCTGGGGAATAGTGGCCAGTACTAGGCAGGCATAAGATCCCTGAGGCTTAGAAAATGTTTCCAAGTGCTTTTAATTTTTTGAGTCCCTTAGGAATAAGTTCTGTAATTCCTAGGGACTTCTCCTCTTTTCCATTCTTCATCTGCTCCTTGGTAAGAGATATATAATCAACTTGCTTGATTATAATCAAGATATCTCAGATATTTAGTATTGACTAAAATTTCTTATTGGTACTGTCAGTGTCTCGGGCTTCCCATTTTGCAAATGATGGAGGTTTGCAAAAATAACTATGGCCTTTGGAATTTGCTGTTCATAATCTTAAGTAGTTATGGAGGCATAGTCAAAAGGTCAGGTCAGTTCCCATTCTGCATTAGACAGCTTTATGACCAAGTCCTTAAGAATCAGATAATGATAGCCAGCAGTATCCATTAAGACAGACCTCTTTTATTTTTATTTTTTGTAAAACATGAGTCCATTTAAGGTAACATAGCCTGTCTGTTATTAAAGAGGCTCCCAGAAAAAGGAATGATGAGACAGAATGCTGCCATTTACAGCATGCTCCTGTTTTTCATTTTCAGTAATTGCTGTCCTTTGCTCAGTAGTGACACAGAATTGAACTTTTAAGGATTCCCTTTGTAGCCAGCATTGGAGAGGGATTAAAGCAATGAGTCTGCCAATATGCTAATCAGTTGTTTCTTAACTTTGGTCAGACCTTCATCACTTTTAGTAAGTTCGGGTTCAGACCCTTGTGATTTTTCCATATGTCACTATGCCAGATCATAATAAGCGTTTGTTTGGCTTGCATGCCCTCAGAATTTCTTCTAGCTGAAGTCAACAATGTCAAGTAAAAAGTAGCTCCAAGTATCTGCCTGTAAGGCTGGACACAAAGACAACTGCGGTGCCTGCCCTTGAACGTCTTACGCTCAAAGATTGATGAGGCCAGTGTTGATAGATACAAAAAGCATAAAACCACTTCGATGATGAATTTTATGGCATGCGAATTATATTTCAGTTTTTGAAAGTGCAGAGACTTTGAGACCAAAAAACATGTAACTAACATTCTAGGGGTAAATACAAATCCTGGAATAGTTATAGAAAGTTAATAGTGGGAAAATTTGGTCAAAGAATTACTCAAGGGAAATTTCTTGTTGCAAGTTTATTGAAGGGAATGAATTATGAGACCCTTTTGAAGGGAGAGCGGAGAGGTTTTGGAAAGAGCACAATCTGGGCTTAATGCATAACTGGCAAATAGTATAGTAGGTCAGACTGACTTAATGAAATGAGTCCGTGAATTTGAGAGTGGAGAATGAGTGGTATTCATGGAAACTGATCAAGAAGGTGAAGAAAAACAATCTGCAACATACAGTTTTCTTGAGGGCTGTGCCCCTTTGTAAGGGCTTGGTTGTTGTCGTATAACTCTGCATTGCTTAAGGCTCCCTGGGTAGAGAGCTTTGCCCATGCATGGTTGGACTTTATACTCACTCTGGCTCTTGGAGGCATCAGTAGGGTACTGGTGTGGCTTTGTGCCTTTCTAGGAAGGCCTGAGCTTTTTTGGGTTGTTTCTTGTTCCTTAGGAACTTCCATCAGGGAAGTGATGGTGGGAGGAGGCCTGTCAGCACGGACCCCATGTGGCTGTGACATGTCAACTGTATAATTCTTGAATGGCAGAGTTCATGGGGACACTTCAGTGTGAGGGCCCCTTCTAATTGCACTGGGCTGATGGTGCCTGACCTGAAGCTAGATCTCATTTTGTTTATTTTCCACTAAAAACTACTGTTTGAAGAGGGACCAGTTTTAAATAATGGCATGTGTTCAGGTTATTAAGGATGGTGTCCAGTCATTTTTTGAAATAATCAACTGACAGCCCCTTCTATCACATCATTAAAATCATTGCTTCAGCCCTCTGGGAGAGGTAGAAGCCTGTAGACTCCGCGACATTTTGAATTACCCCATGTATGATAGATTGTAAATTTTACATCATGAAAAGCCTGACAGAGGCATAATTTTTTTCCGTATTGTTTTTTGTTTTCTTTTGTTTTTAATTATGAAGGAACCTCAAACCAGTCACACAGCTGTATGTCAGTGTGGATGCTAGCACCAAAGACAGCCTGAAGAAAATTGACCGCCCACTCTTCAAGGATTTCTGGCACAGATTCCTTAACAGCTTAAAAGCCTTGGCAGCAAAGGTAAGAATGATGGCTCTCTCTTTTGAGAAGGGGAAAAAAAAAAGTGGAGAGAGGTGATTTTTTTTCTTTAAAAAAAAAAAAAAAAGAAAACCTTCAACCTTGTTTTAGACTTCCACCCACTTTGATTATTCAATAAATATTTATTGAGTTTCTCTTAAGTTTGTAGCGCTCTGCCTTGTATGTATAACTTGTCCTTCATGTATTTAGGGAGAGAGATACACACTCCCAAAGCTCATTCATAAAAAACGTGGTAAAGTACCAGTTCGTAGCTACCCTAAAAGGGATGCCAGCAAATAGTATATGTTTAAATACACAGTTAATTGTCTTGAATTTCTTTTTATTTTTTATTTATTTTTTTAGTGTTTATTTTTGAGAGACAGAGCATGAGTGGGGGAGGGGCGAAGAGAGAGGGAGACACAGGATCTGAGGCAGGTTCCAGGCTCTGAGCTGTCAGCCCAGAGCCTGACGCGGGTCTCGAACCCACAAACTGTGAGCTCATGACCTGAGCCGGTCAGACGCTTAACTGACTGAGCCATCAGGTGCCCCCATTTTCTTGAATTTCTAAGACCAAATTTCCTACCCATAAGGAATTCAGCCTCAGAATGTCCAAATTCAATGCCTTTTTCTTCCAGCTTTTGCCCTTTTTTATGTCTTCTCTTAGGTCATATTTACTTTCCTAGTCTTTTATTTTTTTTAAAGTGTATTTATTTTGAAAGAGTGAGCCTGTGTAAGCGAGGTAAGGGCGGAGAGGGAGAGGGAGGGGGAGAGAGAGAGAATGAGCAGGGGAGGGGTAGGGAGAAGGGGAGAGAGAATCCCAAGCAGGCTTCCAATGCGGGGCTCAGTCCCACTATCCATGGGATCATGACCTGAACCAAAAGCAAGAGTCTGACACTTAACTGACCGAGCCACCCAAGCACCCTAAGCATTCTTTTAGACCTAAAGTAACCTTCTGATTCTTCTTTTCCATTAACCCCGTATCTTAACAGTTGGTATTCTCTGTTAGTTCTGCCTGTCTTCTTCTCTCATAGCCACCCACCTTTTCCTGTTCTCTTTGCTTTGTGCCTTGCACTTCTTCACAAACATGACAGAAAATGAGAATCACTACAGAAGCTTCAAAAATTACAATTTCCTATTCCCAGCAGGATTTGAGAATCTGCATTTTAAACATCGCAAGTGACTTTTGATGTGCAGGCCGCATCTGGGGCGCAGTGTCCCAGAAAGCCTCCCCTTCTCTCCTTTGCCCCCCAGTCACTTTCTTTTTTTTTAATTTTTTTTTAAATTTTTTATTTATTTCTAGGACAGAGAGAGATAGTGTGAACAAGGGTGGGTCAGAGAGAGAGGGAGACACAGACTCTGAAACAGGCTCCAGGCTCTAAGCTGGCAGTCGGCACAGAGCCCGACGCAGGGCTCGAACCCACGAACCGCGAGATCATGACCTAAGCGAAAGTCGAACGCTTAACCGACTAAGCCACCCAGGCGCCCCTGCCCCCCACTCACTTTACCAATCCTACCCCATCACTGTCTGGCCCCGGCAAGACAAGACTTCCCTGCCTGTGTTGGGATTTCTGAAGAGGCGCCCACTACTTTTTCCAAGTCTTTGGGTACCTCCTCAGAGCCGAGATTGCTTTCTTTCCATTTCTTTCACTTGTAGAAATTGTATTTGACCTTCCAGGCTGAACTTCATTATTACTTCAGTTTTGAAGCCCTTTCTAGTTGCAAACAGCTGCCTGTGTCTCCCTGAAGTTTTATATCTATAAACACATTATTTCTTCTGTTTTATCTCAGCTTCTCTCTCCTCGACTGAATTCCTTACTCATGTCTTAATTCCACACAAAGTCTAGCACAGCGCATTTTATCGTACTTGAAAAGTGTTTCTCGAAAGAATAAATGGGTGGAAACTCAACAGACCCCTGTAGTGGTAAGATGTATATATACATTTTCTGGGTCGTTCAGATGATTAAAGCTCCCCCTTCCCCCGTTTTGTGCTTGAGACGTTAAATCCGTGCCTTTTTTGGCAGTTAGCACTGACATTATTTAGGTATTGCAAAATAGGGATTTCGTTTCGGATCTGACCTGTCTTGGATTATTTATAAAGCTGGCAAGCTAGGTGCTTCTTGGGTTTCTAAAATCTCTTCGTCTCTGGACTTCGCCCTTAGCATATCCCCTTCACTTACTGCTGAGATAGGAGAGATACATGGCAGACAAGTCAGAACGCACTTAGGTAGAAGCCAGACACTAGGGGCTGGCATTATTGGACCCATTCGAGATTGTTACCTAGGCTGTATTCTGAGTCAGATGTGGACAATGAGGGGTGGACATTAAGAGACTGACTTAATAGCTTTTTTTTGGCCAAAATTTTCCACAAAATGCATTCTTGCTTGGAGCTATAACCCTTTAGATGTCCTATTCAATTTTAAGTACTCTGGGTTGATTCATTGAGAGTAATGCAATAATTTGAAGCAGTGTTTTCTATCCAGTGAGCTTCTTACATATAATATCATAAATTGTGTCCATGTAACTGGTTGGAAAAGTTTCCTTGGGCTGTTAGACTCTCCGCTGGGAGATTAGGGCAAGCGCTTGCTAAGCATTTTGGAGCACTTAGAGTTCATGTTTCTTAGTGTATTGTTTATGTTGCCATTTAAGAAAGATCTGTGATAGGGAGCTGCCCTTCTCCTAAATGAACTAGCTATGTTACTTTCTTCTGAGTATCTAATATTCTTGGTACAGTAGATACTATCAAGAAAGTTCTGCATTACTGCCATTTAAGACTCAAAAATAAAACACTTATGTTGTAAGTATACTTATGAGCTAGGGTCAAGCATATTATTACTGTAATCTGGCATTTTAGTTTTTAAATAAAAATTTTTAAGTGGAAGTGACTTTAGATTTTTTAATTAGAACATCTATGCATTTATACCATTATCTTTATTATACTATTATCTTGATTTAGTGCTTTAGTACCTTTTGTTACTTGCTGTAGGCTTAGCAAGGAAAGGCATTCGAAGAGAAAGGATTTCTTGAACTTTACAAACAGAAGAAATTTGATTTGTCCCAAGATTTTCAGCCTGTTTATGAGCTAGTGTAACCCTTGGTAGAAGGAGGTAGGATATCTTGGGTTTTTTTACTCATGGCAAGTATAATGTTTACATTTCCAGATCTTTATCCTTTGTCAAATTGTTCTGCTTCAAATGTGAGGAGAGAGATATATTGGTGCTTGAGTATATGGAGCTAAAAAGCAATTCCATCAAGATAACAACAGCAAAGAATGTGTTAGCTTCCATTTCCGTCCACGACAGCTACTTGTCAAACAGTCTGTTTTTAAAAACAGAGAAATCCATCTTCTAAATGACAACACTGACTGCCTGTGGCAGGAGGCATTTGTGAGCTGGGCGCCCAGATGTGTTTGTTGCGCGTTGTTACGCCAGGTTGAAGATCTAGCAGGATAAGCAGTGGTATTGATATTCCTGAACCCTTATCTTTGAAAAGAAAGACAAAAATCGTTGTCTGCATTACACATTCTTAGGTCTCAAGAGTGAACATTAGCACTCTTTCTGCAGATGTGAGCGTGCTCTGACCTGATGTTATTAGAGTTAATATAGTTTCATTGGTAAGAAAGGCTTATTGTACACGAATGAGGTGGATTTGTATCTAACATAGAGGTAAACCAATGTATCCACGTGGCCCACAATTTGCAGGTTAAGGAACAAACATTTAATATTTATGACTCCCTTATCTCTGATTATAAAAGAAAAATATTGTGTGCTCATCATGGAAACTTGGGGGGAAGTAAAGAGAAATATAAAGAAGCAAGAAAAAATGTTACTTATAAGTCCAGGACCTCAAGACACCTGCTGCTAACATTTAAAGTACTTCTATTTCATCCTTTGGTGGAAGGGGGCTGCATTTTTACATATATAACAAAATTTTGTATGTCGCTTTTTGTTGTTAACATGGGGTCATAGCATTTTTTTCATGCTATTAATATTTCTATATGACCTTCGTGTTAGAGACAGTTGTCTTTCATCTCACTGCAAGATAATGGAGAATACGTATATTGATTTCCACACCCAGTTCCTGGCACGGAACGCCTAGAACCCTTGTAGTGCTGTAAGTGGTAAGGCCATAAGGAACATCTCTTGTTTTAATGTTTCATGTTTGACCCCATACTTAATACAGAGCTCCTAAAACCCTTGTAAATTCCTGAGAACAAGACCATCTCTTGTTCTAATGAGGTGACTCTGGGTGGAGACTCCTAAGTGGCTCTAGATTTCATCCAGAAAGATGAAGCTGATTAGAAGCCTGGAATTTTCTGTGAGTCCCCTTCACCCCAACCTCCTGCGTTTCCCCACTCCCCTAGAGCGGGGAGAGGGCCTGGAAATGGAGTGAATAATTGATCATACCTATGTGAGGAAGCCTCCATAAAAATCCCAGTAGGGAGTTTGGGAAGCTTCCAGGTTGGTGAACACCTGCACACCGGGAGGATAACACGCCCCAGCTCCATGGCGACAGAAGCTCCTGTGCTCGGGACCCTCCCAGACCTCACCCTTGTCTCTCCTTATCTGGTCGTTCATCCGTATCCTTTCATAAACTGGTAGATAGAAGTAAGTGTTTCTCCGAGTTCTCTAAGCTGCTCTGGCCAGTTAATCAAACCTGAGGGAGGAAAGTCAGAAGTACACATGACAACCTAGACTTGACATTACCTAAAGCGTGCTGCAGAGTCAGAAATGGGTTAGATTGTAGAACACCCAGCTAGTGTCTCAGGGAAGTGCTTGGTCGGGGCAGACGGCCCACATGTTCGGTGAGCAGATGTGTTCTGTCTGAGCAGTGAGGGAGACACACAGGAGAGAGCACTGCGTTGTTCCCTACTCACTTGGTTTCCTGCCTGTTGGCCAGTAGGGGGTCTGGCGAGGGTGTGCCATGTTCTGGCACACTTCCTTAATTGTGTGGGTCTGACGGTAAGTCAGCTTCCTGTCTTTATCCCACTCGAGAGGGAGCCTTGATGCCTCCGCTGCTCTTGAGTTGCAAGAGTTACACATGTTTTAGATCATTTCTGTGATCAAGTCACGTGCAGCCAGAGATGGCATGTCCTAGTTGGTAGTGTTGCTATTTTCATTATTGTGTGTCTTACAATCTAGGGTATCTTAGAGGAAATGAAACAGCATATCTTCTCCCTTACTTCCTGTTTAGGATGAGCAAGTCTCCCCTCCATTGTCCTGACTAGTTCTGCTGCTTATTGACCTATTTTCTTGAGTTCCGCCTCCCGGCATTGATGCCAAAGTCTACTCTTGAGCCTTAGTCCATCTGGCTGTGGTCTGCATATGTTTTTTTTGTTGCCATCTTATTTTAGGCTTTATCTTGCCCTTTACCTTCATCTAACCCATGAGGCCTCTCCACGGGATGGGCCACCCAGGCTGTGGATGCCCCCCAGCCCGGGTTTAATGCCACTTTACCCTCCTCTGCTAGATTGGAAAGGATGTCTTGGTTCTAGCCACTTGAAGTCAGACTAAGACCACTGTGCTTAATTTCTCGGGTGATGTCCTCCAAAGCCAGGGTCTATAATCTGGTTCCCTCCAGTGCCAGGAAGTTCCGTAACAAGTGGAGTTTTCTCCAGACGTGACTTCTGCCTAAGCTCATTTTAGGGAGAGATGAACATGTTGCGTCTTGGGATCATGTTGAGGCATCGGGTGATCAGGTCAGGCAGAGAGTTGCTTCAATGGCTTGGGGACTCGAGAATGTCATATATGAAAATGCAGGCGTGAAAGTCATCTCTGAAGCAGTCAGTTGCTGTCAAAGCCAAATAAGTGGATGGAATTGGCCAAGAAGGGTCTAGAGAAGGCCAAAGAAGGGGCCTTAGGGAAAACAAATTTTGAAGCTTTCAAAATGGGGAGCGTATAGAAAGTGAGTCTGGGAAGAATTTGATAGTGGTGTCGGTTCAGTTTCATGCAAGTGTGGTACGTGACATACAATTCACAGAAACAGTTCGGTTCCAGAAAGAGAAGGGGAAGGTTAAGGTATGGTGAGAAAGAAACTTGGTTTTTCAGTTAGTCTCTAATGACTGTGTCAAAAAGAAGTAGAGTACACTGTTTCGTGTAGAAGCCATTGTGTAGTGGGTTGAATGGGGACAATAGATATTAATGTTAATAAATACTAACCTTTTGAACCAAGAGCAACACATTGCTTAATGAAGAAATTAAAGGTATTTCCTTTCTTCAGATAAAAATTTACCTAAGCTTATCTGCTAAAAACCAAGTTGAAAATAAATATTACTATAATGAAGAAAATACGGTGATTCCTATGCCACCAAAGTCAAAGGTAAAAAAAAAAAAAAAACTATTGCTATAATACGTATCTTCCAGATGTTTAACTCCTCTGTGTATGTATATGTATGTGTATTTTACTTAAAAAATGAAATCATACCATACATATTTTTACAACTGTACTTTTTATTTATAATGCCATATTTAAAATATTTATTTAAAATATCAACTTCTGTCAGCCTAGATTAATTTTGCCTATTTCCTGGATATAACAATTTAATTTTGCCTTTGGCAGCCTTCCCTGACTCCCTCCCTCCTCCTCCCTGATTTATACCCCACGCTGCCCATACCCAGCACTTACGAACTTGAAAGATCCCTGAGAGTATGCCATGGCTTTCTGCCCACCGTGGTATTCCCAGCTCTAATCACAGGGTGACACACAATTGCCACATGACCAGAACGGAACTGATC
Organism: Proteles cristata cristata; assembly: GCA_017311185.1. Taxonomy (NCBI): domain Eukaryota; kingdom Metazoa; phylum Chordata; class Mammalia; order Carnivora; family Hyaenidae; genus Proteles; species Proteles cristata. Next base: position 975,372 of record JAESUZ010005300.1, read on the forward strand.
TACTCCCCTTTTGATGCGTATTTAGTTGTTTCCCAATGGTCTGTTGTGTGTAGTAGTTATGAGGTTGGGATTCTGAAACAAGACTACTCAGTAGGTTTGAATCCTACCTCCTACCACCACTTGTCTGTGTAATATTGGTCATGGGATTCAGTTTTCTCATCTGTAAAATGGGGTTAATAACAGTGCCTTCCTCATATGGTCTAGATAGAAACATCTAAAAATATCATGGAGTACTTGTGTTCAAATTTTAAAATATAATGCCCTGTATCTTGTGTACATGATTGATTTTGGACATTTTAAAAGATACCGTATATGAGGTGGTAAATACTAATGTAACTACCATCTAGCTTAAGAAATAAAATGTTACAAAGGCAGTTGCAGTCCCTGTGAACCTCTTTTCTATTGTATTTCCTTTCTTTCCATCGCTTGCAGAGGTGATCAATATGTATTTTGTGTTTATCTTTCCATGCTATTTTTATACTGTACTGTATATTTACAACTCCATAAACAGCTGTTTTCCATATTTTAAAACTATTTACGTAATATTATCATCCTATAAATATCGTTCTGCAACTTTTCCTTTTTTTGGGCCATTTAAAAAATAAAATTTACCATTTTAATTATTTTTACAGGTACAGTTCAGTGGCATTTGGTACAGTCATATTGTTTTGTAACCGTCACCACCATCCATTTCCAGGACATTTTTATCTTCCCAAACTGAACCTGTACACCCAGTAAACAATAACCCTTGACCCTCCCCTCCTTGCAGTTTGTGCTTGTTTGTTTAATATTATATTTGACCACATTTTGCTACATTTTACTTTTGAGACTCTGTAACTGCTACATAGCAATCCGCCCTATAAATATCCCACAAGGTATTAATCATTCTCCTGCAGATGGGCATTTAGGTTTCTCTGAAGTTTTCAGCTCTGCAGTGAACATTAGTGAAAGTGAGTCTTGTGTACCTGGGCAGTAGTTTTTTTCCGGTCTGTACCCAGGCGGGAACATTGCTGGATTGTAGGATATACACATCTTCAACTAGATTTGTTTTTTTTCCCCCCCAAAGTACTCAGGAGACTGGCTGTACCTCAGAGGCTAGTGTATGAGAGTTCCCACTTTCTGTCCTCACAAGCATGCAGTATTGTCAGCTTTTAAAATTTTGCCGAGCAGATGGATAGACTTGGTGTCTGTCTGTGGTTTTCCTTTGTGTTCCTCTAATTAGCGGGGTGAGCATCTTTTCATGTTTTGGGCCATTTCCTTAGTCACCTTTACATACCTTGCTTATTTTTCCATTGATTGTTTATATACGTTTGTTGATTATTTCTTTCAGTAACGGTCTCTCCCTAACATTGGTATGGTTTGTTTTCTCACTTCCTTCAAGACTCCATTCAGATACCGCGTCATCAGAGTTAGTCGCTGAGCATCCTGGGTAAAGGAGTGCCCCGCCTCAGTGGCCTGTCGCTCTCTCCCCTGCTTGTTTGTCAAATAGCGCAGGTCACTACCTGACTTGTGTGTTTATCGTCTGTCTCTTCACCAGTTCGGACATACGTACATAGGCTCTCGAGGGCAGGGACGTTGTCTCATTCTCTGCTGTATCCTCAGCGCCTTCCATTGTACTTTGCCTTGTAGTGCGCATTTAATGAATATAGAGAATGAATATAAGACCACATGTATGCTGGTATTCAGGTTTCCAGAAATGATTACCCCCACCGCAAGCTGTGCGAACGAATGCTAAGAGATAATAAAAAGATACCATTCGTCCATCTTTGTGAGCCTTCACAGGGTAGATACATCCAGTTTATCAGAGAACCTAGAGAAGAGCGCTAGAGATTTCTGCTGGGCCAGAGAAACTAAAGTTGACAAGGATACAGATAAGTACTCCTAGTTCTGTCTAACCCCCAGTGCCTGCCCCTTCCCTTCCTGGCAACAACTGGATAAAAAACTTCTCAGAACCAATGAAATGGAGAGAGAGATGTTCTATGTCCGTGTTTCTTTCTTTACTTGAGATATATCTACATACTATGACATTCTCCCTTCCGAAGTGTGCAATTCACTGATTTTAGTACATTCACGGTGCTGTGCAGCCATCACTACTCTTTCGTTTTGAAACATTTCCTTCGCCCCAGCCAAGTTTCCTTTGTATTTATGACGTTAACACCCCCCCCCTTTTTTTTTTTAACATTTATTTATTTTTGAGAGACAGAGTGAGCAGGGGAGGGGCAGAGAGAGAGAGAGACACAGAATCCGAAGCAGGCTCCAGTCTCCGAGTTGTCCACACAGAGCCCAACGCAGGGCTCCGGCTCACGAACCATGAGATCATGACCTGAACCGAAGTCGGCTGCTTTACCAACTGAGCCACCCAGTGCCCCTTAAAACACTTTTTAAAAAATGCCTTTGCATTTCGTGCTTAGGTCTCCAAATACTGTGTTTCTCTGGAAAGTGCCAGCTGCCTCCAGGGTCTGCCCAGCAAACCCGCACAGGCTTACGAGTGCGGCCTTCGATCAGCGGCTCTTGGGGTGTTTGCCCCTGGGAGCCAGGTCTGCGCCACTCCAGCCTAGCTGGTGAGACTGGAGGCTAGGTTCAGAATTGAAATACATATAAGGCAGACCCTTGATCTTGCAGAGAGCGTTATTACTGCAAGTTCCTGTGTTTAATAATGAAGCGCCGACAGCTAACATCTGTTAAATGATTGCCAAGTTCTAGTCCTGCTGATTGTTTACGTGTATCGTTCTGCTTTATCTTCACACACCTTTTATAAGGTAGTGATATTGCCCTCATTTTACAGATGAGAAAACAGAGGCTTATGAACTTGTTTGGCCTGTTACCTGTTGGCATTTGTTTATCCTGCATAGCCACAGTGGAGGCCACCATTTCTGAGAATCTGGATATAGCTATGGAATACCAGAACCTAAACACTGGTCTTTGAGCTACGGTTTGGATCCAAAGTGCTTCATTTTGTCAGTCATTACTCTGTATCCAGCAGATAGGAGTTAGTCCTGTTGCCTAAAATTCCATTTTCCCTTCTTTAATTTATTCTTTGAACTGGGACAGTAAGATGTATTTATTTCTATATTATATGATGTGAAGAGGTGGAGATTTTCATGGGTTGGCAAAGTTTATGAAATCATTACATTATGTAGCTCTGTAATGGTCTGTTGCCAAGATATTACTAGTACTGAGGGAAGATTTCATCTGACCTGAATAACGTTGTAAGTTATAATTTGCCTCTTGTTTCGCATGGGAGGGAAAATATATATGGATTTAATCCTCATATTAATGTGTAATTCAGAGTGCTCCCTGACAACCTATGAAGACTGACAGTCGTCTTTGTAATTTGATGAAATGTAGGTCCATATACTATGTATCAATATATTATAGTGAAATCATCATGGAAATGTAAACACAATTGACTGTTGAAACTAATATCTTTTGGTGAGTGGAAAAAATTGCACGTTTTCCTGTTTTCTTAAAGGTGTTTTTGGCTGAGAATTGGTTGGTTCAAATAACCTTCCTCCACGACTTTTAGAAAGAGAGCGACTGGGACTAAAGATTATTCTAATCAAGTCTTAAGAATTTCTACCTAGGGGCGCCTGGGTGGCTCAGTTGGTTGGGCATCCGACTTTGGCTCAGGTCATGATCACACAGTTCGTGGGTTTGAGTCCCGCGTCAGGCTCTGTGCTGACAGCTAGCTCAGAGTCTGGAGCCTACTTCAGATTCTGTATCTCCCTCTCTCTCTGACCCTCCCCTGCTCACACTGTCTCTCTCTCTCTCAGAAATAGCCAAAAACATTAAAAAAAAAAAGAAAAAAATTCCTACTCTCAAACAAAAAAAGAATTCCTACTGTCTTTACTGTACCCCTTTATTGTTATTCACTTCTAAGACTAAGGCTTTTTCTTCACCCTTTTCTGAGGGGAGAACACGGACTATTCCAAACTGAACTTTTTAAACCATATATTTGATAGCACTAGCTGGCCAATCATGGTAAAATGGCCTTTGCTGTTTCTACTGGGTGAAATGCTCTTAAACCCGCATAAAAGGAACTCCCGCTTGGCAGGGGTGGACTAATTCAACACCCCATTTCCAGTTTAAACAGAGCCTCTGGGAGCCATTGGTGGGTGACTTAGTCTGCAGAGCGTAACATTGCAGCTTCCCCATTGGATAGATTGTACATCCAGAGGTGGGCATCGAGACCCAGCCTTGAAAAAGAAGCCTGTGAGGAGGCCTGTCGGAGGAGTCCGTGAAGCCCCCTGCATCAGGCATCCTGCCAGGGAGGCCTGCATCTTCATCACTGTGGTGCTCAGTAAGTGCCCACGGCCACTGCTGAAAATGACCTTGTCTCAGCAGCACAGAGTCCCATGTGCTTGCCCCCTGCCCCTCTTTGTCACCTCAGGGCACTGAGAAATACGTTTGGACCGAGAAACCTGGGAGATGGCCGCTCATCTGGAATCCGCCTTGTGTTCTTATGAAATAGTTGAAGCGGCTCTTGAGAAGGCCTCTGGGCAGCTTCCTCACCATGGCTGAGGGCTGCACTTCACAGACAGGAGTAGAGACTTCCTTCCCAGCTGCTAGGGCCTCTGTGCTGACACCCTGTTCTATGGGGCCTTGGCTGTCTTGAGCCTTGATTTCTAGAGCATGTGTAGCCACTCCTAAACCCAAGAGGGTGACAATCCTATGTGACCCTCTAGACCAGGGTATCACTATTGCTGTCAGTACCCTTCTATAACTGTTTATCTTGGATTCTGCAGGCCTCCTAGGTTGGGCTGCCTTCGACGAGCTCTGGCTCCCTGCTTTGTATGAACCCTAGGAAGTGTAGTATTTAGCCAAGGCATCCATATGATGCCGAACAGGGAATGTGGGGTAGGAAGCTGGGTAGCCATCCTGGCATGTCAAGGACATCCAGTGATTTCTGAGACTCTGTAGGGAACAGCTGGCATATCATCCTGTGTCCATCCAGCTGAACACGTTGGTAGACCTTCTAAATAAAGGTCTAACCTCCAGCCGCTGAGTATCAGTTGAAAGTGATTGAGAAAAATCTGACAAGGATAGGGTCAGATGCTGTATATAGTTGTCCTCGGCCGTAATCAAAAGCCGTGAGAATATGTAAATGGGGACCCTGGCCATCTTGCACTGGCACCGCACTCTTCACGTGGTCCAGGGCTGCCGCACACATTCAAGGTGGAAGAGGTTCTAAGTTGGACAGTTGGATGCTTTTGTTAGCGTGCGCTTCTTTGCTGTTAAGATTGACCCCGATTCTCAACACTGATAGACAAGCAAGGTAATGGGGTAGGTACCCACGTGGACTGCCGCAGGCTTTTGATAGAGCTTGTGTCTTTGAACACTGGCTCCACCCTGGAGAGCTTTGTGATCTTTGGCAGCACCCTTGTGCTTCACATCTTCTATCTGTAAAATGGGGATAATAGGGCACCCACCTGACTGGGTTATTGTAAGGATTAAATGAGTTATTACAGAAAGTGTTACTGGAAAGGCCTAGAAAACAGAGTAAGACTTAATAAGTGCTAACAGACTTCTAACTCTCCACAAAGGTTGAATGGACATCTATAATCTGCATTTCATGTTGAGGATTATATGTCTTGACTTCTTAATATGTATGTTATTTTAAATAAAAATTACTCCATGTAAACACAGACTTAAATTTATATCTATTCTGGATATGTGCATTTTAAAGCATTCCGGGTTTACCTGCTTTGACTATTTAGAACAAAAATAACTTTCCTTTTTTTTTTTTAACTCTAACTCTCTAGAGACCAGAGAAATTCAGTATAGGGGGGAGGTTCCAAAAATGAGTTTTGAGGGGCACCTGGGTGGCTCAGTCAGTTAATCATCCAACTTCAGCTCAGGTCATGATCTCGCATTCAAGAGTTCAAGCCCCGTGCCAGACTCTGTACTGACAGCTCAGAGCCTGGAGCCTGCTTTGGATTCTGTGTCCCACCTCTCTCTGTCCCTCCCCCACTTGCACTCTGTCTCTCTCTGTCTCTAAAAAACAAAACGTTAAAAAAAATTTTGTTTTAAGTAAATAAGAGTTTTGATACAAACATCTGCACCACATAATGTAACCTATTGCTTTTCTTCTTGTGTGTCATCTGTGGATCCTTTTTTATCTTAGGTTTTAAAACGGAACAAATATTTTTAATACTTAAAGCAAGTATACTTAGACACACACATACACATATATATTTATACACATGTATGTGCATGTATATTTTTGTGGTATCTTTGTGTTTATTTACGTGTATATAAAATACACACGTACATATGTATGTATTTTGCAGTATCTCCAAATAAAACCTTTAAGTCTCAAAACACGAGAAACTATAATGCTCACTATATGAAAAGAAAGTTCTGTTTCTCTATCTTAGGATTCTTTTCTTTGTAAATCATTACGTTCCTTTGTGACCTGTTAACATAAGAGGGAAAAGATCCCTTGTTTTTTACCTTTAAAAAACGAATTACCTTTAAAAAAAGAACTTACAAATTACTAGTCAGACCTCTCATTTCTTTCCTTGAATTTTTCTCAGTTATATGATGGTGTGTTTTGGAGTGGGGATAGTTTTGGAAAAAAGACTTATAAATCAAAGTTTAAAATAAAGTTAATAGATGGTACAGCCCCTCTGGAAAACAGTGTGGAGGTTCCTCCACTGGAAACTAACAATAGAGCTCCCCTATGACCCAGCAATAGCACTGCTAGGAATTTACCCAAGGGATACAGAAATGCTGAGGCATAGGGGCACATGTACCCCAATGTTCATAGCAGCACTTTCAACAATAGCTAAAACATGGAAAGAGCCTAAGTGTCCATCAACAGATGAATGGATCAAGAAGATGTGGTTTATCTATACCATGGAATACTACATGGCAATGAGAAACAATGAGATCTGGCCATGTGTAGCAACATAGATGGACCTTGAGGGTGTTATGCTGAGCGAAATAAGTCAGGCAGAGAAGGACAAATATCATATGTTTGCACATATAGGAGGATTAGGAGGAACTTAACTGAGGAACAAGGGGGAGAAGAAGGGCGGAAATGGTGGGGGAAAGGGAGAGAGGCAAACCATGAGAGACTCTTGAATGCTGCCAAAAACTGAGGACTGATGGATGTGGGGGGGAGGAGGGCTGGGCATGGAGGAGGGCACTTGTGGGGATGAGCACTGAGTGATATGTGGAAACTAATTTGACGATAAACTATTTGTAAAAAAATTAAATAAAATAAAGGTAATAGAACGAAGTAAAGTTAGTAAAGAGTAAATAGAGTTAGTAAAGTTTAAAAAGTACCAGACTATTTTAAACTCAATGAAAATGCTACTACCAATTATTATGTAAAAAAGCAATAAACCCAGTAGAGAAATAAGCCAAAAATATAACGCTTAATGGAAAATGAAATACAAATGGCCCATAAATATAGATAAAAATATCAGTGAGGAAACCACTACTCTCATACATCTCTGGTGAGAATATAAATTGGTCCAACCTCATCTTTGAAGAACACTTTTATGGTATCTATTAAAATAAAAAATGCATGTGCCCTTTGAGCGAGTGGTTCATATCTGAAGATTTACCCTGAGACATAGTTACATCCACGTGAAGTAAAATATATGTGAGATTATTCATTGTGACATTATTTATAATAGCAAAAGATTGGAAGCAAACTAAATATCCATCAGTAGGGAACCTGTTAAATAAATTATGGTACAGCCGTGCAATTGAATTCTTTTTGATTTGAGTGTCTGAAGGGGGAGGGAGATCTTTGGCCATTTTCCTCTATGTCTCTTTTCATAGTGTGCTTACTTTTGAAAAGGGTAACCATCAGAAGCTGCCCCAAGAGGATGATTTTTCTAGGGAAAAGAATTGTAAATACCGTGTTATATTCCTCTTCTTTGTAGTATTAACAGTCATTACTGCTTGACCAAAGCAGGGAAGGTGTTGTAGGAGCTAAAATAGGATTGTAAATCGGGACACAGTGGGGTATAGAAGGTAGGGCATGTTAATTGTCTCATGTACAGACATTCTCATCTTAAGCATTTTGCAACATTATGTATATTTGTTTTTCCTAAATATTCTGACTAACACGAAGTGATTGGTCATCTTAAACTTGTTATTTGATTAACATTTCTTACAGTGCTTACTAAAAACCATTGGCTTTTCTTTCACGTTCTGTCTCCAGTTTTCTTTTCTTGTTGTTTTTTAGCGTTTTACCTTTTGGAGGCTTTTGGGACAGTGATTATGTTTGCAGTTAGTGCTTAGTCAAAGTGGTTGACTGAACCCCAGGGGTATCTTTCCAGTCCTCAGAAAGTGAGCGTCATGGAGGTACTTGATGCCACTGCAGCCCCATAGCAGCTTGTGACCTTGGCTAAACTGCTGAATGTCCGTAAAGCCTTTGCTTCCCCGTCAGTTAAATGGGGTTACGTGCCAGATGGCGTTTAGGGATTAAATGACATTATGCATATAAAATTCTTAGTACGTTTGTTGGTTGGCACATGAGCTCACTAATGTTAATGCTGTTATTAATGAAATTAGTTCAGACTTAAATAGTGATCATCTGCCTCTTAGAATGATTTTTTATTACAAATGATTGTCAACATTTTAGAGTTTGTTTTTACCGTATTTATTTTGGCCAACTCTTACTTTGAGTTTGCTATGTTTCAAGTCCTATGTGAGACCCAGGGATGTAATTGGATATGGCCTGGTGGTACCCTTGAGAAACTGTAGTTTTCTGGGGACAAATGGACAGTTTCAGCAGGAGGTGACAGGTGCTGGGGTAGGAGGACCCACAAAGGCTACATGAACATGGGGAGACACTGGGATCAGAAGCTTCCTGCGGGAGGTGACGGGAACTGAGCCCGAGAGTTACCCATCAGTTACTATTAGGGCATAATCTGTAAGGGTCACAATGACACAGAGTTCAAAGTAAGCTTCCCTCCAACCCTGGCCTCCCAGCTGCCCAGAGCCACCACTGACCACGAAGGTCCATTCCCAGTGGGAAAGAAGAGTAGAGCTTGAAGATAGGGAAAGCCTTTGTGGCTTGTTTACAGGTTCAGTTTTGCAGGAATCCAAGAGCAAGAGGACTGGTAGGGTGATGAGTGGAATGACAAGAGACAGAACCAGTGTTGGGAAGGAGGTTCCTCATTCCTCAACTGTGGTAAACAAAACAAAACAAAACAAAACAAAACAAAACCTGATTTCTCCGAATCAAAAAATGCAAAATGGTCTTAGAGATTTCGCTGTCCACAGATTTATAGTGCCTAGCACACCAACAGTTTTAAAAATTTTGTTAAAATCTGTTCTAAAAACATGCTCAGATAGTCATTTGAAGGCAAAAAAGCATTTTATATGTATATTCCAATTAGATACTTTTTTGAGTTAAAAATTATGTTGAGCAAAAACATTTATAACGGCTGTGTAACTATGGGGTCATGAGTTATATTTTAACAAGTTTTCTACTTTTCATTAAAAATAAAATCTGTGATAACATTAGAGAAGAAAAATGTGTATTTTATCTTTATTTTTTTATGCTGTTGTGTTTATTGTTTGTATGTATGTATGTATGTATTTTTGCTAAGTGGTTTTTTTTAATAATTTATTGTCAAATTGGTTTCCAAATAACACCCAGTGCTCATCCCCACAAGTGCCCTCCTCCATGCCCATCACCCCGCTTCCCCTCTCCCCCACCCCCATCAGCCCTCAGTTTGTTTCAGCATTCAAGAGTCTTTCATGGTTTGCCTCCCTCCCTCTCCCCCATTATTTTACCCCTTCTTCTCCCCCATGGTCCTCCGTTAAGTTCCTCCTAATCCTCCTATACGTGCAAGCATATGGTATCTGTCCTTCTCTGCCTGACTTATTTCGCTCATCAAAACACCCTCAAGTTCCATCCTCATTGCTACACATGGCCAGATTTCATTCTTTCTCATTGCCATGTAGTATTCCATGGTATAGATAAACCACATCTTCTTGATCCATTCATCAGTTGATGGACACTTAGGCTCTTTCCGTGTTTTGGCTGTTGTTGAGAGTGCTGCTATGAACATTGGGGTACATGTGCCCCTATGCATCAAACACTCCTGTATCCCTTGGGTTAAATTCCTAGCAGTGCTATTGCTGGGTCATAGCAATTGTTAATTTTTTGAGGAACCTCCACACTGTTTTCCAGAGGGGCTGTACCAGTTTGCATTCTCACCAACAGTGTAGGAGGGTGCCCGTTTCTCCATATCCTCGCCAGCATCTAGAGTTCTCTGATTTGCTCATTTTAGCCACTCTGACTGGCGTGAGGTGGTATCTCAGTGTGGTTTTGATTTGTATTTCCCTGATGAGCATCGTTTCATGTGTCTGTTGGCCATCTGGATGTCCTCTTTGGAGAAATGTTTGTTCATATCTTCTGCCCATTTCTTCACTGGATTATTTGTTTTTCGGGTGTGGAGTTTGGTGAGTTCTTTATAGATTCTGGATATTAACCCTTTATCTGATATGTCATTTGCAACTATCTTTTCCCATTCCATCTGTTGCCTATTAGTTTTATGGATTGTTTCCTTTGCCGTGTAGAAGCTTTTTATCTTGATGAGGTCCCAGTAGTTCATTTTTGCTCTTGATTCCCTTGCCTTTGGAGATGTGTCAAGTAAGAAATTGCTGCGGTTGAGGTCAAGGAGGTTGTTTCCTGCTTTCTTCTCTAGGATTTTGGTGGTTTCCTGTCTCATGTTCAGGTCCTTTATCCATTTTGAGTTTACTTTTGTGTATGGTGTGAGAAAATGGTCTAGTTTCATTCTTCTGCATGTTGCTGTCCAGTTCTCCCAGCACCATCTGTTAAAGAGGCTGTCTTTTTTCCATTGGATACTCTTTCCTGCTTTGTCAAAGATTAGTTGGCCATACATTTGAGGGTCCAATTCTGAGTTCTCTATTTTATTCCATTGGTCTATATGTCTGTTTTTGTGCCATATTTAATCTTTAAAGTTAGCTGTAATTTTATGGAGATCATTAATGTCGCAATGGATAATTTATCCCATAGAAATTTCTAGAACTTGATGGTCTTATTAAATAACTAAATAGAGTAGTCTTCATTCTGCACAGATGACTTTCAGGGCCAGTCTTTTTCCATTTGAGCAAGTGTCTTTTATATGAAGCCTGATGTATATTAAGGTCAGCCCTGTGTAGATTGTGGCTTGAATGATAGTGAATAGTAATGACACACTGTAGCTCAAGAAATGATAAATGGTTTTTAAAGATCTAGCTATCCACAAGTTAATAGAATTTTACCTACCCTTTGACCTTCGACTCATATATCATCAGATTATGTGAAGGATACAGAAAGAGACACCTCTTCCCAAAATAGGTATAACCCACAAACCACTCCCTATAGGGTGCTGGTTTCCCCGTACAACACCTTTTTGCTTTTAATATCCAGATTTCATAGAGCATATGCTGCTTTCACTACAGTGTTTTTAATTGGTATATCTACAGGGCAAAATCTATATATTTTTTCAAAACACAATATAGCATTTAAAATAAAATGATGTTGCGAGGCAAGTCCCAAATGACATTCCAGATACACTCAGTAGATCATCAGAGTCGAGTGTAGATGATTTGAAGAGCTTGCCAGGTGGCGGCTGAGGGGGCTTGGCTTCTGGATCATGCCGGCAGTGCGAGAGGCCACTGTGCTTTACTGTGCAGTTGCTGTTTTCTTGTTTGTTTTCCCGTGTTAAATCGGCAAGTAATGCTTAACACATATTTGAGACTGGTACAAGGGTTATTGTATGTATGGGCACTGTACCTTGTTTTAGTTTCATTTTAAGAAAGCCTTTGGCGGTTTTGAGTTGATGGGTAGCATTTTAATTTTTCTCACTTAAAATAATGGAAAATATGCTTTATTTAGCATTTTGTGTACGATGTTAGGTTTCAGGAACAGATTATTGCTGTTAGCTGGGAGATGTTAGTTGGGATGGATCTTGAAATGTAGTGGGTATGTGTTTCCTATGGCCACTTTTTTTTAAGTTTTTACTTAGACTCTAGTAGTTAACATACAGTATAATGTTAGTTTCAGGTGTACAATTTAGTGATGCAGCACTTCTGTACGTGACCCATTGCTCCTCAGGACAAGTGCCCTCCTTAATCCCCATCACCTGTTTCCTTCATCCCCTTCCCCACTGCTCCACCCCTCCTCCCCCCATAACCATCAGTTTGTTCTCTATAGTTAAAAGTCTGTTTCTTGTTTTGCCTTTCTCTCTCTTTTTTTGATTTGCTTGTTTTGTTTCTTAAATTCCACATATGAGTGAAATCATATGGTTATTCGTCTTTCTCTGACTTGTTTCGCTTAGCATAATACTTTCTAGCTCCATCTGTGTCATTGCAAATGGCAAAATTTACATTACAAAAATTACATTATTTTTCACGGCTAAATAATATTCGTGTGTGTGTGTGTGTGTGTGTGTGTGTGGTATGCATGTCACAGCTTTTTTTCTTTTTTCAATTTTTATTTAAATTCCAGTTTACATACAGTGTAATATTAGTTTCAGGTGTACAATATAGTGATTTAGCATTTACATACAACACCCAGTGCTCATCATGACAAGTGAGTGCCTTTTAACCCCCATCATCTGCTTCCCTCATCCCCCTATCCACCTCTTCTCTGGTAGCCTTCACTATATTCTCTATAGTTAAGAGCCTGTTTCTTGGTTTGCCCTATGGCCACTTTTTCTGGATGTTTTTTTGCTGCCCATCGCATTTTAAATTACATTTTTGAAATTCATAGTATTTAGGGAAGCACAACTTATATTCTCTTTAAAAATTTTTCTAATGTTTATTTGATTATTTTTGAGAGAGAGAGACAGAGTGCGAGCAGGGGAGGGGCAGAGGGAGAGGGAGACGCAGAATCCGAAGCAGTCTCCAGGCTCTGAGCTGTCAGCACAGAGCCCGATGTGGGGCTCAAACTCAAAAATCGTGAGATCATGACCCAAGCTTAAGTCAGACGCATAGCTGACCGAGCTACCCAGATGCCTTTATATTCTCTTTTATTATCTTTATAGTTCTTAGGTATAAATTTGAGTTTTGGATAAATAGTTGTAATCATACTGCATGTATAACTTTATCTCCTTTGCAACGTGTTTTTCAGTCCTGTGATGCAATCTTGCTTTATTATTTGCTGGTACTCTAATATTTTTTCCTTTGTATTTTTATTATTATCCCCTTTTATGTGTGCATAAAACGTAATACACTAGACCATAAACAAATGTTTAGGAAATCTAACCTGCACAGACTGCATTCATTCATACATTCATTCATTCATTCAACAAATATTTATTGAGTGCTTAATATTTGGTCATAATTTTTCTGGCCACTGAAAATCAGTGAATAAGGCATATGAGATCTCTATTCTTTGGTAGTAGAGACAGAAAATAAAGATATGCCATTTATAGAACACTGAACACAACATGGTAAGACCAAAAAATTTTAAAGAAACAAAGCCCAACCACTTGGGAAACAGAAGAGTAACTTTCAATTTTTATTGAGTAAAAGAAAATCAAAAGTACAATTACAGATGTTTGTAAAGTAGTGTAAATCAGGAGCATCTGGATGGCTCAGTCAGTTAAGCATCTGACTTGATTTCAGCTCAGGTCATGATTTCACACTTGATGAGATACAGCCGTGCATCAGGCCCTGCACTGACAACATTCATTCATTCATTCATTCATTCATTCATTCATTCATTCATCCGTCCTCTCTCTTATACACACACACACACACACACACACACAATAAATAAATAAACTTTAAAAATAACAAACAAAAAATAAAATTGTTAAAATCAGAATATTGGATCAATATCCAGAATTGAACCAAAGGTGAATCGTATCACTTGAGATTCAGATTAGCTGCATGTAACAGGTCCCCAAATAGTGAGCGAGATAGTCATGTTAGAAATGCCTTTTCTTCTGTTGTCAACAGAACCCCAAATATAGGTGACCCAAGGGCTGATATGGTGTCTATGAAATAAGAGAAAATATGTATGTTGGCCTCTGTCCCTGCTTCCAGACACAGAGCACCTAAAACCCTTGTAATTTTCTAAAATGGTAAAAGCACTGAGACTGAGAGCATCTTTTGTTCTGATATTTGGTTTTTGACCCCATTTCCTGACACAGCTCCAAAATCCCTTGGAATTTCCTGGGTGACAGCGGTGTCTTTTGTCCTAATGAGGTCACTCTCAATGGGCTCCTCAGTAGGGGGGGGCTGGTCCCCAGAAAGACCAAGCCATGATTAGAAGCTTGGAATTTTCAGCCCCATATCTCATTCTCTGGAGAAGGGAGAAGGGCTGAAAATGGAGTTAATGATCTATCGTGCCTATGTGAGGAGGCCTTCGTAAAATCCCAGAGGTATGGGTGTGTGTTCCGGAAGCTTCTGGGTTCTGAACACATGGAGGGGCTAGGAGAGGAGACGCTTGGGGAGGGCACGGAAGCTCCTTGCCCCTTCTCACACGCCTTGTGCTACACTTCTCTTCGTCTCGTTGTTCATCTGTACCCTTTATCATATTCTTGTATAATAAACCGGTATAGAGTAGGTAAACGATTTTTCTGAGTTCTCTGAGCTGCTATAGCAAATTAATCAAACCCAAGGAGGTTATGGGAATTGCTGATTTATGGCTGATCAGTCAGAAGCACCTGGACTTGGCGGTTGGCATCTGAAATGGGACAGTTTTGTGGGACTGAGCCCTTGACCTGTGGGATCTGACTCCAGGTAGATGGTGTCAGAATTGAGTTAAATTGTAAGATACCCAACTGGTGTCACATTAGTAGCTTAGTGTGGGAAAAATTCCCCGACATCTGGGGTTGGAATGTTATGAATGTGGTAGTAGTAATAGTGTGATGGTAAAGGAGAAACACAGGAAAGAGAGTTTTACCCAGGACTTCACAGTAAAAAAGTAAAGTGTCTTATCATTAGACACCCAAGTTCCTATCTTTCTCCTCTGACATTCAATGTAGGACTTTGATTCTGAAGTTTACTTCAGTTGTCCAAAATGCTTGCTAGAGCTCTAGTCATCATGATGGCATTCCAGCCTTCATTTTGAGGAGGCACTGTGAGGATGGATGCAAGAAGGGCGGCTCTTCTTCTCCCTCCCTCCCGCCCTTCCTTCCTTCCTTCCTTCCTTCCCTCCCTCCCTCCCTCCCTCCCTCCCTCCTCCCTCCTTCCTTTCCTTCCTTCCTTCCTTCCTTCCTTCCTTCCTTCCTTCCTTCCTTCCTTCCTTCCAGGTTATTTATTTATTTGGAGAGAGAGAAAGTGCAAGTAGGGGTGGGGCGGTGAGAAAGGGAGAGACAGAGAATCCCAAGCAGGTCCTGCATTGTCAGCACAGAGCCCAACACGGAGCTCGAACCCACGAATGAACCATGCGATCATGACCTGAGCCAAAGTCGGGACACCTAACGGAATGAGCCATTCAGGCACCCCACATCTTTTTAAGATGATTTGCATAACTCTTCCCTTTACTGTTGGCAAAAACTTGGTCCCTTGGTACATCCTGCTGAGGGAGGCTGGGAAGTATTATCTGACAACAGCTGAGTGCACTGTTGTCCCTAAGTAGTTCAGGCATTCTGCTTGATAAGGAGGAAGTGGGGAATGGATATTAGCTGGCGACTAGTAATCTACACCAGTGAACTAAGTATTACAAGTGACAGCAAAATAAGCTGAAGAAGAAGAAAATAGTCAAGATAAAAGAAGTCAGTTAATTTGAGGGAAAGACCCCCAAATATTTACATATAGAAGATTATTGATGCCCATTACTGAGGTAATTTCAATGGTTTGGTGGAGACGGAAGGCAGATTGCATGACATTTCTGAAAAGGACAGAGAACAAATGACGTCTCGGGAGGAGAAAGGAGACAGAAAGCTTTGGGCTTTGTTTGGGGGTGTTATTTGTCGCTTGGTTTGAAGTGGAGGAGGCCTGAACGTGAACATGTAGATGCAGGGGGAGATGATGTTTATATCCCTATCTTAAATAGCAGTGTGTTTTTATTTCTAATATCTAGACCAATGGTTTCATCAGTGCCTTAGGATTCGTGTGTTATTGTGACATATGTGTATGTGTTACTAAGCTAAATAGTATTCTTTATACTCATTCAGCACAGTGTTTTTAGTAAGATTTTTTTTTTTAAGTTAGTGATAGTTCTGGACACCATGTTGGAACTGAGGTCACTTAACGAGGCTTATTTGAGAGTTCGAATTATTTGTTCTAGTGTACATCATGGATTTTTACCTGCCAAAGGACTGGGGAGGGACACAGCAAAGAGACCCAGGTGGTTTGAACAGACAATTGAAAAAATGACCATCATTTTCAATTTGTTTTAACTGATATTTACTTTGAATTTTCAGATAGTAGTAAGGGAACGTTTGCTTGTTAATCAGAAGTGGTTCGGCATTAGAAGTGGTCGAGATCTTCTACCACAAATGGGTATCCATCCCAGAACTCATCAGCCCTCCATCACTAAGAGACCGATGGGTCTCTTTCCCGCCACTTCGTAGACTTCGTCGTCTCCAATTTTCTTTGAATGGAATAATTCAAAGCCGTTTTCACCTCAAGGCTCATTTAAAAAATTTTAGCTTAGGTATTGCCATTTTGGAGATCAGAGTTGAACCTTTATGAGAATCTTTGTGTTTGATTTATGAAAAGAGTTTGGAGGATAGGCAAATTAAAAGAATGGTCAGAAGCTAATTTCTTCTGCTTATTGAAACCAGAAAGAAGGAAGCGCTTTCTCAAATTGACATTTGAAGACCTTTATTAGTGCATTTGGGAAATGAAGGTAGTGGAGACTCTGAGTTCGGTTTGATTTATAGCAGTAGGAAGCTAACCTGCTCCTCGGACGTGGCCCTAAGAAGCCAGTGTATGTGGCAGAAACTCATTTGCCACCTTCATAGGAAAAAAAAAATTTTATGCCGTTAGTTCCTTCCTAGTCTGAGATACTGGATTGAAATAAATACCATTTATATGCAGTCATTTGCACCTTCACTTCCTCCAGCCACGCAGTGGGGGAAGAAAAAAAGGTGTTTTGCCTGTAACAAGTTAGAAATGTTAAAAGCCACAGAAATAGAATTTGAGCAGCCCTTAGAGTGTATTAGCTTCATCTCCACCAGTTTTAAGAGTCTTTCTGATGAGATAGCTTCTATAGCTTTGGAGATTAGAGTCGTGGCTCTAGACGTCGGGAGACTTCGACCTCGTGCAGTGACCCAGCGAAACCTCTCTTTTACGTTACCATAAAGAGCATTTCTATTTCTTTCTATTCCTGCCTCAGGATGGAAAATTACTGTCTTTTGATTTTATGTGCTTTGGAGATTGCTGGTTTCCAGTGCCTGGGTGCGCTTGGATGTAAGGGGCCAGGGACAAGGATGGAGTAGAAAAGGGACAAATCCCCTCCTGCCCATCTTTTTAGATGGTCCCACTTAGTAGAGTTGCATTTTGAACACATTGGTTTCCTTACCAAAAGTAAAGATCATATCCTTAAAAATTCCACATAGTAGGAAAGGTCACATTTGAAGAATTTAGCACTTAGAGTGAAATTCAGATTGAAGTTCGGAATTTTAGTGAATCGGCGAAAGCTCTTATAAATACTATGTTCATAGAGAATATTAATGGCATGTCATATAACTTTAGTTAGTAATGGGCACTATTCACTTATTTTCTATTTCTCTGTTCCTGGCTTGCAGTAATATTTTCAGACCCCTGCAGTAGCCACATAATTGCAAATTGGTCCCGTTCTGTGTTTACGCATAGTAAATAAAGCCTTTGCTTTTTCCTTCCGGTTCAACTTATGACAAATTGTTGACTTTTTGAGTTCCACTGTGGTTCAAGAAACCCAGACCATAGGTTCCTAGAAATTAAAAGCCTGGGGGTAAATTTTATTTAATTCATTTAATTTATCATGATTTAAAAATGTTCTCCTTAACACATAGAGTTAGCTACCTGTTGTGCTACCTGAGGTTACTTTATACCAGATCTCCCCAGGATTTATTGAAATTAGAATCCCAGCCTCCTAATAGATTCTAAAGTGCAGTTTAAGGCCTGGATTAAAAAAAAAATTTTTTTTAATGTTTATTTATCATTGAGAGACATAGAGAGACAGAGCATGAGCAGGGGAGTGGCAGAGAGAAGGGAAGACACAGAATCCGAAGCAGGCTCCAGGCTCTGAGCTGTCAGCACAGAGCCCGACGCAGGGCTCGAACTCACAAACCTGAGATCACGACCTGAGCCGAAGTCGAATGCTCAACCGACTGAGCCACCCAGCGCCCCAGGCCTGGATTTGTTTTGTCCCTTTAATTCTTACTTATGACTCTAATCCAAAAACATCCACTGCTCTACCTTTTATTTTCTGTCCTTTTTTTCTCTTACTAATACCTAGGTCTCTCTTTTTTGTAACATCTCCCTTAGTAGTGATTCAAAAGCTCCTGTACATCCTTCTGTAAATGTTCACAGTTAAGGGAAATATATACAGGAGTAAATGTACAAGCGGTGGAATTTTAGAAACAAGGAACTGGTGACCCAGCAGGTCTTACTGCCTCTAAAGGCAGCATCTAAAGGCCCTTGTTTCCCAGCAAACATTGTGGAGACTGGTGTGGGGGTGGGAGACTACAGCCCTTGGCCCAAACCTGACTTGCCCCTCCCCTTTTTTGAATGTTTACTTACATTTGTTTTATTTTGAAATAGAGCAGGGGAGGGGCAGAGAGAGAGAAAGAGAGGGAGACCGAGAATCCTAAGCAGGCTCCACACTGTCAGCGCAGAGGCCAATGCATGGCTCTGTCTTAGAACCCTGAGATCATGACCTGAGCTGAAATCAAGAGTTGGACGCTTGGGGCAGCCTGGGGGGCTCAGTCAGTTAAGCATCCGGCTCTTGATTTCAGCTCAGGTCATGATCTCACGATTCATGGGATCGAGCCCCGCATCAGGCTCTGTGCTGACAGCATGGACCCTGTTTGGGATTCTGGAGGTGTTTCCCCGTACTTCAGTCCTCAGCCTTCCTTTGTCTCTCATGATCTTGCTGGAGTACAGCCTTCTGTGTCCCCCCCAGCCCCATCCCTGCTTCTGAGTTCAGTTTCCTGTTTTCCAACTAAATGTGCCTCCAGACATACTCACCTTTGCTCTGCTGACTCCTGGGCCAAACCAGCCTCGTCTGTGTTCTCCCTCCAGCCTGCTTTCCCCTCATCTCCCTGCTCATTAGCACAGCTGTTGTGCAGCCCCCTTGCACCAGGAAGAAGTCATTTTTACACTTCCTTCACACCTACCACAGTGGAGATCAGCATCTTAGATTTCTCGGGCTTTCCCTCTACCTTCCAAAGCAATACGTGAGGAGTGTAAGTCCTTTTAACCTTATGTTTATGTACACCCCTATGTACTAGCATTTTTTTAAGTATCATACTGTATGTATTGTTTTATAGTTTGTGTTTTTAAGATAAAAAAATTACTTGTCAAGTTTACTCTCATAAAAGATGCAGAAGTATAAAAACTAAAAACCTCCCTGTTTAAGCCCCCACCTCCCTTCTCACCTTAAACCTTATTTCCCAAAGGGGCTTACGTTTAGAAGTATCTTCATTGACATATTTGGTGCATATGAACTATACTTGAATGTTAAAAATACAAATAGGATCTTGCTTTACATAGTGTCTGTAGGTTGCCTATTTTGTTTATTAGTATATATGGTACCCCTTTGTGTTTGAATGTGAATAATTCTCCCTCATTCTTTTACATAGCTGCACCCATACGGCTATGTTGCTTAACCATTTCCTATTTGATGGCTGTTTGTTTGTTTATTATTATAACCAATTGAGTATGTTTTTATTTTTCAATGAACTTGTATTTTAGAACAGTTGTAGAGCTACAGAAAAATTAAAAAGAAGACAGTACAGAGAGTTCCCATGAACCTCTACTATTATTTCTCTATTATTAACATGTTACATTTTATGGTACCTTTGTCATAGTTCACGAACTAACACTGATACATTACATTCACATTTTATCCCAATTTCCCTTTTCGGTTCCAGGATCCCACATTATATTTAGTAGTCTTGTCTCCTTAGGCTTCTCTTGGCTGGTTCTTTTTTCAGACCTTCCTTGTTTTCATTGCCTTGACAGTTTTTAGGAATACTGACCAGGTATTTTGTAGAATGTCCCGTGATTGGGATTTGTCTGATGTTTTTCTTGTGATTTGACTTCAGTTACATGTCTTTGGGATGATCACAGAGCCAAGATTTGTATACATTAAGAGTCTCTTTTTGAGCTGTAAAGTTCTATGGTTTTGATAAATGCACAGTGCTGTGTATCCACCATTACAGTATCATATAAAACAATTTCACTGCTCTTAAAAATCCCCTGTGCTTCGCCTATTCGAAATTCCCCACCTTCCCCCAAATCCCTGGCAACCACTGATCTAACTCTCTATAGTTTTGTGTCTTCGGTATGTCATACAATTGGAATCATACCGTACGTAGCCCTTTCAGACTGTTTTTTTTTTCACTTCTGTGTATATTCCTTTAAGGTTCCTCCATGTCTTTTCATGGCTTCATAATTCATTTCCTTTTATCACCAATATTTCATTAAATCGATATAGCACAGATTATCTGTTTCTCTATTGAAGGGCATCTTGGTTGCTTCCAGATTTTGGTGATACTATAAACATTTGCATGCAGGTTTCTGGGTGAACACAACTCTTTTTTTAAAATTTTTTAAAATGTTTTATTTATTTCTGAGAGAGAGAGAGAGAGAGAAAGAACGAGCAGAGGAGGGTCAGAGAGAGGGAGATACAGAACCTACAGCAGGCTCCAGGCTCTGAGTGAGCTGTCAACACAAAGCGCGACGCGGGGCTTAAACCCACGAACCGTGAGATCATGACCTGAGCCAAAGTCGGACGCTTAACCAACTGAGCCACCCAGGCGCCCCTGGGTGAACACAACTCTTGAGTGAATATCTAGGAGCTCCATTGCTGCGTTGATGGCGAGTCCCTGTTTAAGGTTCCAATGAACTTCTTGAGCTGTCTTCCGAATTGGCTCTAACATTTTGCGTTTCCCCTAGCAACAGAGAGTTCCTTTCACAGTTCATTCTCATCAGCATCTGGTATTGTTGGTTGTTTCGATTTAGACCTTCTAGGAGCCACAAAGATCTCGTTGTTGTTTTAATTTGTGGTTCTCTAACGGTAAATGCTGTTGAGCATCTTTCAGGATGCCTGTTTGCCACCTGTACATCTTTTTTCTTGAGTTTGTTCTGATCTTTTGCCCATCTCCTAATTGTTTTTTTAATTGTTGAGTTTCAAGATTTCCTTATATATTTTGGATATGAAATTTTTATCAGATATAAGCTTTGCAAACACTTTCTTTCAGTCTGATTTATCTTTCATTCTCTTAACAGCGTCTCTCTCAGAACAGAAATTTTTAGTATTAATAAAGTCAGTTACCAATTCTTTCTTTCATGGATTATGCTTTTGGTATTGAATCTATAAACTCTTTGCCAAACCCAAAGTCACATAGGTTTTCTTTTTTTTCTTCTAGAAGTTTTATATGTTTGCATTTTACATTGGTCTTGTATGTGTGAAAGATGTAAGGTTTGTATCTAAATCCATTTGTTTGTTTGTTTAATTAATTAATTAATTACTGTGGACATCCAAATATCCTAGCACCATTTCATTGAAAAGACTGTCTTTTCTCAGTTGAATTGCCTTTGTTTCTTTACTAAAGACCAGTTAATTCTATTTTTCTGGGCCCATTTCTTAGCTATTCCAATGTCTTCTATTGCCAGCGTTGTACTGTCTTACTATGGCTTTATGGTAAATCTTGAAAATGTGTCATGTGAGTTCTCCAACTTTGTTCTCCTTGAGAATTGTGTAGGTTGTTATAAGTCTTTAATGTTCTGCATAAACCCTATAGCCAGTTTGTCAGGATCTATGGAATAGCTTGCTGACATTTTGTTTGAGATTCTGTTGAATCTGTGGATCAAGTTCGGAGGAAGTGACATCTTAACAATATTGAGTCCTCCGATTCATGAACACAGAATATTTCTCCTTTTTTACTTAAATATATTTTTATTTCTATAATCAGACTTTTATAGTTTTTTTGCATCTAGATGTTATGTATAGTTTTATTAGATTTATGTATCTGCCTTGTATTTTTGTGGTGCTGTTGTCATTTTTTTTTAAATTTCAAATTCCAGTTATTCATTGCTGGCATATAGGAAAGCAGTTGGCTTATATATAAATCTTATATCCTTTGATCTTGCTTTTCTCACTTAGTAGTTCTAGGTGGGTATTTTGTTCATTTTTTTCAAATAGAAACAGTTTTATTCCTTTCCCATTTATATACCTTTTATTTCTTTTTCTTGTCTTATTGTATTGGTTGGGTCTTCTGGTACCCTGTTGAATAGGAGTGGCAAGAAGGAGCATCCTAGCCTTATTCCCAGTCTTCGAGGAGGGGAGAAATATCCAGTTCCTCACAATAAAGTGTCATATTAGCTGTAGGTTCTTTGTAGATTCCTTTATTGTTTTGTGGAAATTCCCCTTTATTCCTGGTTTGCTGAGGATTTTATCATGAATAAATGTTGGCTTCTCTCAACCACTTTACTGCATTAATTTATATGATCCTATGGTTTTTCTACACTAGCCTATCAATGTATGATGTTGAATTTTTTGAATACTGAACCAGCTGGTCAGCATGTGTATAATTATTTTTAAACATGGTTTGATTGCTAATGTTTTCTTTTTAAATCTATGCTCATGAGAGATATTCACCTCACTTTTCCTTTTTTAAATACCTTTATCTGGTTTTGATATTAGAGTAATTCTGGCCTCAACATTCCATGAGAAGTGGTACCTCTGCTTCTGTTTTTCTGGAAGAGATTGTGGAGAATTGATGGCATTTCTGGCATAGATGTTTGGTAGAACTCATTTGGGCTTAGGAGGTTATTCATTATTCATTCAATTTCTTTAATATACATAGCCCTAATCATATGATTTCTTCTTGCATACTTTTGGTCTTCACAGAATTTGTCCATTTCATCCATGTTATCAAATTCATGGGCATAATGTTGAGTATTACTTTTATTATTATTTTGTTGTCTGTGAGATCAATAATGATGATCCCTCTTATTTTTGATCTCAGTAAATTATGTCTTCTGTCTTTTTTTCTTGGTTCATGTAGGTGGAGGCTTATTGATTTTAAGTGAGTTTTCTTTCTTCAGAGAACTGTGTTTTGGTTTGTTGATTTTTCTCCATTGGTTTTCTCTTTTCACTGTCATTGATTTCTGCTCTAATTTTTATTATTTCTTTTCTTCTACTTGGTTTAGGCTTAAATTGCTCATCATTTTCTACTTTACTAAGACGAAGACTTAGGTTATTGATGTTTTTTTCATTTAGGACTATGTCATGATCCTTTGTGCAATATTCTATTATACTGAGTTTAATTGGTACATAGTCATTCATCAAGTGGGTTTGCTGTTATTTTTTTTAACCCATCTACTAATAAATACTGTAAAAACCTATGCACATCTTTGCTCATATTTCTGATTCCTTAGAATAAATTCTAGAAGACAAATTCCTGGGGCAAAAGACTACAGTTATAAAGGTTTCAAGAAGATATTGCCAAATTTCTTGTGTAGTAATAAGCTTGTATCACATGGACTGGTCATTTCTGTGCATTCTTGCCAACTTCGCATATTAATATTCTATCATTACTCAGCTTTATGAAACAATAAAGTTGTCTTATTTTATGTGTATTCTTGTAAGTCTTATTTTTTATGTAATTTTCTTTTTGTTGACATGTAACATAGATCACTAAAGCATGCAAATCCTAAGTGTACAGCTTGATGAATTTTTAAATAAAGTCAATCCACCTGTATAATTAATACCCTAAAGGTCTCTTTCATGTCCCTTCCACACTGTCCTTCATCTCCCAAAGTAACCACTATTCTGAATCATTAAATATGCCCTCTTTTATTTGGTCTAGCTTCTTTAGTAGCATTAGATCCATCAAATTTATCCATGTAATTGTACATAGCAATAAGTTTTTTCACTGATCTATAGAATTCCATTGTAAATATGTCACAGTTTTTTAATTCATTGAACTGCCGATGAGCATCAAGGTATGCTCATCAGCTCATCAGCTTGTGTCTATTGTGAACATTGCTACTTTGAACTTTTTCTTTCTTTCCTTTTTTTTTTTTACCAATGCCCATTGTTTTAATGTGCATTTAATTGTGACATTAAAATAATTTGCTATATTTAGTTGACCCTTTGTATGTATTCTTTTGTGAAATACTGTTTCAGTTCTTAACCATTATTTTCTTTTGACATGTTTATGATTTTCATTAACTTGCAAATGATTTTTATTAAGGACCGAAGATCTCTTTCTATGTGCATATGTATACACACATACACGTATATATGTGTGCATATCTATTTTTTTTTATAGTTTATTTTTGAGACAGAGAGAGAAGAACATGAGTGGGGGAGGGACAGAGAGAAAGACACACACACAGAGTCTGAAACAGGCTCCAGGCTCTGAGCTGTCAGCACAGTACCTGATGCGAGGCTTGAACCCACAAACCACAAGATCATGACCTGAGCCGAAGTCGGACACTTAACTGACTGAGCCACTCAGGCGTCCTATCTGTTGAGTTTTTGAAGGTGGGGATTCTTTTCCCCCTGTGTTAATTGACTGCAGCAACATTAGTTGTTGAATAATTCATTCTCTACCCCACGATTTGTAATGGCTGCCTGTTATAATCAAGTTTTCATGTATTCATGGATATTTCTAAACTTTCTACTGTGTTATATTGATTATTCTTTCTTGTCTCATTGCCACGTGGTTTCTATAGCTCTATAAGACTTGATATTTAGCACCAAAGACCCCTCTTCCTTCTTCAAAATGGGTTTTCTTCAAAATTGTCTTGCTTATTCTTACTGCCTTGCTACGTTTTCATATTTATTTTAGAATCCATTTGTCAATTCTCATATACACACTCAACTTGGGGATATTGATTGGAATTGCATTTAATTTGGGAAAGTTGCCATTTTTATGAAGTCATGTCTTCTGTTTATCACTTATTTTAAAGTTGCCTGTGCTATCACTTTCATTTTCTTTTACTAAAATCTATCTTCTGATTGTAGATTACGTTGGCTGTCTTGGGGGATGTTAGATTTCCACACACCCTTTGGAACTGTTTGCAGGCTCTTCTTGAGTACAAGGTTATTTTTGCCCCTAAGTGTTCCCCTAGGAGGCTGCTATGTCCAGTTCCTGCTCACAAGGCTGTTTCATTATATTTTTTAAGTTAGTTTTATCTAATTTACTTGTCTTTTTTTTTTTTTTAATGTTTTATTTATTTTTGAGAGAGACAGCGTGAGCAGGGGAGAGTCAGAGAAAGAGGGAGTCACAGAATCTGAAACAGGCTCCAGGCTCTGAGTTAGCTGTCAGCACAGAGCCCAATGTGGGGCTAGAACCCATGAACCGTGAGATCATGACCTGAGCTGAAGTCAGACGCTTAACGGACTGAGCCACCCAGGCGCCCCTATCTAATTTACTTTTCATTTGTCATTTTACCTATATTGCCATGGGGATGGTTCAAGAGATGAACTTGAAGTATCCTTTTGACTATGTGTCCATTGTATGTACTATTTGGTAAATAATGCAAATTAGTTAAGTAAGGATTTTGGATGGAAGACTAAATTTTTGGCAGTTTAGTATTTGTATAACAAGTGCCATCCACCTTTCTTCCAGGCTCATCTTGCTGTCATTCCAGACTCAGTTTCTTATGAGTCAGACCTGAGGTAGAGTGCTGTATACACAGGCACATCTTGTCACTGTTAAGCTTTGCAGGGAGGAAATTTTATAGGCTTACTTCAAGGACTTAGTCACCTTCTAATGAGTCATTTTTTTGCCCTGGAGCCAAGTTTAGGCACAGGGAGGGTAATTGGTGGGTTAAAACAATTCGAACATTTCTTAACTACAAAAAGTTTGCATTTGGACCGTTAATTCCCCAGGAAGGGAGCTTTTAATACCTAACATTTGGTACTTAAACCCATGAATTGTTACAAGTGATATTTCTGGAGAAATGGATCTATGGGATTTATTGATTTTTTAGGGATGTATGGTTTTTGGCTGTTCCATATTCCTTCCAGATTTACCTTCTCTCAATAGTTCTGTGAGATGCGGTTTGGCTATATTGAGGTAACCTTCTCATTCCATCTTCACGCTTTGGATTCAGGTGTTTCGTCTGTGTCTGGAGGATGATGGATAGACTCTGCCTGTGGGAACGTTGCCAGAGATTGTACTTTCTTGTCAATATCTGCAGACATCCAAGTCGATGCGTTGCTTCAGTGATAGGAGTCTGTGTATGCACTCTGGTTGTAGGCAGTAACATGATCTTCTGCCTATTGATTTTTATGACATTGTTTATCTGCCTTGTATTTACTCCTCTATAGATAGGCTACCTGTCATTCACCATGTGGTTATGGCTTTAAACTTCTCAGTACAGATGTTCTCTCATGTGAAAACCAGAAAGAGTGGCCCTAGGGTTTTGTGCTCAGCTCTTGCTTCCTGCAGAAGCCTTGCCATTTATTTCTTCTTCTTCTCTTAGTTTTGTTTTGTCTTTATTCTTTACATTCTCTCTCTTTTCTTAATCTGTTTCCAAAATTATTATTCCCATTCCTTTTCCTTGCATTCCCAGGTTGTAAGTTTCTATGTTAGTGGCTCTCAGGACACAGGGCATGTTCACATGGTGAAAACTGTCCTGTTAAAATGCCCGTGAAGCTGCCCCTTCCACTTTCTCGCACCCTCCAAAGGATGGAGAAGCACTGCTCCCTACTACTCTTAGGCTTTTCTCAAGTGCATATATTCTGCTTTTTAAAAAACCCCTCTAATGGTAATTTTCCCCCCTGCTATTGAGTATTTATTTTACAATCTTTCCGTGTCTCCTTCAGTTGCCAATGCTCTTAGCCCCTGTTGTCTTTTGCCTTTTGCACTTCTGAGCTTTCTCTTTTTGTGGTTTCTCAGGAGATGAACCATTTTTGCCCGTTTGTCTGTTTATTGCATTATAATATGTTGTTGTGTGTATGGACTATTCTGTGTCTATATGTATATCACATATACGGTTTCACCCTCTTCTTCCTCCTTCACACAGGCAACATCTTCCTGCATATTAACCACGTTGCCAGGAGGACGTCAAGTCCTTCTTTCTTTTTTTGCTATTGTAAGTAACTTGTGGAGGTACATGGCCCATCTGACTCTGGGTGTACACTGTCTAGTATTCCATTGATGTGCGTGGTCTTCTGAGGCTTTAGTGAACCTAAGGCAAATCTTTTTCTATATCCTTTATTACCGAATTTCTGGTTTTTGAGCAGCAGAATTTTGTTTAAGCCATCTGCTATAATGGAGAGTTGAGATCAGAAATATCAAGAGACTGTTAAGCTGATTGAGTCTCCTCTCAAGAGTCAGTACTATTTAAAAATGTGTGTGTGTGTGTATACATGTTTTCTGATCCCAAAACTTTTGTTATGTTTCCTTCCAAGCCTTATTTAAGTCCTTAATGCCATCATATAGGTACAGTTTTGTTTTCAGCTTTTTATTTTTTATTTATTTATTTTTTTAAATGTTTTTATTTATTTCTAGGAGAGAGAGAGAGACAGCGTGAGCAGGGGAGGGTCAGAGAGAGAGGGAGACACAGACTCTGAAACAGGCTCCAGGCTCTGAGCTGGCAGTCAGCACAGAGCCCGATGTGGGGCTCGAACCCACCAACCGCGAGATCATGACCTAAGCGAAAGTCGGACGCTTAACTGACTAAGCCACCCAGGCGCCCCTGTTTTCAGCTTTTTAAAAATTCAACACTGTTATGTAAAAATTATCCCTCATCATTAAGCATTCTTCTCACACCAGTTATTCCCGGTAGGAACAAGTACAAAAAAATAAGCCCCCTCCTCATTTCCTGCCCCTTTCTGAAAATCACATCTCCATTGAGTTCTTCTTTTGTTAGGAGTGTGTTTCTCTGCTATGTTAGGATTCATAACCACTGTTCTGAAATATCATGTTTAGTGTTAAATAGCTGTGTCCTAAATCATCTTGTTCTTTCTTGGGATTGAAGCTCTTGAGAATAATCTCTCATTATTATGAATAAAGCTGGAATGAACATTTTTATTTCTCAGTATTTGTCCACAATTTTTATCATTCCCAAAGGTGACATTTTTAGAAATGCAATTATTGGGTCAACCGATTTAAGTATTTTTCAGATTCTTTAATCATGTTGCTGTGTTACTTTCCAAAATGTTTTTACCAGATTTTGCTTTCACTGTCAGTGAATGCGTATGCTGTCTTGCTAAACTCTAGGCAGCACTGAATATTGCTATTTTGAAAAATCTTTGCCGATATGATAACCCAAAATGGTACCTCATTACTGCTTCAATTTGCATTTCTTTGATTACTAGTAACTCAGTACCATATTTTAGGAGACCATTTTATCTTGTTTTGACACAGCTTCAACTCAAGATCGTCTTGAATTGCAACTGTCAAGATAAATCACTGAAATTAAGAGCTGTAGTCCTGGGATATAATAACCTCAGCCAGAATAAGTAGCACTGAAAGCTGCCTAATTGAAAACAACAGAAGTCTGTCCAACTCACAGCTATATATATTTTTTAAACTTTTTATTATAGATTTTTAAAACACCCAAGAGAAAAGAAAATAATAGAATGAATTCCTGTGTAACCACAGTCTTCACTTTGGCCACTACTGACACTCTTCATATCTTGTTTCACCTGTCTCCCCTCTGTTTTTGGAGTGGAGGAGGCATTGGAATATGTCAAGTCAAATAAATTTATTACTTTACCCGTGAATACTTATGTAGAGAATGCCTCTTCCCAGAACTTTGCATATATTTTATCTCTAATAGGATTTATTACTGGAGTATCTCATAGGTACAGAAAAGTGCATAGAGCTTAAGTAGACAGCTTGGTGAATCATTACAAAATGAACACACCTCTGTATTCAGCAACAAGCTTAAGAATACAATATGAATATGAATACAATATGAAGAGCACCTTCAAGTCACCCTTTTGCACCATTCATGTTCCCTCCTAGTTATCAGCCCCTCTTCTTTATTTTTATAATCACTGTCTTGGCTTCTGATACTATAAGATAGGATTCCCTGTTCTTGAACTTTATAGAGATGGAATCACAGTATAGAATTGACCCTTGAGTAACCCTGGGGCTGGAGTGCTGACCCCTTGTGCAGTTGAAAATCCATGTATAACTTTCACCCCCCAAAACCAGCTACTAGCCTGCTGTAGACTAGAAGTCTTACTGATAACATAAACAGTCGATGAACACATACTTTGTATGTTATATGTATTATAGACTGTATTCTTACAATAAATTAAGCTAGAGAAAGGCAGATGTTATTGAGAAAACCATGAGGAAGAAGAAACATTTACAGTAGTGTACTGTAAAAAACTCATGTATAAGTGGATCTGCGCAATTCAAACCGATGCTCAAGGGTCAACTGTATTTTGCTTTACATGCTTTTTAGATTTATCCATGTTGTTGTATACAGCTGTAGTCTATTTCACTGCTATATTTCATTATGTGAATATGCTACAGTTAATCTGTTTTACTGTTGAAGAATAGTCACATCATTCCAATTTTTGGCTATTACAGATAATCATACTAGTAATATTCCTGTACATGTTTTCTGGGGTATGTATGTGCTTGATAATGTTGGCTGTGTATCTAGGAGTGGAGTTGCTGGGTCATTTGGTTTGCACGCATTCACCTTTGGTACATAATGCCAAACAATTTCTAAAGTAATGTATGAGCTTATACTCCTAATAGCAGTGTGGACCAGTTGTTCTTTCTTCATCCTTGCCACCAACTGGTTTTGTCATTCTTTGAGATAATATTTTCTTGTGGATCTAATTTGCATTTCTGTTGGGTCGCCTGGGTGTTTCAGTCAGTTAAGCCTCCAACTTCAGTTCAGGTCATGATCTCATGGCTCGTGAGTTCAAGCCCCGTGTCTGGCTCTGTGCTGACAGGTTGGAGCCTGGAGCCTACTTCAGATACTGTGTCTCCCTCTTTCTCTACTCCCCCCAGCCCCCAATGCTCTGTCTCTCTCTCTCTCTTTCTCAGAAGAAAAAACAATGAATATCTGTTTATTGGTCATTTGAATCCCCTATTATGAGAAGGATACTCGTTTCCAGGTTCGTGTTCTCTGTGATTAAACCATAAAAACCACTCTTACTCAAGGCCATACAAGAACATTGATGGCTTTTGTTAATTTTTATTTTGCATTATCTTTTTCTAATTGGTTTGCAAGAGTTCTATATATATTGTAGATGTGAGTAAATATCTTTTTTCACTCTGTAGCTTATCTCTTTCTTTTATCATATCTTTTGATAACGAGAAGTTGCTAATTTTAATGTAGTCCAGCTAAACATGCTTTCTTTTCTGTTGAGTGTATTTTAAACTGTTGAAGAAAGTAATAAAAAAAAAAAATAGCTCTACCAAAGAAGTATGGCTTTGGGTATTGGGAGATGATCTCCTGATTCTCAGAATATCCTATCTGATAGGAGTATCTTCATTTGCCTGGGGGCTTTGGCCACTGGACAGTCCGGAAATATGATTTATGTTGGAGGTTTTAAACCTTATTAGTTTCATTATTAATTCCATTATTGGTTCCAATCTCCAAGGAACTAGTAACCAAAAGTATGTCCCTGAACCTCCAAGAGAGTCTGGAAAGCCAACTTCTACCATGTGGGCAGTGAGTGATGGAGGCCCAGTAAAAATTCATGTGGGATTTTCTGGTTGGTGATACTTCTGATGAGAAATGGCAGATGAGGATCCCTTGTCTGTACCGTTTGGTGCAAATATATTTATAATTGTTATAGCTTGATGAATTAACTATTTTGTCAATATATAAGGACCTTTCTTGCCTCTTGTAGTAATTTTTTACTTAAAGTCTGTTTTGGCTATTGTTAGCATATCCACCCCAGCTCTCTTTTGATTACTATTTGCATGGAATGTAATTTTTCCATCCTTTCACTTTCAACCTGTCTGTATCTTTGGATCTAAAGTGAATCTCTTCTAGACAGCATAGAAGTGGTTATTTTAAAAAAATATATTCTATTTTTCAATGGGTAGTTTAGTCAACTTACATTTAAAGTGATTATTAATAGAGAAAGACTTGTACGATTTTTGTTTTCTTTATGTTTTGCATCTTTTTTTATTTCTCATTTCCTCTAGTACTGCCATTTTTAAAAAATGTTTTATTTATTTCTGAGAGAGAGAGACAGTGTGATCAGGGGAGGGCAACAGAGAGAGGGAGAAAAAGAATCTGAAACAAGCTCCCGGCTCTGAGCTAGTTGTCAGCACAGAGCCCTATGCGGGGCTCGAACCCACGAACCGTGAGATCATGACCTGAGCCGAAGTCGGACACTTAACTGACTGAGCTACCCAGGCGCCCCTAGTACTGCCATTAAAAAAAATTATTTTTCCCGGTGTTCCTTTTGATTCTCTCTTCGTTTTCTTTTTTGTATATATTTTTAGTTATTTTCTTAATAGTTCTGGAGATTACAACAAAGATGTCTAATTTTATAACAGTGTAGTTTGAATTCCTCCTAGATTAACATTAATAATAACCAAAAACTGTTTCTGTACATCTCTTGTCTTCCTCCTTCATGTTGTTAATTTCACAGGTTACATTTTTATACATTGCCTGCCCGTAACATAGATTTGTGGTTATTGTTTTGTATAATAATACAAATCACATGGGAAACAAAAAGAGGAGTTACCAACCAAAAATAAAATAATACTGTCTTTTATATTTATCAATGTAGTTACCTTTATTGGAGTTCTTTATTTCTACATATGGTTTCAGGTTGTTCTGATGTCCTTTCATGTCATCCTAAAAGACTCCCCTTACCATTTCTTCTAGGACAAGTCTGCTAGCTGAACTCCCTCAGCTTTTCTTCATCTGGGAGTGGCTTGGTTTCAACTTTATTTTTGAAGGATAGTTTTGCCAGGTATAATATTCTTGGTTGACCGTTTTTCCTCTCAGCAGTTTAGATATGTCATCCCACTGCCTCCTGACTACTATGATTGGTGATGGGAAATAAGAGAAATTGGTTTTTAATCTTATTGAGGCTCTCTTGTACATGATGAGTCACTTCTGTCTTGCTGCTTTCAAGATTTTTTGTCTTTTTAAAAAATGTTTATTTATTTACTTATTTTGAGAGAGAGAAAGAGAAAGTACATAGGGGAAGGGCAGAGAGAGGGGGAGAGAGAGAATCCCAAGTAGGCTCTGTACTGCCAGCGCAGAGTCTGATGCAGGGCTCAAACATACAAACCATGAGATCATGACCTGAGCTGAAATCAAGAGTCAGACACTTAAGTGACTAAACCACCCAGCTGCTCCTCTTTCTTTGTCTTTTGACAGTTTGATTATAATGTGTCTCATATGAGTCTCTTTGAGTTTATCATTTTTGGAGTTTGTAGAGCTTCTTGGATGTTATATTTTTGTTTTTCATCAAATGTTTGAAGTTTTTGACCATTCTCTTTTCAAATATTCCTTTTGCCATTTTTTTCTTTCCTCTTTTTTTCATAATGTGTATGTTACATACTTTGTGATGTTCTATAGGTCTTTAAAAAGAAATGTAAATAATAAGCCTATAATCATTCTCTTCCTTTTTGGGAAGTAAGCATTATTAGTGACTTGATGTGTTTCCCTTAAATGATTTCTTTGCCTGCTGGATCATATTTTCTGCACTAAATCATATAATCTTGTCTTTGCCCTCTTTCCTTTATCTGAATTTTCAGTTGTTCATTAAGGTTGAAATTGGTTACTTTATTTAGAGAGTAATACAATCACAGTTTTCCTGCTTATCTTTGAACTTAATGAATGTTTCATTTGGTTGCATCATGAGTTATATCTTTGAGTTTATTTTCTCATTCTTTGTTTATTTGACTATCAGATTGATACATTTTGTTTTATCTTCCACAGATAGTATAAAGCTTAGTTTAAAGCTGTTTCAACAACAGGCATGGTTTCTAAGGAATTTGATAGGTTGCCCAACTTCTGGTAGAGGCATTAAATGTTCTTTGCTTTTAGAAACAATGGTCATCAGTGAGGGATTGTGTATATATATATTTTTAAGTTTATTTATTTTTGAGAGAGAGAGAGCGTGCACACATGGGGCAGAGAGAGACGGGGAGAGAGAATCCCAAGCAGGCTTCAGTGCAGAGCCCGACACGGGGCTCAGTCTCACAAACTGCAAGATCGTGACCTGAGCCAAGATCAAGAGTCAGATGCTTAACCAGCTGAGCCACCCACGTGCCCCAGTGAGGGATTGTTTTAATTTTAGGTTGTTTTTTTGGCTTTAAGTCATTCAGAATTAATTTTTCACAACCATACAATTTGGCCAATATTCAGTTGTTGTTTTTTTTAATGTTTTATTTATTTCTAAGAGAGAGACAGCATGAGCAGGGAGGGTCAAACAGAGAGGGAGATACAGAATCTGAAACAGGCTCCAGGCCCTGAGCTGGCAGTCAGCACAGAGTCCGACATGGGGTTTGAACCCACAAACTGTGAGATCATGACCTGAGCTGAAGTCAGACCCTTAACCGACTGAGCCACCCAGGCACCCCTCAGTTTGGTTTTTATAAATTGAGAAGACAGTGCAAAAGGCATCCATTGTTGGGTCTTAACCCCTGCTGGTTTCCTGGCTCCTCTCCTCTTTTGGCATTACTACCGTCACTAATTTTTCTGACTCTGGTTTTGTTTGTTTCTCAGAGTAGAATGTAAATTACACAACAATTGGCACTTGGCTTTGTTTGCCAGCACCTAGAATTGGGCCTGGCATAGAGAAGGACCCGGTGACTATTGATTGATGCCTGTGTGAACCCATGAATCTGTAGAGCTGCTGGCGGTGGTGGTGACGGTAGCTGAAATGTATTCATACCTTTCTTTGTGCCCGGCCGTGTTCTAAGACCTTTGTTTCATAGTTCTTTTAACTTTACACGCATGCTACAAAATACTGGTACTGGCACTCTCCCCATTTTACAGAGGCAGAGAGTGCCTGCCTGAGCTCACACAGTGGATTCCAGAACCAAGAGCCGTAGCTTACTTGTTACCCTGTGGTTCTTTTTCCTCCTTTCTCGTAGCCTTCCTGACTACTCAGGCCTTTTCTACTTTGCACTTAATCTTTCTCTGCCTCAGTTCCCTTTGATAAGCATTTTCTATTTCCCTTAGGCATTTTGACCTCAGTTTTCAGCCCATGTATTTTCAGTTCGTGTATTACTTCCCTCTAAGAAACAGCACAAGTTAAAACCCAAATTTAAAATCTGTCACGAAGATCTGATCTAAAATTTCGAGGTGAACATCTAGGTCTCTTGCTCGAGATCAACCACGTTTGGTGTGATATTACTTCAAAATTCTGTTCCCGTGTGCGTACCACCAGGGCAGGCTGGGGGGATCTTAGACCCTCAAACAGAAAATATATGAAATTATAAGATGCCAACTTCTTGACATTTTTGACAAATCACAGCCTTTTACATTGTGCATTGAACAGCAAGTAGCTGAACTGTTTACCTGAATTAAATACCTTCATCCTATTTTTATACTCTGTGGTATGACCCTGTACCTGTCCCTACTAGATAACATGCCACATTCAGGAAATTCTGCAGTAATAACCTTTCCAGAACCCATGCAAATTAAAATTACTTAATCTACAAACTGAAAAAAATAAGTTTAATTCAAATTAAATGAATACAATCCAGTTTATACTCCAGTTCTTTTTCTTTTTTTAACAGAAGATAAGATAACAATGTTAAGTATTTCCTTTGTAAGAGAAATTCCAGCCTTCACCTTTCAAGCAACGTCTGCACCCAGTTTTTGTTTTAATCTAATCTAATTAGAGTCTACCACCCTTTTGTTCTTCTGTAGACCTTAGGAACTGCTTTAACTAATTTTAAACAGACTTTAAATAAAATCTCTGAAATGATTCCACTGAACAAGCTCCACATAGACACAGCAAAACTCAGAATGCAAAGTCGATAATTTGAAGTAAGCGAATCAAATCCAGTAACATTCCTTTTCCGGTAACCCCATAATGTTTCTCTTTGTAACAATCTGATTATAAGTATGCTATAGATAAAAAGGCATGAAAATTAGCTATTCCTGCTGATCAAAAGATAAGAAGAAAAGGAAAAGGAAAGCCATAAAGCGAATGGAAATATTTCCAAGACCTTTATAACAGCTCTCTTACAGCCAGAACATGTAAAGCATTTGAAGAAAACAACTAGTAGGAAAAAGACAGCCCAAGAGAGAAATATTGAAAACACTTGAACAAGTACTTCACAAAAGCCAGCCTCCAAATGGCCAGAAACATAACCAACTTCTTTAAATAATCAGGCAAATACAAAATAAGATACAAAATAAGAGGATATAAAAGTGGCAAAATTGAAAGACTGACAGCTCCAGGTGTAGCTAGGGAAGAGCAAGAGCTGGAGCCCTGAGACCCTGCAGGTGAAAGGACTGTAGAATCACTTTGGAAACCAGGTTGACAAGATCTGCTGAAACGGCATGAATATACACATCCTGTGACCCAGCATGTCCACGCATAGGCGCATCCAAGAAAAATACGTGCTCTTGTGTGTCTCAAGAGTGAAGTGTAACAACACGGAGGGCAACACTACTTTGGTAGGACCCAAAGTGGAAAAACCCCAGCAACTTTCCCTAGTAGTATATTCATATAATGGAGATAACTGGCAGTGAGAATGTATCTGCAGCTGCGTACACCAGTATGGTTAATCTCACAAGCGTCAAATTCAGTGAAAGAAGCCAGACCTGAAAGAGTGTAAGTTATGATAGCATTTTATGCAGTTTCCTGAAACAGGCAAAATTAAACTCTAGTGTCATAAAAGTACAACAGCACTGTTTTAGAACAGCTAAAAAGTGGAGATGATCCAGATGTCTATCAGCGGGGTCGAATGGTCGAATACACTGTTGTCTATTCAAATGATGGACCACTGGCTAACGAAGAAAAGGAGCAGAAGTCAACATGCAGCAACACGGGTGGATTTTATAAAAATGGTGGGTGACCGAAGCAAGACACAAGAGAACAGTGGTTCCATTTATTTAAATTCCAAACTTTTTCAAAAGTCTAAAAGTACAATGTTCACCTCAAGATATTAGGTATCTTTGGGACAGAGGGAGCGGCTAGCATCTGGGTGATGGGTATTTTCTCTACGTTAACCCCTTTTGCTGTACAGATGTGTCTTCTGTACCTTTCTCTTTGTATGTTTTGTTTCCCAATTTAAAAAGGTTTAGCAAAGTGAGAGACAGCCATACTACTTGGGTTCACATGCCCGCTTTGCTGTTTTCCAGCTGTGTGACTTTGGGACATTTATTTGACAGCTCGAGGCCTCGATTTCACAATAGTGATGTGAAGATAATCATCAAACCTATTTTGTAAGATTCGTTGTAAAGAGTGGACAAATGTTGGACTCCTGGCTACGATGTTGCGCACTTACAACAACAGCTGGCATGTAGTAAAATGCTGAGTAATTGCTGACTCCTGTTCTTCTTATGGTTGGTACCATTGCCAGTTTCTTTGTCCAAAGGAATTATAAACTCCCACTGGAGTTAACATTATATTATAAATCTATCATAGCTCTCCATGTCTTGAGTTTTTGTTTAGGTCTTTCAGAAAAGTTTATTTTATTCAGTGTCCATGTTATTTTATAAACTAATCACTAGATATTTTATAGATGTATTTCACAGTTGTAAGTGGAATTTTCCTTGCCTTGTATTTCATAATTGGCTGTTGCTGGCATAGAGTCGCTAATACTTGTTAGGGTTTACTGCCATCAGGCTGGATTCTGAGTTCTGCATGGATTGAAGCTTTTAATCCTGTGTAGGACCCCCATGTTACACAGGGTAGAAACTGAGAGCAGGGAGATGAAGATAGCTAAGTGTGTGGTCTGGCCCCAGCACCCATATTCACTCCCCTGATCATGCTAGGCTGTCTGTTTTTATACTTTTCCTTAACATAATTTTTTAGTTGATTTTCTTAGGTTTCCAAGAAGCCAGTTACATCATTTGCAAGCAATTATTTCTTGAGGAGTGTCCAGTAATTCTTGGTGCCTTGCCTTATTGCTTTGATTTTTAACTTTCAGGGAGGTGTTCATAACAGTAACAGAGTGGACATTCTTCTGTTAGTCTGACTAAATGGGAATGCCTGTATTTTTTATAAGCCACTGAGAATGACATTGACTATTTTCTGTTAAGGATGTAAGTTTTTTTTTTTTTGTTTTTGTTTTTTTTTATTTTATTTATTTATTTTTTTTTTTTTTTTGCAAATAGTTTATTGTCAAATTAGTTTCCACATAACACCCAGTGCTCATCCCCACAAGTGCCCTCCTCCATGCCCACCCCTCCCCCCCCCCACATCCACCAGTCCTCAGTTTTTGTCAGCATTCAAGAGTCTCTCATGGCTGCCTCTCCCCCTTTCCCCCACCATTTCCGCCCTTCTTCTCCCCCTTGGTCCAAGTTTTTTAATTGTTTAGTTTGCCAGATGGCTTTTGATTTGTTAATTGTTTTGTTTTCAAATTAGGGATGGCTTTTAAATTATATCAAATGCCTTTGTGTATCTGTGATGATGATCACATGTACTTTTCTTTGTTGAACTGTGTGACGAATTAATACATAGACACATATCAAATCACCTTTGCATTCCTAGAATTTTAACATAGTGCTGAGTCTTATCTGCTAAAGTTTCTGTAAGATCTTGTATCTGTAAGTACAAGTGAGATTGGTCTGCCTTCTCTACCGTTTTTGTTAGGTGAATTCTGGCTATGTAAAGGGAATCTGGAAGATCTCTGTCTTTTCATGCAGTATATACTATATTTTAAAATAATTTTTGAGAACATTTTCTGGTATGGCTGCCAAATACTGTTCATTGGAGTTCTTTTCGTTTTGTTCCTTGCCGATCTCAAGTGTTTTCACTGATTATGGAACTCTTCAAACATAGACAGAAGTAGGGAGGTTCGTATCATTTTGTTCATCTCTCACCTCACTTCTTCTCTCAAGTATTTTGAGCCTTGCTACTTAAAGTACACTGTGCATTTTAGCTGGGAATTTGCTCCTGATGGATGTAGTCCTGCGCCCATGCGCAGATAGACGATACCACCTCTGCCCCACAGTACTGCTTATAGGCAAGCCCTAGATCCCACTCCCCACTCTTGCTTTAGATTTTAACCTCTTATTCGAGATGTTTCAATAATGCTTTGAACATTTGAAAAATTGTCTTGGGTCCTGGATGGGAGAGCTACAAAGTCAAAGGGCATAAACTTTTTAAAGCCTTTGATGTCTGTTGTCTAATTGCTTTTCAGAAAACCACTACCTCTTTTGGTTAAGTGGTAAACAGATGACAGTACTGACAGTTCCTTAATGTGACTTTGCTGCCAATAAGAGATTATTAAAATGTTAAGAAAGCAGGAAAAAAGACTAGAGTAGTTAGAAATTCCTATCATAAACACCTGAGTGATTGGTACGTGAAAGCCTGAAGGTTACTTGAATCAATTTTCAACAGTCTTAAACTTTTTGGTCAATTTACTGTTCCTTACTAAATCTAATTCAGTGTGTCATTTTCAAGAAACATTTGGGTGCCTAACAGCATTAGAGAATGTGAGTGAGGAAAGATACATGCCAATATCTGTGACTTTAAGAGGCTGATGGGAATCTTACTATATTGTTTTCAATTTTTTCATCTTGCCACAAAATATAACTGGCTTATCGAAGTTCTGGCTGAATTTCACATTACCTGGGTTCTCTATGGGATTGAAGAAATTTCAGAGTCTTCCTAGGTGTGACTTCCACCAAGATAAAAACAAAGCTGGCTTTTCCTTTGTTTCAGCAACAGCGTACTGTGTACAGGCTGACTCTAGTGAAGGCGTGGAATGTAGACGAACTCCAGGCCTACGCTGAGCTGGTGTCCCTGGGGAGTCCTGACTTCATCGAAGTGAAGGTAAGCTCCTGCCGGCCAATGCCATCCCGCTTCGTGCAGTGCTCTGTTGCTGTGGTGAAGTTAGTACCTTATGCAACTCTACAGGAGGTCCCACATGTTTTATTTATTCGTTCGGAAATATTAATCAGCAACCTGGCCCTGTTCTAGGCAATGGGGATAATAACAGTAGAGACGGAGCCTTTGCTTATATTTATTCAGAGGTAGACAATCAATGCAAAATGAATAAAAACTACATAGCAACATTAATATGCTGAGAAATAAAATTTTGTTATAATGAGGAATTGGTTGGCTTTAATATAAACTTTTAGGGGCACCTGGGTGGCTCAGTCAGTTAAGTGTCTGACTTTGGCTCAGGTCATGATCTCGTGGTTCTTGGGTTTAAGCCCTGCGTCAGGCTCTGTGCTGACAGCTCAGAGCCTGGAGCCTGCTTCGGATTCTGTGTCTGCCTCTCCCTCTGCCCCTCCCCACTCACACTTTCTCAAAAATAAACATTAAGAAACATTTTTTAATTAAAAAAAAATAAACTTTTATCATGGAACATTTCAAACATACACAGAAGTAGAGAGGCTGGTCTAATGACCTCCATCCATTCATTACCCAGCTTCAAAAACTACCAGCTCACAACTGGTCTTGTTTCCGTTCTACCTCTGCCCATTTTCTCTGCCTTACCTAATTATTTTGAAGCAAACCCCCTCCCCTCCAGCCCACATTATAAGACTCATCTATGACTGTGTATGCCTCTAAAAGATACACACTCACTATACTTATTCAGAATACTGTTCTCACAATTGACTAGTTTTAACAATTGTCTCTTAAGTACTGGAGATAGGAGGCTTCAGACTTGACTAACTATTTCTTCTTATTTAAACAGTATTTGTGTGGGGCGCCTGGGTGGCTTAGTCGGTTAAGTGTCCGACTTTCGCTTAGGTCATGATCTCACGGTTCGTGGGTTCGAGCCCCGCGTCGGGCTCTGGGTTGACTGCCAGCTCAGAGCCTGGAGCCTGTTTCAGTCTGTGACTCCCTCTCTCTCTGACCCTCCCCTGCTCACGCTGTCTCTCTCTCTCTCTCCTAGAAATAAAAACAAAACAAAACAAAACAAAACAAAAAAAACAGTATTTGTGAATCTGGATCCAAATAAGGACCATTGACTGCAATTGGATTATTTCTTTCTTAAATTTCTTTTAATCTGTTAGTTCTTCTTTCATATGTTCTCTCTCCTCTGCTCCCCTCTCCCCCATACCAGTAATTTTGTTGAAGAAAATGTATCATTTATCTTGGCTACTTCCCTCTGTCCATTAGGTTTTGCTGATTGCTTGTTCCTTTGCCCCCTGTATTTCCTGTAGGTTGGTAGTTAGATCAAGAGAAAATTGATCAGGTTGAGTGTGTGTGTGTGTGCACGCGCTTACAGTTTAAGATTATTTAGTTGGTGCTATTGTGTACTTACAGCAGGAGACGGTAACATCTGGTTGTCCCTGGCCTGTTTTGGGCAGGATTTCTTTGGGATGGATGCCTGTAAGTAGATTGCTGTGCCAAAGGGCAGGTATTGTTTTGATAGATATTGAGATGGCTCATCTCATGGAGGAGATGAGTTTTTTACGACTGATTCCTAAATAGTAAAAGCAGTGCAGTAATCAGGGGACCAGAGCATTTGGGGCAGATGGCACAAGTCAGGGGTCCCCTGTGATCTCAGGGGGGCAGTTGGAGTTGGCAGAGACACAAGATGTATCACAGAGGTGGGACGGGGCCAAATTTTGTTAGAACTTTCCAGCAAGAAGATTGGATTTTATACTAAGTTTAATGGTAAGCTTTTTGAATAGTAAGTATACTGGGTAAAAGTTTGAAGCTGAGAGTGATGTGGTCTGATGTATGGTTTTAAAAGCTCACCCTGCTGCTGTCATGGATTACAGAGCTCGGAGTGAGGGTAGTTATAAAGCAAGAGATGTTACGGCTTGGGGGAAGGTCATTGGCAATATAATTGGAGAGGAGTGGGTGCATTTGGGATAAATTGTGGAAGTAGTACCAATAGAGCTTGTTGCCAGATGAGATGCAGGCAGTGAAAGAACAAACGAAATCAAGAAC
The DNA here is from genome assembly GCA_017311185.1 of Proteles cristata cristata. Taxonomy (NCBI): domain Eukaryota; kingdom Metazoa; phylum Chordata; class Mammalia; order Carnivora; family Hyaenidae; genus Proteles; species Proteles cristata. Next base: position 1,016,470 of record JAESUZ010005300.1, read on the forward strand.
AGCACCTGGATTTTGGCTTAAGCAGTTGTGTGGATGTGGAACAGTTCACTGAGGTGGAAAAGATGAGTGGAGGAGGGGAGGCAAGTTTGGGGAGCACTTTCACGAGTTCTCTGTTGGCCTTAATCATTTGAGAGATCTTTTAAATATCCACGTATAGGTTCAAATAGGCCAGAGGTTATATAAGCCTGGAGTTCTGGGGATAAGATGGGGCTGGCAGTAATCATTTGGAAGTCATCGGCATGCCATGGTAGTTAAAGCCATGGAGTGTTACGAGGCAAATGCCTTTTTTAGACAGCTAAGAATGCACAGAATGAGAAAAAGTGACCAGAAAATTTGCCCTGTCTCCCTCCAGAAGCCTGACTCTTGAGTGTATATGTATGAAGTGGAATGTACTCTGTCATTTCAGAGGATAGTTCATTCTTACAGCTGTCTTTTAGTAAATTCAGCTTTCTGGTGGCACTCCTCCCGCCTGGAGGGGTGGGGAGGTGCGAACAGATGAAATATTGCTATCTGAGTGTTCAGCATTTTATTCCTAGTCAGGTCAAAGACACTCTTTTCTTTTGAAATTGCTCTTAATTTTAAAAGGCTACTCTTGGCCAGAACGCTAATGATTCAGAGATGCAAACTACATCTGCAGAATATGTGTTGGCTTAAGAAAACCTGGCCAATGTCAGGGATTAATGGTGTTTTAATTTATAATTTGGCTATTAAAGAGTGCTATCTCCAGTGATGTTGGAGTAAAACTTCCATTATAAAGCAGGTTGGCTGGATCACACGGTCACCTTTTTTCTCCCTCCCTCCTTTCCTTCCTTCCTTCTTTGTAGTCATGTTTTCTATAATGCATAACATATTTTGCAGTCTGAAAAGAATGACCTGGTATTATTTTTAAAAGAAAGATGGCTGCTTTGTAAACAGTAGAATTCTGTGATGGGCATTATTTAGTTTGACAGACTCTTAACATAATGCCCTCTGTCTACAGCTGAGATGTTATAATAATATAGTTTCTTTCAAACAAGATTTCCATTTTTCTGTTTTATCCCTGCATTCAACAGATACCTTTCAGCTCTTTCTATGTGCTAGGCCTCATCAAGGCACCAGAGATAGACAATTTGATATGGATATGCTATTTGGGAAATGTATGGTCTTATTCAACAAGGCCAAGTCTACAGAAGTAAAAATCAGCCACTTGGAGAGATTTTATTTAAAAGTTCTTAAAGAAATGTATAATATAATCACACAAAAACTATCTTACGTAAATGATAAAATACAGTGTCACAGATAATAGTCGTATCAGGGGAAAACATGGTGATGATCAGCTTGTTTCTTTTTTGTTTTTAGAATTTTATTTATTTATTTATTTTTTTTTTTACAAATAGTTTATTGCCAAATTAGTTTCCACATAACACCCAGTGCTCATCCCCACAAGTGCCCTCCTCCATGCCCATCCCTCCTTCCCCCCACATCCATCAGTCCTCAGTTTTTGTCAGCATTCAAGAGTCTCTCATGGTTTGCCTCTCTCCCTTTCCCCCACCATTTCCCCCCTTCTTCTCCCCCTTGTTCCTCTGTCAAGTTCCTCCTAATCCTCCTATACGTGCAAACATATGATATTTGTCCTTCTCTGCCTGACTTATTTCGCTCAGCATAACACCCTCAAGGTCCATCCATGTTGCTACACATGGCCAGATTTCATTGTTTCTCATTGCCATGTAGTATTCCATGGTATAGATAAACCACATCTTCTTGATCCATTCATCTGTTGATGGACACTTAGGCTCTTTCCATGTTTTAGCTACTGTGGAGAGTGCTGCTATGAACATTGGGGTACATGTGCTCCTATGCATCAGCATTTCTGTATCCCTTGGGTAAATTCCTAGCAGTGCTATTGCTGGGTCATAGGGGAGTTCTATTGTTAGTTTCCTGAGGAACCTCCACACTGTTTTCCAGAGGGGCTGTACCTGTTTACATTCCCACCAACAGTGTAGGAGGGTGTCCATTTCTCCACATCCTCGCCAGCATCTAGAGTTCTCTGATTTGCTCATTTTAGCCACTCTAACTGGCGGATCAGCTTGTTTCTTATAGAAGGCCTGAGAAAGAGAGAGAGAGAGATGCCCTCCATTAGTGGTTAGTGCACCTGGGCCACTGAGGACCGGGTCTCCTGCTTTGTTAAATTCAGCTCTCATTTGTCCTGCAGGGTAATGAAGTATCCTCCTTTTACACTGACGTAGCAAAAGGGATATTTGCGGAACATAGTGTACTTCAGAAACAGAACAAGTTATAGAGTGAAATTTATTATTTGATTATATGGTTTTACAGGTTTATTTATTTTGAGAGCATGAGTAAGGAGAGGGGCAGGGAAAGAGGAGAGAGAGAATCCTAAGCAGGCCCTGTGCTGTGAGTCTTGACTCAGGGCTCCAACTCACAAACCGTGAAATCATGACCTGAGCCAAAATCAAGAGCTAGATGCTCAACCAACTAAGCCACCCAGGTGCCCCTGATTATATTTTTTAACACTGTATGTTTGGATATAGTTATATAAGAAAAGTATGGGAGGATTATATCAGACTGTTCACAGCGTTGAAATTTGGAAGAAGGGCAAGGAAAGGCATAATAATTTTATTTTTCATGTTTCCTTGCCGTGCGAATTATTATAGTGAGTGGGCATCATTTTTGTAATCCCAGTGATTGAAATGAAATCAGTAAAGGAGAAGGCAGGCTTTCCTGTTCAATAGAGTTAAACTATTTCAGTCTGAAAAGCATTTTCATTGTTGTTGTTGTCTTAGTAGTTAAATTTAAATTTGGGGGTGGGGGGGTGGCGCTTGGATGGCTCAGTGGGTTGAGTGATCATTGATGATCTTGATGATCTCAGGATCATAGGATCCAGCCCTGCATCCCGCTCCATGCTGAGAGTGGAGCCTGCTTGGGTTTCTCTCTTACTCGTTCTCACTCTCTCTCTTTCTTGCTCTCTCTCTTCCCTCCTCCCTCCATCCCTCCCCCTGCACTGAGTGCAAACGCACGTTCTTTCTCTCTCTCATTCTCGCTCTCTCTAAAATTAAAAAAGTTAAAAATTTTCTAAATTGGAGGAGTTTTAAAAATAATAGTAACAGGGACACCTGGCTGGCCCAGTTGGCAACTCTCGATCTCCAGGTCATGAGTTTGAGCCCCATATTGGGGTTAATGATTACTTAAAATAATAAAATTAAAAAAATTGTAACAGTAAAAACGCTCTCTGAAAAACATTTGATAAGAGCTAGCAATATGCTGGGCTAAGTAACCCTCTAAAAACAAACACTTAGCAGTAACTGTGTTATGATAAACATACTTTTGAGAGCATAGCCATTGTCAGGTCTGTAAGGGAGTTCCTTTGAGGCTCAAAAAAGAGAGAGACCGCCCTGGCAGTACATTGTAGCCCTAATAGAGATGGGACTTGGGTTTAAAGGATGGAACAGTAGGCCCTTTCACCTTCAGTGAGAGCACAAATTAGGACAGAATGGCCCCTGGAAACTTGTCTTTCACCTATGCTCTTGCTTTAAAAAAAAAAAAGAAAAGACAAAGAAAAGTGTCCCAGGGCCTGGCATTAAAAATGGAACAGTACCTCATGGTCATATAAATAAATGTCTCGAAGATAGGGGCGCCTGGATGGCTCAGTATGTTGGACATCCAACTTCGGCTCAGGTCATGATCTCACGGCTTGTGGGTTCAAGCCCCGTGTCAGGCTCTGTGCTTACAGCTCAGAGCCTGGAGCCTGTTTCGGATTCTGTGTCTCCCTCTCTCTCTGACCCTCCTCTGCTCAAGCTGTCTCTCTCTCTCAGAAATAAATAAAACATTAAAAACAAATTTTTTTTTAAATACAAAAAAAAAGAAGATAGGAAATTGATAATACAAATTGACCCTAGGCTAGGGACATTCCTGGCCTCCCTGCAAAAACAAACAAGTGCTGGTCATGTCGTGTGTTTTCTAGGCGTGTGCAAGCGTGCATACATAGGGCTCTCTCCTTATCTATATGCCAGAGCCTCACAGGAAATGGGGAAAGGCACAGCTTTGATACACTCTGAAAAAGTACTGATGTAGATCCTCTCAGAATCTAAATTTCTTCAGTATTAGAATTAGAATAATAGTATCCCTTTAGTAGGTTTGTTTTGAATTCAGTGGGATAATGTATGCCTGGATTCAGTAAATGTTTGACCACTTTTCATGAAGCACATTTATTTAAACTAAATCAATAGAAGCTAAATCTTTATTTTATTGGTTCCCCCTTTTCTTTCATTGCTAGTCTGATAAACTATTTTTCTGTCTGCTTCCCTGTAAATGAACATACATTTTAGTTTCATTAGGCTTAAATAGGCCTTTATTTGCTAGCCCAAGAATCTTAGTGATCATTATTTGCCTGCTTGTTTGTGAAAATGTGTTTCACGTTCTGAACATCTGCCTTATTGAAAAACTTTCATAGCACAATCTATTTGTAAATGAAATACTGTCTTTATATTCTCTGCCTTGCATTGCACCTTGAGAATAGCAAGTGCTCCGTAAATATTTGTTGTCAGATGATTTAAACTTATTTTATACTGTTGGCACTGAAACTCTCTTCAGAGCTCAATCTTTGTAGCGTGCGTTTTGCAAAACAAATGCTTTAGCCTGACCTCACTGTCTTTCTCTAGACAAAGGTAAGGAATATTACCAGTTATTCATGTAGCAGTCCCTGACTGGTGTTCCTCAGTTGCTTTGTCTTCAGGCATTAAAGAGTGGGCGGGGGGGCAGGGGGCAAAGAGTAGAAAAATCCAGAATAATGTGAATGAAATTTTATATTAGAAAAAAGTTCTGGAATTTAATGTCATATAAAATATGTGACTTGATCTCTAGGTCATTCAGCATAGATTGATTGGAGGTACAGAGAAGAACAGGGCATAGCCCCTGCCTGTACAAGCTTGGAATTTACACACATAATTATCGAGTTGGTAAAAGCGATGTACCGGATACGATGAACTTGGGATCAGGTTAGGCAGGGCTTCCTGAACAGAGATTAAAGAGATGGTGGGGAATTTAGCCAGGTAAAGACTGGATGCTGAGGAAGGCAGTCCACTGAAGAAGGCCTTGTTTTTATAAAACAATAGGAGTCTTTTGATGTTCAGTTTAATTAGAATATCAGACAGCCACACTTCCAAAATACTACTCTTCCCCCAGACCTTGAATCCCTACATGAAGTGTCCAAGCAGCCAGTAAAGGGCCTTATGGCCTCCGTGTCGTACAGCAGAGTGATCCGTCCGAAAGGCACCAGTGTAATGGTGTGGGTTAAGCTTTTCACTACAAACCCAGGGGTGCATAAGTGATTTTGTTCATGAGGAGCTTTCTCTGGGTCTGCTTGCCACTCCTCAACCTGTAGATTGCGAAGGGAGTGTTTTTCAGTTGCCACACTGTACCCATCTGTTTTCTTGAGTTCATTCTTTTTTCAAAGTTGTGACGGGACCACTTGGTGCTGGTGATGGATGAATGGGGGGCAGGGTGGTGGTGGGATGAGAAGGTGACAGATAGCTGTGATGTCATAGAAAATGAAGCACTTATAATAAAATTTTTTTTATTGTTTTATTTATTTCTGAGAGAGAGAGTGTGTGAGCAGGGGAGGGTCAAAAAGAGAGGGAGACAGAATCCAAAGCAAGCATCAGGCTCTGAACTGTCAGCACAGAGCCCGACGGGGCTCGAACCCATGAACCGTGAGATCATGACCTGAGCCGAAGTCGGACGTTCAGTTGACTGAGCCACCCAGGCACCCTGAAAATGAAGCATTTTTAGACAGTCTAGGTAAAGTGTGGTCGGAAATAAAGTCAGGGCAAGTCAGCCATTTGACTGGAGCGTAGAATGCAGTAGCCAGAGCAGAGAGGGGAGCGCCAGCTGTGGGGGAGGGCTCAGGGGTTTCTGGAGGTGACTCCGTAGGCTAATTCACGGAGCCCATTCCTGTCACAGAGGCTCAGAAAGCTAGCCACACTGCCTACCCCAAAGGACTTTGCCTGGCTAAAATGAGAACTCTAATGTGAAGAACTTGATTCTTCACGTGCATGGGAATGTATCATGTGAAGGCCGAGTAATGAAGCACGACTCTCATTCTCTCATTTCCTTCACAAACCCAATCTGTCTTTGATGTTTCACAATTTATTACTGGTGAATAAGAAATAGTAAAATATTTTCCAGAGCTATTGTCATAAATACAAGATCTTATCTAAAACCTCTGTTTAAAGAAGCTTTTTAAATATAAAACATAAGTTCCTTTGAATTAACTACTATGTACATGCTTTTTCATATAATTCACGTTATCTAAAAAGTATTTAAATTGAAGTAAGATTCATTTTTATGACTCATTTGACCTGTCAGTAAATCATTTTTGTGTTTGGTATACATTCAGGTAAGTTGAGCACAATTTTTCAGCCATTCCTAAAGGTTTTTGGAGCTATTGTATTACTTGCTTTTTTTTTTTTTTTAATCCATCTAAAACTCAAACTTGGTTTAATGAATTTTATAAAATCACTGGGCTGACAGAGACGATGTTTGTTATAGCTAAGCTGGGTTGCCTCTAGTTTATGCTTAGCAAAGGTCATCTCGGTTTAGCGTGCCGGGATTTTTCTTGAGTAGCCATCCGGAGTAGAGCATTTTGCAAAGTTCATCTCAGTCTTCAGCCAATTCTCAGCCCTGAGTGCTTGCTCATCCGTGGGGTTTTTATTCAGTGGTATCCTATCCACTCCACTCTGTGTGTGTGTGTGTGTGTGTGTGTGTGTGTGTGTGTGTGTGTGAGAGAGAGAGAGAGAGAGAGAGAGAGAGAGAGAGAGAGACAGAGAGACAGAGAGACAAAGAGTGGGAGTGCATGTCTTTTTATTTTAGTTATTCCCTCCTTAGTAGCAACATATCTAGAATATTCAAAACACTTGTCAAGAAAGTTTGACTCTGGAGTATTTAAAGAGCCTGCAGAATGAAGGTACTAACTCTTATTATCAGAAAATGTATCATTACGTAACTTACCAAATAGAGAAACTTAATTATGAAACTTTGGGGTCCTATATGAGTGGGCTGTCAGGTAGAGTTCTAAGGAGTTAGATTTACCATACCACATATTTACAACTCAGAAATTTCTGTAGAGGTGAGATGCCTGTGTATGCATGTAAGTGTGTGAAAGGTATGCATGTGTAGCCACAAATGTATTTCCTGTTTGGCACAATCCTGTGTTTATACAAATCCATACACAGAAAGTCATCTCCTTAAAGAATACTTTCAAAGGGATCCCTAGCTGGCCCTTTGCAGAAGAATCTTACCCACCTTTATCAAACCTAAGTAGTATTGGAAATGGGGGGCTCATCTTAATTTTCCCAGTGAAGAAACTGTTCAGTGAAGTTTTGTGAGCATCAACCATGCTTCAATTATTAGTCCGGGAGATATATAATCCCTTGAGAATTAACCCCGTTACAGCAAATCAAGAGATCTGAATGAAAAGATGTGTTATTGGTTCAAACATGTTGTTGGGCCTAGACAGCATAGGTTGTGACAACACGACCCAGTGTCCACGCACCTGTAGTCGCAGGGGGGAGGCCGTCAGCCTGGGAGCTCCGGCCTACTTATATGCGCTGCTAAGCAGATTTTATCGTCTCTCATTCACTGTTACTTTCTTCACTTTTGGACTGGTTTGGGTGGGATGGGGTCGATGACCTCTAGAAGGCTCTCTGGCTCAGAAACTCTTACTAGATCTGATTTTAATTAGGTCTGTAATTGTCTCTCACTGTTGTCACACTTCCCCAGGGTGTCACCTACTGTGGAGAGAGTTCAGCAAGCAGTCTCACCATGGCCAACGTGCCCTGGCACGAGGAGGTGGTGCACTTTGTCCGCGAATTGGTGGCTCTCATCCCCGACTATGAAATTGCTTGTGAACACGAACATTCCAACTGCCTCCTGATAGCTCACAGAAAGGTAAGTGTAGCTCAGCTGTGCCTTCTCTCTGCTCCTTCCTTCTCTTTATTCTCCCCTCTCTTTATTAATAGTGCATATCTGCCTGTCTGCTACCTTTCCGGAAAGAGACGTTAAAGAAGCCCCTCTCCGTTCTGTCTGTTGGGCTCACAAACCCTTTTGTTTCGTTCTTAGCCCTCAGCGAGGCGCTTAAAGTGCTTTCTGGTTTGCAGTTGGTGCATGCTGAAAAAGAAAAGCACAAAACACCCTCGTCATAACCTCTAGTCCTTCCTCAGAATGACAAGAGAAAGCTGAAATAGTAGAAACCCCCCCAGATGACTTCCAGAAGACATATTGAAGTGTTTATCAAATTTTAGATTGCTTTGAATCACAGCCTCTGGAGTAATTTTCCTGGAGTTTTGGTTTCCATTTTTCCCTCTTAGCGCTTTGATTAGACAGAATAAGTATCCAAATCTCACATATTTCTTATACCCAGCAAAGGAAAAATTCAGCTCTTGGTAAAGGTAGGCCATGAAAATAAGAAGGAAAGTCTACTAATCAGAAGGCCAGTGTTGGAGTAGTGATCACAATATATTCTTACAGAAGTATTTATACAGAAATAAAATGGCATCTGGGATTTGATTTAAAATAACAAGAGGTGAAATTCCATGGGTGTGTGGATAGGGTGACTGTTGTTAGGACTAGATGATGGGCACATAGAAGTTTGTTATACTACTCTGCTTAGTTTTCTGTCCAAATTCTCCATTACTAGGCACTTTTTTTTTTTTTTTAAGTAGACATGGGGCACCTGGGCGGCTCAGTCAGTTAAGTGTCTGACTTCAGCTCAGGTCATGATCTCACAGTTCATGGGTTCAAGACCTGCACCGGGCTCTGCTCTGTCAGTGTGGAGCCTGCTTGGGATTCTTTCTCTCCCTCTCTCTCAAAATAAATAAACTTCAAAACAAAAGTGGGCATGGAAAGGAACTTGAGGGTATTATGCTAAGTGAAATAGGTCAGGCAGAGAAGGACAGATACCATGTTTTCATTCACATGTGGAACAGGAGAAACTTAACAGAGGACCATGGGGGAGGGGGAGGTGGAAAATAGTTAAGGAGAGGGAGGGAGGCAAACCATGAGAGACTCTTGAATACTGAGAACAAACTGAGGGTTGATGGGGGTGGGGGGGGAGGGAAAATGGGTGATGGGCATGGAGGAGGGCACTTGTTGGGATGAGCACTGGGTGTTATATGGAAACCAACTTGACAATAAACTATTTTAAAAAAGCAGAAAAAAGACATGGATGAACCCTAAAAACATTATTCTAGGTGGGGGAAAAAAACCAGACACAAAAGGGCACATTGTATGATTGTACGAAATATCCAGACTAGGTGAATCCATAGCGATGGAAAGGTTGGTGGTAGCCAAGGGCTGGGGGAAGAGCAGACTAGGAAGTGACTGCTAGTAGGTGTGGGATTTCTTTGGGGGATGATGAAAATATTCTAGAATTATAGTGTGGTGTTGATTGCCCATCTTTGAAACTAATCCAAAAGTTACTCAATTGTACACTTTAAAAGGCTGAATATTATGGCCTGTGAATTATATCACAACAAAGATAGATTAATACCAAAATGATAATAAAGGATAAGGATGGGCTACCTTTTCTTATATAAGTTCTTTTTTATGCAAATAAAGTCAGGCTCAATTTGAACATGAAAGACTCCGTTTGTTCTCCCCAGAAACCTAAATGACTTCCTGAACAGCTTCTCAAGTTAATGACATTTAATAATGCGAGATTTGCTCAAAATATCACATCCTGTAGTGTCAATAACCATGAGGTTAAAAGGCTCTCGCGCTTTGGTTGCAGTTAGATTGTATGTAGCTGACTTGTGGTCTATCAGATATAAGTATTTAGACAGAAGAATATGTTCTGGAACATCAAGGAACAAAGAAATAAAGGCCACCTGGCACTTGAAATGATAATTATAGCTACAAAGCTAATCAACTCACAAAGCAAATCTTAAAAATTAAAGCCAAAGACCTAATTTTATTTTCTAGTTTTTCATTCACAGTTAACCCTTTCAGGTAAGATAGTGCCTTTAAAACAATTATTTGAGAGTCGCCTGCGTGGCTCAGTCAGTTGGGCATCCAACTCTTGATTGTGGCTCAGGTCAAGATCTCATGGTTTGTGGCACTGAGCTCTGTGTCAGGCTCTGCGCTGGCAGCACCGAGCAGCATGGGATTCTCAGTCTCCCTCTCTCTCTCTGCCCCTCCCCTGCTCAGGCATGCACACACATGTGCACACGCACTCTCCCTCTCTCAAAATAAATAAATAAGCATTTAAAAAAATTATTTGATTAAAGGGGCAGTGCTCTGGGAATAATCCTGACTCTGGTGGTAAAGTTCTTACTCCATTGAGACGCCTCAGTGACCTCCCATTGCTTTTAGCATGAAAATCAAAGCCCTTAATGTGACCCTAGGACCCTGCCTGATGAGGCTGTCTTCCTCTCCAGCTGCTTCTTAAACTGCTCTTCCCTCTCTTTCTGCACTTCCTTTATTTTCTCAGACACAGTAGGTGTTACTTTGGAATTATCTACTCTTTTCTTTTCTTTTCTTTTTTTAAGTGGTGGCACTAGAAATGACTATATGATCCTTGACTAATCAAAGTATAATGTTAAAGAATACTTTTACCCTCTACCTGCAATGCAAGGGTCTTAGAACACCTTATTAACCTCCATTTTTCCCTTCCCAACTCAACACGCTGTTATTGTTGTGTACATTAATTACAAATGTGTGTATGGAGAATATTGTTACTGCTGTATGTAGTCACTATTCATTTTGATTTACCTGCATCTTTACCGCTACTTTGTGCTCTGTTCCTTTCTTCATTTTTGACCCTCCAAATGGGATTGTGTTCTTTCTGCCCCCAAAAGACTTTTTAAAATTTATTTTAGTGGGCATCTGCTGATGGAAAATTCTGTTCTTTTTGGTCTGGAAATGTCTATTTTGGCTGGGTATAAAATTCTATGTTGACATTTGTTGCTTTTCAACACAATATAATCTCTTATCTTTTAAATTCCATTGATAAAGTAAGTCAGCTGTTGGTCTGTTGCATCTTTTCAGATAATCTTCCATTTTCATCCTTCTGGTTTCTTTTCATGGTCCTGCCCATATCAACAGGGAGTTCTCAGAAGGGGCCAAACAAACAACTGAAACTTTAGTGTGATAAATGCAATAACAGACAAAGCTGCAAGGTACAAGCCAACATCAGGAGACAGTCTGAGATTGACCTTCATTTTTTCATGTTTGTTGTGTACCCAAGGTGTATCAGATACTATGCTGGATCCTAAGAATACAAACCTGAGTTAAAAAAAAAAAAGTCCCTGCCTTTAAGAATGGTCTAACAGACGGGGTGCCTGGGTGGCTCAGTCGCTTAAGCATCTGACTTCAGCTCAGGTCATGATCTCGTGGTTTGTGGGTTTGAGCCCCGCATTGGGCTCTGTGCTGACAGCTAGCTCAGAGCCTGGAGCCTGATTGATTCTGTATTTCCCTCTCTCTCTGACACTTCCCTGCTCACGCTGTCTCTCTCTCAGAAATAAATTTTAAAAAAAGAAAAAAGAATGATTTTTAAAAAAATTTTTTTTAATGTTTTTTATTTATTTCTAGGAGAGAGAGAGAGAGACAGCATGAGCAGGGGAGAGTCAGAGAGAGGGAGTCACAGACTGAAACAGGCTCCAGGCTCTGAGCTGGCAGTCAGCACAGAGCCTGACGCGGGGCTCGAACCCATGAACCGCGAGATCATGACCCAAGCGAAAGTCGGACGCTTAACCGACTAAGCCACCCAGGCGCCCGAAAAGAATGATTTAACAGAAAAAAAAAAAAAAGATAACTATCAAAACAAACAAATGCCTCGGAGCTTTATCAGAGCAAGATGGAAGAGTAGAATCGAGCCCAAGGGGGCATAGTTGGGAACATACGGTACTATCAGGAGAGGTTTCACAGAGGAGTTGCTGTTTGACTGCATGTTCAATAACGGCCCAGGTAGGAAGGACATTTAAGCAGAAAACAGTCTGAGAAAAGGCCCACGGAGAAGTGCAGAGGCCTGGCCCATTGGGAGAATGAATAGTTTGGTGTGGCCTGAGGTCAAGAGAAGGATTGAAGGGAATGGAAGGGGGTGATTCGGCAGGGGCAAGAGCACTGATGGCACTGAATGGCATCCTACTGTGCTGTTTCCTATACAGCACGGACAGGAACTGAAGGGTTTTAAATAGGAGAAGTGACACAATCGGATTCGAGTTTCAGAAAAATTTCTCTGGCAATATTACAGAGGGTGAATTGCAAGACTATACTACAGAGAAACCAGTTCAGTTCAGAATTGCTGTAATAGTCCCAACAGTCCGAGGGCAAAATGATGAGGATCTGAAACAAAGGGTATAAAGCGAGAGAGAGCAGAATGGTCAGGTATTAAATGCAGGCCACTCTCTTTCATCCTAGGTTGATTGTGGGCAGGTGTTGACACATTACTGCCAAGTAGATGTAGAAGTTCAGGCTCCCCCTTCAGCCTCCATTGACCTATTGTGGGAGGCGAGCCTCGTGGTGGCTAATTTGGGGGATGCAAGTTCAGGCTTTCCCCTCAATAGCCTCTGATACCATTCTGATTAGGAAAGGAGGACCTGTTCCCCAGGGACGGTATGGGATGGACACAAGGGCCTACTTGTCCCCAGGCGGTGGCGAAAGTCTTGGCCCTATGCTAAGCTTCCTCTGTCCCCATCTGGCGTGGGTACGGAGAGGTACCTTGCTACCACAGGTGGAGGTCAGTGCTCCCTGCAGGGTCTCCACTGAGACCACAGAGAGGGGCTGAGGTTGCTGGGTCCTCCATCCCACCTTCTCTGACAGCTCCCCAGCAGTGAGGAGGGGGGGCACGGCTCACCACGGCTGGGCAAATGTGCAAGCCCGGGATCCCCACTCGCTGCTGACTGACTGGGGTGAGAATGAGGCATTTTTCTCATGGCCTCGGTTGGTTATTTTCCAATGCCCTTTTCCTCGTCCTTCGGCTAAGAAAAGCAGATTCTTTTGGCCCTGTAAGATCGTGTTTTTATTGTTTATGCCCATGGGTGTTTCTGGATTGCAGACTTCAACCAGGCCTCTGGGCTTCAGCACCCAGCTGGATACAACCACTGTGTTGTTCCTCACATCCCAAGGTCCCTAGGTTCCTAACTAGTCTGCCTTCTCATATCTACCTTTATTTATTTATTTTTTTAATGCTTTATTTATTTCTAGGAGAGAGAGAGAGACAGCATGAGCAGGGGAGGGTCAGAGAAAGAGGGAGTCACAGACTCTGAAACAGGCTCCAGGCTCTGGGCTGGCAGTCAGCACAGAGCCGGACAGGGGGCTCGAACCCACGAACCGCGAGATCATGACCTAAGCGAAAGTCGGACGTTTAACCAACTAAGCCACCCAGGCGCCCCTCATATCTACCTCTAAAGTCTTCTTATGTTTGCTTTATATATACTATTGAGGGATTTTAGCTGTATAGTGGGAGAAATGGGAAGAAGTACATTTCCTCCATTTTGTCTAGAACCAGAAGTCTGTGACCACACAGTTTTGACCTTTATGGGTTTGGGGTATAGTGTCTTCTCAGTGAACAGCATACTGGTCCACTTGGCACACTGTGGCCTAATGATCAAATTATCGGTAGATCATTTCCACATAAACTGATTTTCTTTATGTTAAAAATGTCACCCAGTATGGTTACAAGGCTGCCCCTGCAGTGTTACTGGAAAGATTTTCCTGAACCTTCTGTGAAAACATCTTTGCCTGATCCTAAACAGAGCCTATCACATCCCATTTAATAAGTGGGCTAGCAGCTTACAGATGGATGCCTCTTTAAGGGTACTAAAAACAGAACTACAACCAAAATCCAAACAGAAAAAGACAAAATAAAACCTAAAGAATAGATAAATCCATAAAACAAATCATTTAGTTCATAAACTGTTCCCTGCTATATTTTTGAAACACAGGACATCTCACAATGCACGTAAAAGAAAAACGTAGGTATTTTATTTGATTCCTAATGGCTTTCACAATTTAGGACTTTTACAATTTTTCACAATTTTTAGCTTTGTTTCACGCCTCTCCCAACATCAGCCCTTCACAAGGTGCTCCCATAATTCTTTCCTCTGCATTTGCCCAAGATAGGCATTCTTCTGCCAGAAATGTATTCACCACCCTGCCCCATCTCAGTTCACCGGCTGAATTTCTGCTCCTTAAAACTGTAAAACAAACCTCCTTGTGCGGAGGGGAGGGGCGGTCACTCTCACATCTGTATGCGCATAGATAAGGCTGCCTTCCTAAGGAGCTGTGGGTCCCTGGAACACAGGGACTGTCATCGCTAGCACTGCCTAGAGGAGCTGACACATAGTAAATGCTCCGTGTTTAGTGAATAAACAGCCTCTTCACTTTCATCTCCTTCCCTTTTTCACTGTCCTACTCTCCGAGAGCAGAGAAGTTTTTCCACCGTCCTTGCTAGTTTTGGTATATCTCTGCCTTCTTCCTTAGTCTTTATTCATTCATTCACATGTCATCATGTTTTTACTGAGTTTGCTGTTTTATAGGCCATCAGTGACCTGCTAGTTGTTAAATGTAGTTGTTTTCCTTTTTTATTTAAATTTTTTTAACATTTATTTATTTTTGAGAGACAGAGACAGATCATGAGCAGGGGAGGGGCAGAGAGAGATAGGGACACACAGAATCGGAAGCAGGCTCCAGGCTCCGAGCTGTCAGCACACAGCCCGACGCAGGGCTTGAACTCACGAACTGTGAGATCATGACCTGAGCCAAAGTCGGATGCTCAACTGACTGAGCCACCCAGGCACCCCAATCTAGTTGTTTTTCTATTCATCATTTCCTCTCTGTTTTTCTATAGCAGAACTCTGATGCCAATCCATGCTTTTGGAAAAGTCTCTCCTACCTACTACACCGTACTTCTCTGATTCTAGTGAGGTTGGCTGGCAGAAATAAGAATATTGCCATAAAGTGCAGCATTGAAAATCCCTCCATTGCGGCATTTCTTTCTTTATCCATTTCAAAAATTTTGAATTCTCTGATCCAGGATACCACATAGCCCAAAATGTAAGGTGAATTCTTTAAAAGAAAAAAAAAATTCCTAGAGAGATTCCAAGCATTTACATTTAGATGACCTTTAAAGATTCTGCCTTAACTTGTAAAGTTTTCATAGATTGAAGCAGCCTCTGGAGAATCCATTATAATCTGTATTACCCTTTCCATACCTAGAATATTCTGTGGTCATTTGCAGTCCAGTGATCTTTTCATTACCATATGCTATTCCCCATACAAAGCATTTCATAATTGTTAGTGGATTATTTTTTTCACATCTCTGTAGAACAGTTTTGTCATTTTTGTTTAATAGTGCATTTATTTATTTTGAAAGAGAGAGCATACGAGTGGAGGGGAGGCAGAGAGAGAGGAGAAAATCCCAAGCAGCGCTCTCTGCACTGAGCCCATGTGGGGCAAATCATTTAGATCATGACCTTAGCCAAAATCAGGTCATGACCTGAGCCAAAATCAAGTCGGCTGCTTTGGGTGCCTGGACGGCTTGAGCCTCAGGCTTCAGCTCAGGTCATGATCTTTTGGTTCGTGAATTTGAGCCTGGTATTGGGCTTTCTGCTGTTGCCATAGAGGCTGCCTTGGATGCTCTGCCCCTCCCCTACTCATTCTCCGCCCCGCTTCTCTCAAAAATAAACATTAAAAAAAAAAAGACTGAGCCACCCAGCCGCTGAACAGTTTAATCATTTAAAGGTGATGTTTAGACTCTTTATAAAGGTGTTTCTGCTCTTGATAAGAGGCTGTTTCTTTAGTGGGTGGGTAGAAAGTTCAATGAGTTTCTTTGACTTTGAACAAGTCAAAGAAAACAGACTCAAGTTAAGTCAGCATATTTTGGTTCTAAAGCCGAGCTTGAGGGACAAAGAGAGAAGTACAGCCACACACTGGAAACAGTCTACTCAGGAGGGTGGACCTGCCTGTGAGCTGTGGAAGGAGCAGGTAGGACAAGGAGGTGCAGTCCCCCGTCTGCTTCTGTGTTTTCATTAGCAGCTCAAATGTAACCTTGGACCTGTCAGTCTGCACACTAATGAGACCATGATGAATCCAATACACTTTGATGATTTTAGTTCAGAAACAGTGAATTCCTTCCTCTCTGCTTATTGGTGGTATCCTATTATAGTGGATCACCACCAGTGGAAACCAAGTAGTAGGTCATATGTACAGCTTCCAGAAATCCACAAAGCATTGCTTTAAAATGTAATTCCTTCCTTTTTTTTTTTTTTAAATAAATAAACTTTATGTCTTAGTACATATGGATTGGGATTTACAGCAAAATTGGTAAGATAGTATAAAGATTTCCCCTGGACCCTGGATTTTTCCTGTTATTAACATCTTTCACTGGTATAGTACGTATGTTACAATTAATGAACCAATTTTGCTACATTACTAGCTAAAGTCCATAGTTTATTTAGATTTCCTTAGGTTTTACCTAACATCCTTTTTCTATTCTCGGATCCCATCCAGGATAATATACTGTATTACATTTCATTGTCATGTCTCTTTGGCTCCTCTTGTCTATGGAAGTTTCTTAGACTTCCCTTGGTATTGATAACTTTGACAACTTTGAGAAGTGCTCATGAAGTATTTTATAGGATGCACCACTACTGAAATTTTTTCTCATAAGACTTGGGTTGTGGGTTTTTAGGAGGAAGACCACAGAGATAATATCATATCAGGGATGCATCCTGCCAACATGGTTTGTAATTAATGATGTTGACCTTGGTCAGCAAGCCAAGACAGTGTCTGTCAGCTTTCTCCACTGTTAAATTACTTTCCCCCTCCCCCCTTATGTACATGACTCCTTGGAAAGAAGTCGCTTATCTACAGCCCCTATGTAAGGAGTGAGGATTATGCTCTACATCCTTGAGGGTGACATAAATAGGTTTGTCTCTTCTTCCCATTTATTAAGGTATTCAATCATGTTTATAACAGTATGGATTTATGGTATTAATTTTATGCTTTGGGTTATAATCCAGTTGTACTTAATTTCCTTTGTTGCTCAAAGTGTTCTAGCCCTGGCCACTGTAATCTCTTCCAGTTGCCTCTTTTGCTCTTTTAACATACCCCCATCAGGATTGGGGGTTTTATTTGTTTTTGTTTGGAGCACTTCCTTACTTTCTGGCACTACAAGATGCTCCAGCTCATCTTGTATTTTTCCTGCTCCAGTCCTAGAATCAGTCATTTCTTCAGGAGCCCTGGTTCTTTTTATTGAAGAATGGTGTTAGGAACCAAGATCTGGGTGAAGGTGTGCTTGTTTCTGACTAGGGTGTTGTTTCTTCTAAAAGGTGTAACAGAGCAAAGGCATTGTATGTATATTCTAGCCTTTGTAAATACATGTGTCTGTAAATATTTCTACCTGTAACCATTTGTGTCTAGATTAAGCTAAACATACTGAAATCTCAAACTCTAGTCCATTGATAACATAACTCACTCTAGGCTCCTCCTCTTATTTGTAAACTCCCCCTCTAACAGTGAGAAATCTAGCTCCTAATATCAGTCATCTGTGTACTTAATTGTTCCGTTCCAATATACATGTATAGTAGTATCAGAACTTTTAACCCAAGAATACAGTGCTCGTGTGTAGTTCCTTTTGCCTCTAGTCTTCGAGGCTCCACTCATTTCCAGAATTATTTAGGTCAGCACCTTTTGCTCTTTCTCCACTTCAGTGAAGTTATTTCATACATCTGTAGTGTAGTTAGATTCTCACACGCAGTCTGCACCTCTTCCTGGGACCCTTGACCTCCTAAATGATTTTTTTAAATTTTCATACTTTAAGGGTCAGTATTTGTGCTAGAAAGCTGTATGGGTTTTGAAAACCATGTGTCATCATGCAATGTCATAAAAAGAGGAGCATCTTTTCGAAGGTTTATTTGCCATCTATCAGTACATTTTCTTTGGTGAGGTGTCTGTTCAGATGTTTTGCTCATTTTTTAGTCGGGTTGGTTATTTTCTTATTGTTGAGTTTTAAGAAATCTTTACATATTTTGGATACTTGCCATTTACCAGATGTGTTTTGCAAATATTTGCTTCTGGCCTATGACTTTTCATTCTCGTAACTGCACCTTTCTGAGAGCAAACATTTTTAATTAATAAAATCTGGCTTATCAACTTCTTCTTTCATGGGTGATGCTAGATTTCATCCTATGTTATCTTCTAGAAGTTTTAGAGTTTTATATTTTATGTTTGGGTCTAAGATCTGTTTTGAAAACTGTAAGATTTATATCTAGATTTTGTTGTTTGTTTTGCATGCGGATGTCAAGTTGTCGAAGTACCATTTGTTGGAAAGATTGTTCTTTCTCCATCTAATTGCCCTTCTTCCTTTTTCAAAGATCAGTAGACTACATTTGTGTGGGTCTATTTCTGGACTTTATATTGTTACATCCATCTACATATCCATTCTTTCACCAATACTACACAATCTTGATTTCTGTTAGCTTTATTGCATGTCTTGAAACTGGGTGGTGTCAGTCCTCCAACTTGTTGATCTTCTCGGCTGGCTTCTTTGGTTGGCTATTCTAGGTCTTTGCCTTTCATAAAAACTTTAGAATCTGTTTGTTAATACCTGTAAACTAACTTACTAGGATTTTGTTTGGGAGTGAGTTGAATCTCCAGATTAAGCTAGGAAAAATTGACCTCTTCCAGTCCATGAATATGAAGTAGCTCTTTTTTTATTTAGATCTTCCATGACTTTTTTCATATAGATCCTATACATTATTTCATTAGATTTTTACATAACTGTTTCATTTTTTGATGCTAATGAGCATGGTACTGTGTTTTTAATTTCAAATTCCACTTGTTCATTGGTGGCATATGAGAAGGCAGTGGGATTTTATGTACTACCTCGTATCTCTCAACCATGCTATAATCCCTTATTAGTTCCAGAAGGGTATTTGGTTATTGTTGATTCTTAGGATTTTTCTACATCGATTAATCATGTCATCTATGTATCTCTTTCTTTCCAATCTGTTTATCTTTTATATTTCCATTTTTAGTCTTATTGTATTGGCTAGTATTTCCATATCATGTTGAATAGAAATGGTGAAAGGAGACATTCTTGCTTTGATTCTGATTTTAGTGGGAAAGCAACTGGTCTCTCACTTAAGTATGATGTTCACTGTAGGTTTTTTGGTAGCTATATATCCGGTTGAAGACATTTCCTTCTATTTCTGGTTTGCTGAGAGTTTTTAATCATAAATTGATTTGGTCAAATACTTTCTCTGCAATTATTGATATGATTGATTATAGTTCTCGTTTTTAGCCTATTGATGTGATGTATTACATTAATTGATTTTCAAATGTTGAACCAGCCTTGCCATACCTGGAATAAATCCATGGTTTTACTGGTTTTATTGGTCATGATGTATAATTTTTTTTATACATTGTTAGATTTGACTTACTAATATTTTGTTGATTTTTTTACATATACATTCATCACAGTTACTGTTTAGTAGTTTTCCTTTCTTGTAAAGTTTTTATCTCATTGTGATATTAGGGCAATGCTGGTCTCTTAGAATGAGTTAAGAAGTGTTTTCTCTGCCTCTGTTTTCTGGAATAGATAGTGAGGATTGGTGTTATTTCTTCCTTAAATGGTTGATTGAGTTAACTAGTGAATCTGTCTGGAACAAGAAGTTGTCAAGCCACTACTCATATCCACTCATCTGTCAGCCTTTCTGACCAGCTCTGTCTCTTTTTCCTTTTTTCCTGGCTTCTTTTGCTTCTTCAGTTTTCATAACCCCTGGTATGGCTGCTGTAGCCCCAACTTAGCTCAAGCATCTACCACCACTTGGTTCAATCTCAAGTAAGTGCCACATTTTCAAGAAAAGGCACACCTACATATAAGATCATATCATCTGCAAACAGAGATAATTTTACTTCTTCCTTCCTTACTTGGATGCCTTTTACTTATTTTTCTTGCCCAATTGCTCTGGCTAGTACTTCCAGTAGTATGATGAATGGAAGTGGTGAAAGCAGGCATCCTTGCCTGCTTAGAGAAAAAGCTTTCAGTCTTTCACCACTGAGTCTGATGTTTACAGTTGTTGTTTTTTTAATTTTTAATGTTTATTTTCGAGAGAGGCAGACAGAGCACGAGTAGGGGATAGTCAGAGAGAGAGAGGAAGACAAAGAATCTGAAGCAGGTTCCAGGCTCTGAGTTGTCAGCACAGAACCTGACATGGGGCTCGAACCCCCGAACAGTGAGATCATGACCTGAGCTAAAGTCAGACACTTAACTGACTGAGCCACCCAGGTGCCCCTACAGTTGATTTTATATATATATATATATAGCTTTTATTATGTCCATGTAGTTTTATTCTGTCCATGTAGTTTCCTTCAATTCCTAGTTTGTTAAGTATTTTTTATCATGAAAGAATGTTAAAATTTGTCAAATGCTTTTTCTGCATCAATTGAGATGATCATGTGTTTTTTTTCCCCTTCGTTCTGTTGCTGTGGTGTATTATATTGATTTTCCTGTGTTGAACCATCTTTGCTTTCTAGTAGTAAATCTTACTAGGTTTGGGGAGGGTTTTTTTTTTTTTTTTTTTAAGTTTATTTATTTTGAGAGAGAGGGAGAGAGAGAATCCCAGATGGCTCTGCACTGTCAGTACAGAGCCCTACACAGGGCTTCAACCCATGGGCCATGAAATCATGACCTGAGCTGAAATCCAGAGTGAGACGTTTAACCGACTGAGCCCCCCACATGTCCCTGGTGTATGATCCTTTTATATGCTTCTGAGTTTGCTTTGATATTATATTGTTGAGGATTTTTGCATCATGCTCATAAGGAATATTGATGCATCCTTTTTATTTTTATTTATTTACTTATTTGTTTATTGTTAGTATCCTTTTTTTTTAATGTTTTATTTATTTCTAAGAGAGAGAGACAATGTGAGCAGGGGACCGTCAGAGAGAGAAGGAGATACAGAATCGGAAGCAGATTCCAGGCTCTGAGCTAGCTGTCAGCACAGAGCCCGATGTGGGGCTCGAACCCACAAGCCATGAGATCATGACCTGAGCCAAAGCTGGACGCTTAACCAACTGAGCCACCCAGGTGCCCCTATTGTTAGTATCTTTATCTGGCTTTAGAAGGCTTACTTCGTAGTCTGAGTTAGAAAGTGTTCCCTCCTCTTCAGTTTTTGGAAAAGTTTGGGAAAGATTGATATTAGTTCTTTAAAGTTTAATAGAATGCAGCAGTGAAGCCATCAAGTCCAGGGCTTTTTTGGGGGAGGAGGGGAGATTTTTTGTTACTGGTTCAGTCTCCGTACTAATTATTGGCCTATTCATATTTTCTGTATCTTTGTGATTTAGTCTTGGTAGGTTTTGTGTTTTTAGGAATCTGTTCCTTTCATATAGATTGTTGGTGTACATTCATACTAATTTTTCATAATCCTTCTTATTTCTGTAGAATCAGTAGTAACGTCCCTACTTTTATCTCTAAGTTTAGTAATTTGAGTCTTTTTTTCTTAGTCTAGCTAAAGGTTTGTCAATTTTGCTGGTCTCTTTGAAGAACCAGATTTTGGTTTCAGTGCTTTGTTTCCTATTTTTCTACTCTCTATTTCATCTCTGCACTAACCATTATTATTTCCGTTCTTTTACTCCCTTTTGGCTTAATTTGTTGTTTTTCTTGTTCCTGAAGTTATAAAGTTAGGTTGTTAATTTGAGATCTTTCTCCTTTTTTAGAGAAAACATTTATAGCTATAAATTTTCCTCTCACTGCTGCTTTTGCTGCGTCCCAGAAGTTTTGGTATACTGTGTTTTCATTTTCACTTAGTCTCTTACGTATTTGCTAATTTCCATTATGATTTCTTCTTTGATCCATTGGTTGTTTAGGAGTGTGTTGTTTAACTTCCACAAACGCATGCATTTTATAGTTTTCCTTTTGTTACTGATACTTAGCCTCATCCCATTATGATGAGAGAAAATACTTCATATGATGTCTATCTCTTAAAATCTATTTAGACTTCATTTGTGGTGTAACATGCGGTCTGTCCTAGAAGATGTCCAGTGAAGCTTTGAGAAGAATGTATATTTTGTGTTGTTGGGTAGAATGTTCTGTTAGACCCAGTTGATTTATTGTGTTGATCAAGTCCTTTGTTTCCTTCTATCTGGTTGTTTTATCCATTATTGAGAATGGGGTGCTGAACTCTCCAATTATGGTAGAGCTGTCTGTTCCTCCCTTCAATTCAACCACTATCTGCTCCAGTATTTTGATGATCTGATACCAGATATACAGATATTTATAATTACTGTGTCTTGCTGTATTGAACCTTTAATTAATATAAATTGTTTGTCTCTCTTTCTGTCTTATAACTTTTTAACTTGAAGTTTATTTTGTGTGATATTATTATAGCCAGTCCTGCTCTCTTTTGGTTACTGTTTGAATGGAGTATCTTTTTCTGTCCTTTTGTTTTCAACCTGTGTGTGTCTTTGGATATAAAGTAAAGTAAGGCTCTTATAGAGAGCATATTGTCGTGTGTGTGTGTGTGTGTGTGTGTGTGTGTGTGTGTGTGTGTGTGTATGTGTTTAATCCATTTTGTCAATCTCTTTGAGGTTTTTTTTTTTTAGTGGAGAGTTTAATCCATTTACATTTAAAATAATTACTGATGAAAAGGGACTTATGTCATTTTACTATTTGTTTTCCCTATGTCTTAGAGCTTCTTTGTCCCTCATTGCCTGCATTCCTCTTTCCCTTTGTGTTTAGCTGGGTTGTTGTTGTTGTTGTTGTTTGTTTGTTTTGTATTGAAACATTTTAATTCCTTTCCCATTTCCTTCTGCTTATATTCTATGGCTCTTTCTTTGTGGGCTATGGGGATTGCATCTAATATCCTAAAGATATAACAGTAATTTAAAGTTATTCTTGCATCTTTCCCTGGGACTATGTGGTTACTTTCTAATTTCCACCCATCTGTTGTTGCTTTTGAATCTTCCAGTCTTTAATGTCTGTCTCCCAAAAGGGGAAAAAGAGAAAAGTGGAAGGGGTAGGGGGCCACTGGCCATTTATATCCCCTGGAAGTCCCTTCAGCAGGAAGGGGAGGGGCACCGATGGCTGCCACTGTATCTGATTAGAAGGAGCAGGCAACAGAGAACAGGTCTCCAGTGTTTGGAGGACAGGGTCCTTACTGCCCACGCTGTCTCCTACAGGCTGCGTGCAAGCTGTCCCAGGAACAGGTCACAGTTGCCTGCTGTGAGGGTGTGCCCTGGGGGGTGGGTAGCTACCACCATCCAAGTTGAAATTGGCTGAAATTAACCATACTTTACAGTCCAAACCTTTCCTTGAAAGTTGCCAGCCTTCACTAGACTCCAGAGTTCCAAAATAGTTACATCAGACAGATTCTGCCAGTACAATTTTTGTCTGGGTGAGAAGAAGGATCTTTCTTTTTAAAGACTTATTTATTTATTTAAGTAATCTCTCCACCCATTGTGGGGCTTGAACTCAACCCTGAGATCAAGAGTTGCATGCTCTTCTGACCGAGCAAGACAGATGCCTTTTTAAAATTTTTATGAAAGATTTTTCTTTTCAAGTGATCTGTACATCCAACATGGGGCTTGAACTCACAACCCCGAAGTCAAGAGTCATAAATTCTACCAACTGAGCCTGCTGGGCACCCCGTGGGTGGGAAGAAGGATTCCTGATGCTTCTTCTACTCCACCATCTACTCAGAATCTTGTACTTATGTATTTTGAAATTTATACCTAGTTTAAAGTTAATCAATGTCACCATCCTCCTTCAGCACAATACAAGGTCTTCCCAGTACTCTTTTGTGCAGTTAATGCTTGTGTTGATGGATCCATGTAAATCCCACTCTCTCTAGATTCCCCTTTGTTTCTTGCATCCATTCTTTCTGCTGGGTGCAATGTCCTTTTCGCTTAGAGTAGTAAACTCAGTCTTTGTCCCCCCTGAAATGTCTTTATTTTACTTCCTCTCATGAGCATTAGATTATCAGAGTGGATAACTCTAAGTGAAGGTATTTCCTCCTAACATTTTACAGATATTATTCTTTTGTCTTCCAGCATCATTTTCTAGAACTGTTCATCGCTGATGAGCTGTCTGGGTGTCATTCCTTAGTTTGATGTCTGCTGATAAACTTAACAACCAATAACAGTTATTAAGTTCACTTTGATAATGCTACACCTGCATTAATTCATTTAATTCTTATAAAAATATGATGTGTTATAAATATTATTTTTCCAGATAAAGGAGAAACCTCAGGCTAAGAGAATACAAGCAGAGTTAGAATCCAGTCCCAAATGTTTCAAAATACAAAGCCTACTTTGACCATGACATCATGCCGTCTCTCAAATGCTACTGAGCCGTCACAAGATAGGGAAACAGAGGCAGATATCCATTGAAAACCACACAGGTCGCCTCCCAGCTTGCCGAGAAGCAGTCCCGGGGACCTCCTTCAAGGCCAGCTCTGGGAAAGCTTTTGCCAGATTTGAGGCCTTCTGCAAAATTCAGTATTGATCATGGAGGCCTTTCTTTTAGACAGATAAACTTGCAGTCTGTAGAGGGAGGGAAGGAAGAGGCGTCACCTCCCCGAGCCCTCCTCTCTTGGAGGAGGAAGGGACTCGTGTGTCTCCATTTAGGTTTTGTGCAGTGTTTTCCTAACAAAACCTCCTGACAGAATATTTTGCCTCCTGTGATACATGTGGAGCTCATGCTTGTGAGAGGCCTGGTTGCTCCCAGTAATTACATGCAGAGAAATGTCAGAGAAAACTGGCATTTTGGTGACCTGGCTGAGAGGACTTAGTTCTATTCCAACAAAACTGTAGATTAAGATAGAAATTCCAGAAATTGAGTTTCCAGATTTAAAAGCTTTTTAATTGCACTTGGATGTATCTAGAATTTAGTCGCATTGTTGTAGTCTTGCTTCTCAAAGTGGTTCCATGAGAATTCCACTTGTCACCAGCAAACCCAGGAAAAGGAGGTGACTCTGCTCGGGACTCCGCTGTCGCAGGGGGTCAGGTGCACTGGGGAGTCTGTGTGACCTGTGCCTCCTCTCACCCACAGAACAAACGATGCAGTCATTGCTAGGATAGTCAAGAACAAAATCCATGAATCTGGGAAGTTCAAGAAGTACTACTTTGCACTCTTGATCTGTGTTCCCGGATCAAGAAAATAGCTGATTCTGGGGCACCTGAGGGGCTCCATCAGTTAAGTTCCAGCTCTTGATCTCAGCTCACGTCATGATTTCACGGCTCATGGGTTTGAGCCCTGCATCAGGCTCTGCACTGATAATGTGGGGGCTGCTTCGGATTCTCTTTCTCCCTCTCTCTCTGCCCCTCCCTCTCTTAATAAACAAACAAACAAACAAAAAGAACCAACACTAAGATCATATAAGAGCCCTCCTTAGGAGTGTGAAAATTCAAATGAAATGTAGGAGTCTTTTTTTGTCGTTAGTGTTCTTTTTTATTTTTGTATTTTTCTACTTCATCCATTGTACGTGAACTTTGAGTTCCGGCTGTAATTTTACCCAAAGACAGGGCTGATCGTTGCCCTCAGCTTTTAAGAGGTGATTTTCAAGCTCTTGCAATGAATGTCCTGTCTGGTCAGAGTGTCTTTGTTTATCTGGGGGCCTCAGGTCACACTAGGGAGTCTACACTAGGCATGTGATTTAGAGTGGAGGCTTTGGACTACACTCTGTTTGCTTGACCTTCAGAGGAGCCGGAAACTAAAGTCAACGACTCAGCAATCGGCTGAGTAGGTGACTGAGCCCTGGGAGAACTCTGGACCTCAAGGCTCAAGTGAGCTTCCTAGCTTGGCAGCGCTCCATGCCTATTCTCACACATCATTGATGGGTGCCATTAGCTCTGACCACTACTCAAGTGACAGAGGACAACTGGAAGCTCCCGGCTTGGAACTTCCCTCAACCATGTCCCATGTGCCTCTTCCTTAGGCTGATTTTCATCTGTGTCCTTATGCTGTAGTAAACCATACTGAGTATTCAGTGTTCAGTGACTTCTGTGGGTCCTCCTAGTGAATAGTCACACTGAAGGTGGTCTTGGGAACCCCTACATTTATAATTGGTGACAAAAGTGGGGGTGGTCTGGGGGACTCCTGAACTTTGTTGTGGTATATCTGTTTTCAAAGCCCAGCCTCACCATTTCTCATTTTCTTATCTGAAAAAAATAGTGGTAACTCTGTTTACAGGGTTATTGTGATGGCTGAGTTAAGTGACAGATACGAAGCTTCTGGAATGGGACCTCGCCTGTTACAGGCTTCTAATAAAGCCTCTTTCCTAAAGGTGCTGATCATTTGACTTTTCCATAAAGAATACTACAGTAGCATGTGGAAGAATATTTGCAAAGACTATTTCCAGTGGTCTCCAATCGTGATATTAATAAATAGCTCTTGACTTACTCTTTTTCAACTCATGCAGGACTTCCTCCTTATTTTTATTTATTTTTTTATTTTTTTTCTTCCTCCCTATTTTTAGTTCTTAGATATGTAGAAATACGATGGCTTTGAGTGATTAGAACTTTCCCAGTTGCTACAGAGTATTTATCATTTAAAAGCTGGAATCACTTCAGCACATCATGGTTGAGAGGCATGAGATTGACAGGCCAAGTGGTAAGAATTTTCGTCTGTGACATTTGGAGTTTGAAGTAGCTGTGGATCCTCTATACAGACTTTCTGTGTGGAAGATACTGTGAAACTAATGGGAAGTCAGTTTTCATCTATAAAAAAAGTAGCAATGTGCTCACCTATACTGCCTGTACTATTAGGAACCAGTTAAGATAATGGGAAGAATATCTCTCACTATGGCAGTTTTATTTGTTTAATTAATATTTTGCCAGAAGGGACGAAGGCTGTGTAAATAAAACAGAACCAATCAAAGGCAGAGCAGGCTGACTTGAGAGGTCTGCATATAAATCTCATGGTTCCCCTGCATTAGCCTTGGAACAGACAGCCTCTATTATGCTGTACTTGGGTAGAGGAATCATTAATAGACAGCAGGCTTCTCCTCAGTGTGCTCATTGTTGAGACTGCGCTGAGGAAGGTTGAAGGACATGAAGAATTTGGGATATACAGATTATTTTCTTTAGCTTTTAGATCGGTTAAAAGAGGGAGTTAACTTAGAAATATTATACTTGAATAAATCCAAGGGTGAGAACAATCTCTTTGCACTCCAAAATACTTGAAAGATACAATGGTTATTATTAGTTCTGTTATTTTTCCAGTTCCACAGCTAACAGTGTGCGATCATATAATGACCATAGGCTCTTGAACACCCACAAATGTGAAATGTGGCTCTGTCTACTTACAGAGGGTGGGGCCTTTGACAGATTTGTTACTTAGCTTTTTCATCTTTGTTTTTCTTTTAACATTTACTGTTGAGATGGAGGGAGGGAGGGAGAGAGAGAGAGGGGGAGGAAAGAGAGAGAATGTGTGCTTACACAAGTGGGGAGGGGCAGAGGGAGACAGAAGATCCCAAGCAGGCTCCACGCTGTGAGCACAGAGCCCAGTGTGGGACTTGAACTCACAGACCGTGAGATCATGACCTGAACTGAAACCAAGAGTCTGGCCCCTTACCCAACTGAGCCACCCAGGCACCCCTATTTATTTTTTTAAGTAGACTCCACACCCATCATGGGGCTTGAACTCACGAGTGACCAGGAGTCACATGCTGTACCAACTGAGCTACCCAGGCGCACCCCACCCATTTTAAAGATGGGCCTCCAACCACATAAGTTTTGTTGAGTGCATTATATCTGCTAGAGAAGCAAACAGAGTGCTTAGTGCACAGGAGGGTGCTTCCTGAGTAGTGGTTGCTTCCATCATCGCACAGGTCTTCCCCTTTCCCCCACCCTATTTTGTTGGCTCGGCTTGTTAATATACTCTTCCCTTGCTTCGGTAGATTGCTCACTAATATTTTTTTTTTTTTTTATGTTTTTATTTATTTCTAGGAGAGAGAGAGAGACAGCGTGAACAGGGGAGGGTCAGAGAGAGAGGGAGTCACAGACTGAAACAGGCTCCAGGCTCTGAGCTGGCAGTCAGCACAGAGCCCGACGCGAGGCTCGAACCCACGAACTGCGAGATCATGACCCAAGTGAAAGTCGGACGCTTAACCGACTAAGCCACCCAGGCGCCCCTGCTCACTACTATTTTTAATTTTGTTCCTTAGTTTTATCAGAATTCCATATAGTTTAAGAAGTCAGAGTTTATTATCAAATTCAGCAGCTCCTTGTATTTTCCTCAAACATACCTCCTTTCCCTCCTCTCAACCAACAGCCCCTTTCCGCTTTTGGTTGATTACTTAGGGATTTGTCTTCACCTCTCTAAATAACATACTTAATATTGCTGCTATTCATGTTTTTTCTTGTTGTCTCTTTATATATACTGTGGAGGATGAGGTGAAGCTCTCCCCTACCTTTGCTCATCTTGCCCTCTCCTGCTCTCCCACCCTTGCAATGTACGTATACAGTAGTTGTAGGCGTTGTTTGACCACATGGACACGGTTCACTGCTGAGCAGTGCAGTCTCCTATGATTGCTGTTTGTATCCAGGATACGTTTTGCTTTCCTTGGTGTTATTATTTATCTTATTTTTTTCTTTGTCCAGACGTCTGTATTCTTTAGCTAAATCAGCTCTCAAACTCTCTGCCACCTGTATCTCCTCTCAGACTTTCAGATGCTGTGAGGTTCTATCGTGTTCATCTTTTTAAAGGAGTCTCTCCAGAGACAAAATGCTGCTGCGGGGGGCATCCGGGGGGCTCAGTCGGTTAAGCGTCCGACTCTTGGTTTCAGCTCAGGTCATGATCTCACGGTTCATGAGTTCGAGCCCCGCATTGGGCTCTGTGCTGATAGCATAGAGCCTGCTTGGGGTTCTCTCTATCTCCTCTCTGCCCCTCCTCTGCTTTCTCTCACTTTCTCAAAATAAATAGAGAAAATAATAAACACCTCTTTATTAGAGAGAGAGAGAGGAAGAGAGAGGGAGGGAGGGAGGGAGGAAGGAAGGAAGGAAGGAAGGAAGGAAGGAAGGAAGGAAGGAAGGCAGGCAGGCAGGCAGGCAGGCAGCCAGCCAGGCAGCCAGGCTGCTAAGGACGAATCCGTGGGGCCTGATGTCTCATGGATGTGAGGGGCCAGGGAAGGGAGGGGCACCTTTGACTCTGAGATCTGAGGCTCTGTACTCAGGGATGACTGACTGTTTTCCTGGGCAGCAGAGAACATTCGCGAGCAGTCTGTCTTGGGAGAGAAACTGATGGGGAGATGTGGATTTTGTATCTTGGGTTGTAGAGTTCAGAGAGGCCCCTGGGGCACCATTTCAAAGAAAGGTCATATTAGAAGAAAATTTCTCATGATTCATAGGTAGACAACTTTTCCATTTATTTGATAATTTTTGTCCACCAGAAACCTCTTAGCTGTTAGGTAAAAGAAAATCATATGTCCTTGAAATCCAACATATTTTAATAGTATTCTGAATCCAGGAAACTACATTTTCCATATTTTTCTGAGCTAGAACCCAAAATTGTTACTTCCTTGGATTTATAATCAGAGTTTTTGAGAAGGTAGCAGCTTAACAAAATGATTTGTCCATTTATAAATCAAGTATCATGTATTATCTGCTTACACAAATGAGTGCCAAATAGATGCTTTGAGTCAAAAGCCTTCACGGTTCAATTAGTAATTCTTTCAGAGCTTTCGTCAGTTTATTTCCTGTTTCCTTCATTTCTGGTCATTATTCTACAGGGACTTTTGAGAAGCGATTTTCTTAAAAGAGTACAAATTGGATTATTTCCCCTTTATTGAATTGAAATTCTTAACAGGGCTTTCCGCTAATGAGATATTGTATCCATGTTAGGTTAAACAGGCCAGTTTGAATCATTTCGTTGGTGTTTCAGAATTAGAAGTCATTGATTAAAAGCCTCACTAATAACTCCAAGCCAAGTTTAATAATAAAATGGATTCCACTAGGTGCCACTAACACAACCAAGAAAATTCATAACAAATCAAAAGTGGCAACAACAGGAATTACAATTAGCTTCTCCATTAACGCATGATAATGTCAAAAAAAATGTAATTAACCTTCTTTTAGTGAGACTGCTGACGATAAACTTGACTTTGAATTCCAGGATGTGTTTTTTTTTTCTTTTCAAATTTTTATTTAAATTCTAGTTCATATACAGTGCAGTATGGTTTCAGGAGTAGAATTCAGTGATCGATCACTTACATACAACACCCAGTGCCCATCC
The DNA here is from genome assembly GCA_017311185.1 of Proteles cristata cristata. Lineage (NCBI taxonomy): Eukaryota > Metazoa > Chordata > Mammalia > Carnivora > Hyaenidae > Proteles > Proteles cristata. The sequence goes on from JAESUZ010005300.1 coordinate 1,046,693, forward strand.
CAAGTGCCCTCCTCAATGCCCATCACACAGCTAGCCTGCCCCCCCCTTCCCACCTCCTACCATTGACCCTCAGTTTGTTCTCTGGCGTTAAGAGTCTCTTGTGGTTTGCTCAGGATATCTTCTGTCTTCAGCCGTTGGGCCGTCCAAGTCCAGCCTGGCAGCAGCCCCAGGGGAAAAGAAACTCATTCCACTTTGATACGGAAACCATATCTGGAGCATGAAAGAATTTTCTATAACTTGATAGGGAGAAAGAGAGCAGGCTTATTTTTGAATGTTTAAAACATTTATTTGCTATTTTTAAGGATGTTCACGTTTCTGACCTGACTATGCTTTTTCTTCTCAGTTTAAGATTGATGGAGAATGGTGGACGTGGATTGATTATAACCGCTTCCAGGAGCTCGTGCAGGAATATGAAGACAGCGGTGGATCAGCAGATTTCAGCGCAAAGGATTATATGGCCAAAACCCCTCACTGGGCATTATTTGGTGCCAGTGAAAGAGGCTTTGATCCCAAGGACACAAGATATCAGAGAAAGAACAAGTCAAAGGATATTTCCGGATGTTGAGATTATCTGACTGTATTAGGCTACTGATGGACAAGAACTCCCGGCCCCAGAAGGTTCTCACGCTCCACTGTGGGTTTTTCCAAGGACACATTACATGATTTGTGTTTCACGTAGGGGAGGCTGGAAGGCTGCACACGGGGCCGCAAGTTCTGTCCTGGGGTTGAAGAGGCGGCATCCACACTCTGAGTGCCTGGGACTCAGCCTCACATTTCTTTTCACAGCACAGTCCCTTTTGTGATTTTACTTCTGAGAGGAACATCATTGCCAGGGAAGCACACGGCCATTAGAATTTAACTGGCGGTTTTGAATTATATCTTGTAAGACTCCCAAGAGTGCTATTCCTGAGGGTGTTACAAGGGATGAATGTCCGTTCCTCTTCCCTTCACGGGCTGTTGGCCTTTGTGGACTGTACTACCCCAAGGTAAGTAGATCTGCTCCCTCCGAGACCTCCATCCCTTCTTTAGATCTTAAGATAACACCTCCCAGAAGCCATTTAAGTTGTCACAATTCTCAATTATTTTTAAATACTGCATAGATTAAAGTTTCACTTAGTGCCAAGCCTTTACGAACTTGCATTGGATCTGAATGTCCTAGATCTCACTCCGTTCTCACACAGGTTGCCATAGAAGGTATTTGTGGGCCACGCCAGTGTGAAAGCGCTCTTCTGGAAGAGTGGCCCTGTGATGTCATCAATTAGTCTCACAGACAGACTTTGAGTGCAGTTTGCTTTTTGTTCAAAAAGTCAGTGGTCAAGCCCCTGGCCTTATATACAGAGTAGGTGCCCACCTTCTTTTCCCTCTTGTATCCCGAGCTACTTTACACAATCTGTTCTTCAGGTTCAAGTTTTGTCTAATCAAAAACATCGAATACCCAATCGTTTTTTTTAAAATATCATAGTTATTTTTTAAAAATTCCTTTATCCTAAAATTTTAATTAATAAAATCTTTTTGGAAAGACTAGAGTTTTCTTTTGAGTGTTTCTTTTAATGATGCTTCTAGGGGCATCTGGGTGGCTCAGTCAGTTAAGCGTCCGACTTCGGCTCAGGTCGTGATCTCATGGTTCATGGGCTCCAGCTCCACGTCAGGCTCTGTGCCGACAGCTCAGAGCCTGGAACCTGCTTTGGAGTCTTTATCTCTGACTCTCTCTGCCCCTCCCCTGCTCACATTGTCTCTCTCTCTCAGAAATAAATAAGACATTAAAAAATATTTTTTTAATAAAAAAAAAAATAAAGACGCTCTAGTCCCATGGGGCTAAGCCCGATCAGATCGACCTCCTCCTGTATTCCGGCTGTCTTGTCACACCCTCCATTTTCTGCTGAAGTAAAATTCATACATAATGTAACCTTCCTACTCACCCAGTTGAAAACTAGGCTCTAATTATTTCTTTTTTTTTAATTTTTTTAATGTTTTATTTATTTCTAGGAGAGAGAGAGAGACAGCATGAGCAGGGGAGGGTCAGAGAGAGAGAGGGAGTCACAGACTCTGAAACAGGCTCCAGGCTCTGAGCTGGCAGTCAGCACAGAGCCCGACGCGGGGCTCGAACCCATGAACCGCGAGATCATGACCTAAGCGAAAGTCGGATGCTTAACCGACTAAGCCACCCAGGCGCCCCTAATTATTTCTAAGTGGTAGAGCCAGAAGACTTCTCTCTGCTGTGACATGAGATGGGAGAGTTGCCGAGTATCACAGAAATCCTTTGTCCTTTCTTGAACCCACCTCATCTTCAGGCCTGTGTTTGGTCTCCTGTCCTGGTAACTGATGAGATGGACAAGGGACAGGAGTGGTGCAGGTCAGTGAGGCAAGATCTCCCTGAAACCCAGATGGGTTTGTGTGCATTGAATTGAGGCGCAGAGACACTGTAAAGTAGAATGAAGTGTTCAAAAGCAAGAGCTCGAGCTGAGTGGGGAGGCTGGGGGCAGACCATGCGGGGCCTTGGACCACCCTAAACCTTTTATCAACCACAGCAAGGACTTTAGGGAACCCGCTTTCTCTCTAAAACGAAGACACAGGCAAAGTGACTAAAATTCGTGAATTTTAGAATTTTGGCAAGGAACCAAAAATCATCTGTTAAGAGAAGCTAGTGAACCTCAATAAAACAAACTTGGCTTCTCATCAGAAACCGTGGAGGCTGGAAGACGATGGCCAAGGTGCCAAAAGAAAAGGCTTTCTATCAGCACTTCTTTGTCTGAATCCTCCTTCACAAATAAAGGAGAAATTCAGACATTTCTAGGTCAACAAAAAGTGAGAGAATTCACATGCAGACCTACCCTACAAGGAGTACTGACGGGAGCCCTTCAGGCTTTGATGGAAAGTACACTAAACTCTAATGCAAAACCACCCAAAGAAGAAAGGAGCACTGGCAAAAGTAGTTTCACAGGTTTTATCAACATATCTTGGTACCTCCTATTTTAAAAAACAAGTGCCTAAAGCAATCATTACAGAACCGTGTTGATGGACTTACAGTGTGTAAAGATGTAATTTGTATGACAGTAGTAGCTCAAGGGAGTAGAGGGCAAGGGAACGTAGGCATATTGGAGCAACTATTGACTGCCTACTGGTCAAATTAAGTTAGTGTGAATCCAAGTAGATTGTTCCCAAGAGCAGCCACTAAGAGAATAAATCTTTAAAATGTGGTAAAAGGATATGATTCTGTTCCCAGTCCGTATATGTGGGCTTTTCCCCAGGCCAAGCACGTCTGCCACACCAGCAGGGTCTCCTACAAATCACTAAATCCTGACACCGTCTGCAGAGAGAGCATGGGAGGTGACCACAGGTTAAGGGCTCAGTCTCACAGGGCTACACACCGTCCCCTTCAGATGCCAGTAGCCAGCCTAGGTCGTCACCTGGGCTTCTGACCCACGGCTATAGAATGGGAGGTTCTCACAACCCCCTCTTTAGGTTTGATTAATTTGCTAGAGCAGCTCACAGAACTGAGAAATGTTTTACTTACTAGATTACTGGCTCATTATAAAAGGAAAATAACTCCGGCAAATCCACGTGGAAGAGATGCACAGGGCAAGATACGGGGAAAGGGTGCAGATCTTCCGTGCCTTCTCTGAGCACTCCACTTTACCATTACCAACATGTGTTTGCCAGTCCCCAAGCTCTCTGAACCCTGACCTTTTGAGCTTTTACAGAGGCTGTATTCCATAGGCACATGGAATAATCATTGGTGTAATTAATTTAATCATTGGCTGTTGGGGATTGAGCTCCAACTCTAGCCCCTCTCCACTCCCCAGAGGTTCTGAGGGTGAGAATAAAAGTTTCAGTTCTCTAATCAAATGGTCGGTTATCCTGGCAGCCAGCCATGTTGCCTAGGGGGTTCCCAAAAGTCACTTCATTAATATAACAAAAGACATCTTTTCTGCTCTCATCACTTAGGAAATTTCAAGGGTTTTAGGAGCTCTGTGTCAGGAACAGGGACAAAGACCAAGTACGTATTTATTATAAATCACAGCATCACAAACAGCAAGGGAACTGAAAAGGTACACTAGAAAATAACACAAAGTAAGGCAGTAAGGAAGAGAACAAAGACCTAAGACACTCAAAACACAAATAGTAAAAATGTCAGCCATACATCCTACCAGTAAGTATATTATGTAAATACATTAAATACCCCCAATCAAGAGAGAGAGATGGCATAATGGATTTATGTATTTATTTAAAAATTTTTAATGCTTATTTATTTTTGAGAGAGCACAAGTGAGGGAACAGGCAGAGAGAGAGGGAGACACAGTCCAAAGCAGGTTCCAGGCTCCAAGCTGTCATCTCAGAGCCTGACATAGGCTTGAACCCACAAACTGAGATCATGACCTGAGCCAAAGTTGGATGCTTACCCAACTGAGCTACCAGGTGCCCCTAAAATGGATTTTTAAAATCCAATTATATGTTATCTATAAGAAACTCATGTCAGATTAAAGCCTAAAAAAGATGGGAAAAGATGTATCATGGAAGCAGTAACCAAAAGAGCTAGAGTGGCTATACAAGTATCAAAAAAATAGACTTTAAGACAAAAAAATTGTTAACCAGGGAGGAAAAAGGACATTTTATAATGCTAAGTTATAACTGAATTAGAATTATTTGTAATTTAATCTCACTAGAAAGATGTAATGATTATAAACATATATGCACCTAACAACAGAGTCCCAGAGCCTCAAAACACATAAAGCAAAACCTGACAGAACTGAAGGGAGAAACAATTCAATAATGACTGGAGACTTACATTACTTTGACCAATGGTCAGAAGAACTAGGCAGATGATCACCAAGGACACAGAAGATCTGAGCAACACTATAAACCAACTATACCTACCACGTCTCCAGAGAGCACTCCACCCAACAACACTTTAGCCTCAGACACATGGAACATTCTTCAGCATAGACCATTTGTTAGATTGTAAAACAAGTTTCAATAAATTTAAAAAGGTTGAAATTACACATAGTATGTTTTGTGACCAATGGAATGAAATTAGAAATAAACAAAAGAAAATTTGGGAAATTCACAATACGTAGAAATTAACCAACATCCCGAAAAACCAGTGGGTCAAAGAAGAAATCAAGAGGAAAATTAGAAAAAGCTTTCAGATCATTGAAAATTAAAACAACATATGAAAACTTACTGAATGCTGCTAATGTACCCTTTAAAGGGAAATTTATAGTGTAAATGCCTACATTATAAAGAAGATCTATCAAATCAATAACATAACCTTCTTTCTTAAGAAACTAGAAGAACAATTAAGCCCAAAGCAAGCAAAAGGAAGAAAATAATAAATGTTACAGCAGAAATAATGAATGGAAGGAAAGGAAAACAATAGAAAAAATTAATAAAACTAACTTGGTTCTTGAAAAAAAATCCAAATTGATTAACCTTTAGCTGGATTCACCCAGAAAAATGAAGATGGGAATAACTAAATTCATCAATGCACAGCCTGTGAATATAAAATTGTGAAAACTATACCCTTTATTCATTTTTTTATATGAGTATGGACGACATACAATATTGGCTTTAGATATGCAACATAGTGATTCAACATCTCTATACCTTATGCTGTGCTCACTAACAGTGTAGCTGCCACTATACAACGCCATTACAGCACCATTGACTATGTCCCCTGCTGTGCCTTTTATTCTGATGACTTACTCATTCCAGAACCAGAAGCCTGTATCTCTCACGTCCCTTCCCTCTGGTGAAATTAGAACAAACATCAGTTTGTTCTCTGTATGTATAGATGTGACTCTGCTTTATGTTTCTTTATTCATTTGGAGTTTTTTTTAGATTCCACATGGATATAAAATCATATGGTATTTGTCTTTCTGTGACTTATTTCACTTAGCATAATAATACTCTCTAGGTCCATCCATGTTGTTGCAAATGGCAGCATCTCATCCTTTTTGTGGCTGTGTAATATTCCATTCCATCTCTCTCTCTCTCTCTCTCTCTCTCTCTCCATCCACCCAACCACCCATCCACCCATCCATGCATCCATGCATCCATGCATCCATCCATCCCACATCTTCTTTATCCATTCTTCCATAGATGGACACTCGGGCTATTTCCATTATCTTGGCTTTGTAAATACTTAGAGTAAACATAGGGGTGCACCTATCTTTTCAAATTACAGTTTTCATTTTCTTTGGGTTAATAATACAGTATATACCATTCACTTTACGTGGGTGAATTTTATGATATGTAAAATATATCTCAATAAAGCTATTTTAAAAAAGCAAAGAGCAAACAAACCCTGGATGTTTATTAAAACTAATATAGCATCAGAGAAGCCTCATAAATCAATGGGAATCAATGGGAATTTGGGAGAAAAAATAATTTCGTTCTATTCTTTATACTAAATACTAGGAAGAATCAAATGAAACAAAAGGCTCTGAAGAAACCTTAGGTAAAAAGGGCCTTTCTCGGTCAGGGGCTCCCAAACATTCTCATCCATCAGAGTCACCTGGAGGGCTTGTTACAACAGAGATTCTGGGTCCCATCCCATAGTTTCTGATATTGTAGTTACACAGTAGAGAGCGATGTGCTAACAGGTTTCTGGTTACACAAATGCTAAGAGAGCACATACTTTCAGAACCTCTTACAGATATAAAAACAGTGTAAGAACTCATAAAGCAAAGCTCAACAGCTTTGCAGAATATGTTTAAGCATCTAACAATATCAAACATCACAAACTAAAAAGGCATAAATTGGGAAAAACAATTTGCATGAAATACCGATTGACCCATCCTTACTCTAAAATCTCATTATTCCATTTAAAAACATTTTTTTAATGTATATTGTTATTGAGGCAGAGAGAAACACAGCATGAGTGGGGGAGGGGCAGAGAGAGAGGGAGACACAGAATCCGAAACAGGCTCCAGGCTCTGAGTTGTCAGAACAGAGCCTGACGCGGGGCTCCAACCTACGAACTGTGAGATCATGACCTGAGCCAAAGCTGGACGCTCAACCGACTGAGCCACCCAGGTGTCCCTCATCATTCCATTTTTAAAATGTTAAGACATGACTGGTTAAATAAGCAAAGGCCATGCAACATAAATTTTCATCCACGAGGAGCTACAGTAGTCACAAAATATGAACAACTTTTCACTTTCAGCAAAGAGATGCAATTTTTTTTTTATCAGATTAGCAAAATTTCTATATCCTATTAAGGTGGACTGCAGGTGTTCCAAAAGCATTTTGGCAAGGCATACCAAAAACCTTGATTTTTGAAAAAGGAAATGATTTAAAAAGAAAAATAGTTTTAAGTTTAAAGATACTTATTATAGATAGCATTTTATAATAGCAAAACTCAGGAAACCTAAATGTAAAATATGATAGGCACTTAATATTTCTTGAAAGAATGGCAAAGTTGTATTACACCACATTGTCTAGCTATTTCATTCTTTCAACAAATGTCTGTTAGATGCTGATTGTGTTCTAGCTGCTGAGGATTCACTGGGAAGTAAAAGAAAAAGAGGGAACATCATTCTTATCATGAGGATGCTGACATTCACCAAAGACAAAGTGTCGGACAATAGATGTGAGTCACCAAACACACCACGGCAAGTGCTACTGAGAGGGACGGATCTTGATGTGAGTGAGTCAACGGGGAGGTTTCCTCGTCAGGGAGATGTGTCCTGGGACTATAAGAGTCCCCATTCCAGGGGTGGGGTCAGGGGAAAGCATCTGCAGGTGGAGGATGCGGCACATTTGAAGGCTGTGTGGCAGAGGGTCACAGACACCTGAGTAGCTGCAGGAAGCCCATGGAGGCTGGAGGATGCTGCAGAAGGCGGGGTGGGGGTGGGTGGGGGGAAGGGCCAAGCCACTTAGGGAAACCAGGGGAACATAATGGGTGATGACTCAGGGGGATGTAGATCAGGCCTAAGAGCAATGGTGCAAAGGGACAACGTGATTAGATTTGCATGTTAATAAGCACTCTAGCTGTGGGTTGCCAAATGGCTTGGAGAGACTTACAGGGAGATGAGTTGGTAGGTGTTCCCAGGGAATGGCTTGGGTGGTGGCATTTATGCAGTGCACACCCTTACATGCTGACCCTGACGGTGGTGGGAATGGAGAGCAACGGGTAGATTTGAAGAAGACCTTGGAAAGTAACACGGATTTGGCCACAAATTGGATAGATTGGGGGGGAGGGGGTCAAGAAATGTCCAGGATGACTCCTGGGTTTCTGGCATGGGGACAGGATGGATGACGGTGTCATTCTTCAGGCTGCTTAATCCTGGCAGAGGGCCAGGGGGCGATCCTGGGTCCTTTGTGGACACACAGGCTTGACTTCTGTTAAAAAGAAAATCACAGCCCCCAAATGGTATTACTTGGGCTAGGCCAAGTCACCAAACCAGGGCTTAATCCTTCACCCACTTGCAGTCTCAACCTCCCCCAGAAATGTGAAGTCTTAACCTCTCCACTGGGGATTTTCTGGAGAAGCACCAGTGAGGTCATCTATCACATGGTTCTTCTCCATCCCCAAAGGAAGATGAGGTCACCTGCATATTAAGTCTCCATGCACTTCCCCCTAAGGGAAGGTGCTCTTGCCTGAAACAACCCTTTCTTTTCTTGTGTGTATAACTTTCTTGCCCCACCCTCCTTCCTATAAAAACGTTCCATTTTGCACAACTCCATGGAGCACCAATCTGTCTGCTAGGTGGGATGCTTCCTGATTTCATGGATCGTTCAATAAAGGCAAAGAGCTCTTCCATTTAACTTAGTTCAATTTTGCATCTTAACACCGTCTAGGGAAAGGCTGAGGCAGTGGTCAGGCATCTAGATCTCAGGGGAGGGGGGAACGTGCAAATCACCATCTTAAGTTATAATCAAAGCCTCGAGGAGACCTGAGATCATCTAGGGACACAGAACGCAATGCAAAGAGGCACAGCTCTGCTCATGAAGCTCCGGTGGGTAGCGGTGGGACAGAAAAAGAAAGGTCAACTGACTGGAGAGTCAGGATACAAACCAGCGGGGTGGGGGGTGAGGAGACACAGAAACTCAGGGAAGAGAGTGAATCAAGAAAGGGCTGATCATAGGGTGCCTGGGTGGCTCAGTTGGTTGAGTGTCCAAATCTAGATTTTGGCTTGGGTCACAATCTCAAGGTTTGTGAGTTCAAGCCTGTGTCGGGCTGTGGGCTGACAATGTGGAGGCTGCTTGGAATTTTCTCTCTCTCTCTCCCTCTCTCTGCCCCTCCCCTGCTCACATGCTCTCTCTTTCTTTCTCTCAAAATAAAGAAATAAACAAACATTTAAAAGAAAAAAGAAAGAAGAGATTGGTCGACCCCGGAGGGGCCAGCAGGAAGTGAGCCAAGGAACACCGTGGCAAATGTCCTTCGGATGGGGGTCACCCACATCCTGCTCAACACTGAGCAGAGTGCTGGCCCCAAGTGGAAGGTTTTGAAGCATTTTTAAGGGCAGTTTATCATATAATGCTAAGTTTGAAATATAGACTATAATATTACAGTTATTTTAATTACATAAAAATCATATGAAGTGACATAAAACTGAGTATGTATTATTTTAACAAGAGGGACACAGTACAAGGTATGAGGAGATAATTTTCCTACATCCTTGTGGAGTAAGGCTCTAAGCTTCTTCCTTAAATAAGATCCTGAAATTGAAATCCGCCTATAGTTGGAGTTAAATACATATTCAAAACAGCATATTTCGTTAGCGGAAAGATCATTTAATTTTTTCCCGTTGTCCTTTCAGTGCGCTGAGTTGTTTTTCTCACTTTTTATTGAAATACAAATAAAAAGGGGTGCCTGGGTAGCTCAGTCGGTTAAACATCTGACTTCGGCTTGGGTCATGATCTCGCAGCCTGTGAGTTCAAGCCCTGCGTCAGGCCCTGTGCTGACAGCTCAGAGCTGCCTGCTTTGGATTCTGAGTCTCCCTCTCTGCCCCTTCCCTGCTCATTCTCTGTCTCTCTGCCTCAAAAATAAATAAACATTAAAAAAAAAAAAGAAGGAAAGAAAAAGAAATACAAATTGATAAACTCTTCCCGGGGCACTATTGATTTAATACAAGTTGACAGTGACTGATCTTGCTGGCTATTAGCCTGCTTAGGGCTTTCGTCCTTTACCATTTCTTTTCATGCAATGTAATGAAGCATGTTATTTCCACGACTCGGTTTTGAAAGTGTTCGGTACCAGGTTGTAAAATCCATAGCATTTTCCAGATTAAGAAAGCCCTCTGGTTTGGAAGGAACCCTACTGCTTTAGGATTCTTCTCAAGGATTTCAGGAATTCTGGCCTCAGTGTTAGAGAAAAAGAAAAAACCCCTCAGACCTCAATATACAGCAAGATGTCTGCAACCAGCTGTGAGGGAAACTACCCACTTCTGGGACAGAAAAGACAGTTCAGGGACACCTGGGTGGCTCAGTCAGTTGAGCATCTGACTTCGGCTCAGGTCATGATCTCACGGTTCATGGGTTTGAGCCCTGCATCGGGCTCTGTGCTGCCAGCTCAGAGCCTGGAGCCTGCTTCGGATTCTGTGTCTCCCTCTCTCTCTGACCCTCCCTGCTCACGCTGTCTCTCTCTCTCTCTCTCTCAGAAATAAATAAAACATTAAAAATTAAAAAAAAAAAAAGTGCATACTTGCAGAAAATCTGAACAAGCAATCGCCCTGTGAATTCTTATCAGGGCACCTTGAAGCCCCAGGGAATGCCTTCACCTTCCTCCTAACTGAGGGGCCTAATTAAATTTACACTGATTATTGGCTAAGGAGAAGCTGGGGGAAATGACTTGCACTATCGAAAAGCGGAAATGTTCTTTTCAACAACCGAGCCCCAACCTCCCCTCTCCCGCAAGGAAGAAGAGCCTGTGTTCCCAGATGTGCTGGTCACTGCGGTAAATCACTGGGCTGGCCCCCCCTCACGGGGACCCCTGCTCAGGAAGGGGACGAAATGTCAACAGTACCTCCGCAGTCCCGTTCACGCCGAGCAGCCGGGCACACGCGACAAGGAGGGAGAAGTCTGGACTGTTCGGCGGTCACCCCAGCCTCGTGTGGAGGGCGTGCGGGCACAGCCGGGCGTCGCGGGAGGGCTGTGGCCGGGTTGTGACGCCTCTGCTCCCCAGAGCCGGGGCGGGGGGCTGGGGTTCGGGAAGAGAAGCGAGGCCCTCGGAGTCAGGTAGCACCTGGAGGCGAGAGCCAGTAAGACAAGCCAGGAAGGGGGAGGCGCCGACGCGCTCGCAGGCGGAGATGCCATGGGTCACGGGTTGTTTGGCAAGCGTGGCTGTGTCATCGGGCGCAGCTGATAGAAGCGCGTCAGCAGCGATGGTCCCTGGTGGATGCGCCCTATTTAGCCACCAGTTTGCAGATGGTGCTAGTGGAACATAATCCTGGAAATAATGGCCATGAGTTGAGCCCTGCCTGCACAGCAGGTGCTGTGAATGACCCTAAACCCTCCAGACTCAGGGTTTGAATTGTGTGCAACCCTGTCCCCCTCCTTCAGTCCCAGCCACCGCACAGGCTGCCAGAGTGAGGCTTCTAGAATGCACATCGGACCACATCCCTGCCCCCTAGACCCTTCTCTGGCTCCCTCAAGCCTATTGGCAAGTCCAGACTCCTCAGCCGGACACACAGGCCACCCACACTCTGACCTCTGCTCTCTGACACACCTCACTGCCTGGCCCCGCCGAGCAGCTTTTATTTCTGGCAACCTCACTGGTGCTGCCGCTTCTGTCTGTCACTCCCGTCCTCACCTCCAACCCCTGTTCGGTTTCTAAACTTAAACTTTTGAGTTTGTCATTTGTGACTAACCTTATTCAGATTACCTCATTGGCTTGCTGGTGAAAGTATACATTTGCCTTGATTCTTCTTCTCCGTAGGCAACTTAGCACAGAGCTTTTCAACATATTTGCATAATTCATGGCATCTGAGGATGTTACTGAGTGAGATATTACCCTGGTGGCACATCATTCTTATTCCTGATTGCTCCGTCTTCAGGGCCAGAGCCTTGGGGAAGGGCACAATGGCCCCCAAAGGGAAAGAGCGAGGCTGCATATGCTCGAGAGGCTGACCCAGGAGCTCTGACCTCTGGGTTTATGTTCAAGCCACAGAGCATCTTTATTCACTTTGTACTTGCCTTGACATAATTGATTGTTGGACACAAAACACGGACAGTATTTTGATAATTTTTAAATTTTGAAGTGGTTTCGTCTTTTCATTATTTTTAAGCCGGTCCAAGATGGGAAAAGATGTGTTTATGCCATAGAGTACCGACCTGCTATCATAGGCACAACAGCACTTATCAACATGCTCTCCACAGCCAGTAACAGAGCTACCCACTGAAAGTGGTTTTAAACAATAGACATTTTTATTGTCTCATCTGAATAATCTGGAAGTTAGAGGTCCCCACGTTAGTTCTAAAGATGAAGAATCAAAGACCCAGGGACATTCCAATCTTTCCACTGCATCATTTTGAACCTGATGGCTTTTGTCTTCAGGCTGTTGGCCTCATGGTCTCAAGATGGCTGCCACAGCTCCAGACATCACATTCTCTACCTGTCGGGTTCCAAGACAGGAAGGAAAAGGACAAGGAAGAGAACTCTCTTCTTTCTTGCTCTATATATCCAAGAGAGGGGAAAAGCCCCTTGGAGACGTCTCTTTAAGTCTTATTAACCATAAACGGGTCACTTGGGAAACCCCAGTTACAAAAGAGGCTGAGGACACAAATGTCTGACATTCTCAGCCTCTACTGTGGGAACTAGACTCTATTAGAAAAGAAGACGGTGGACAAGGACGCCATTTGACACAGAAACTATATTGCCTGTGCAGTTCACGTATCCGCCAAACAGGAACAGAGCACCTGCTGAGTGCTAGGTTCTTGCTCTGGGGGCTGGAAGAGGAGCTTCATAGCGTGAGAGTTGGTCCCCTACCCTGCTCAGCCCAGGACAGAAGCAAGACCCATTAACCAGAGATTCAAATTCAGCAAGGTAAATGCAAAATACTCTTGGAACCTGGGAGCAAAGCTCAGTCTGGGGGAATAGTGAGCTTCACGGAGGTGGTGACATTTGAGCTGTTTTGAGGCATGAATAAGAGTTTACCAGAAGAACAGTGCAAAGAAAGGCAGTTTCTGGCCGAGGGACAGCACAGCAGATCCAGAGCACCGCAAAAGCCTGGTTTTGTTCCATGGACCACGGCCACCTCTTCTCTTCTCTGCTGCCTCGACCCTGAAGGAGTTCCACCCATTCTCAGATCGGTCTTCACGGCCCATCTGGCTATTCTGAGAGCAGCAGGGACCCGTGCTCATTCCCCTCGGGGATTCTTCATTCAGAGCAGGGGGTGGCGGCGGGGGAGCGGGGGGCAGCCCTTCAGACCTGCAGCTCCTGTGTGGGGCACTGCTTCCTTGTTCAGCCCCTGGTGACACCCCGCCTGGGGGGGACACGCTGGCCCTCACCCACTGTAGCGGGGGTGTCTGCACTCTTCGTCTCCGCCCGTCTCGGCCCTGAGTTGGCCGTATGATCCGGAGCCAGGCCAGTTGCTAGAGCTGCCCTCCACCCCCCCTCCACCTCCCCGCCCCGGGTAGGGCGATGGGTCCAGATGTGAGCAGGACTCCGGCTGAGCCAGCTGAAGGCCCTCCTGGGGTTTAAGCACATCAGGCTGAAGGAAAGGGCTGCTTTTTCTCTTTGGGCACAGCCCGGAAGGACGAAAGTTCGGAGCTGCCAGCTCCCTGGTCCCTGGGAGCCTGAAGAGGCGGATGGGAGAGGCACACAGCCTGTCCGGCTTTTGATCCCCAGACTCAGGCTTCCCCATGCAGCCCAGTCACGGGAACGACAGGCCGCCTGGCTTTATCTGGGTGCTCGCCGGGAAGTCGGGACTAAGCAAGAAAGAGCACGTCATCAGTGCAAGCCCGTTGTCTGCTGTCCTTGACCCAGCCCTGTCTTCTGTCCTGTGGGGGCTGATTGGCCTCGCCGGTTCTGTTCCCACTTCTCTGGGACCTTTCCACCATGGCCCCTTTCACTCCAAGCCATCGGCCAGCTCCTGCGGGCCCATAAGTCCCAGGCTGCCCAGCAGTTCCACTCCGATAGCTACGGGGACCCCACGCCACCCCTGACACTCCCCCCTCCCCGGGGGCCGCCAGAGCCTGCTGCAGGCGGCAAAGCTCTGGCACTCCCTCAAGACGGTGTTCACACCTTCCCCTGTGCTTGGGCGTCATGGCCCATTGGAGCCCATGAACTTGCTGGCACGTGGGCCAGGGTACAGAGGTGAGGGCAAAATTTGCATTTTTACCACCCCCCCTCATGTCCAAAGCTCCCTTCCCCAGGCAGCCCGCCCAGCTGGGGTGTGTCCACACCGTCAGCAGCAAGAGGGTCCTATAGTCAGGGAGCAGTCACTGACTGCTCTGCTCCGCAGTTCCTTCTCCTGAGCCACAGGACTCCCGGGCTCTACCTCGGGGATCCGCACAGAAGCCAAATCCAGCCTGTGACCTATTTTGTACAGCTGCAAGCTAAGAATAGTTTTTGTGTTTTTAGATGGTCGAGGGGCGGGGGCGCCTGGGTGGCTCAGTTGGTTCAGCGTCAGGCTTTGGCTCAGGTCACGATCTCACGGTTCATGGGTCTGGATCTGAGCCCCACGTCGGGCTCTGTGCTGACAGCGCAGAACCTGCTTCGGATCCTCTGTCCGCCGCTCTCCCTGACTCTCCCCTGTTCTCTCTCCTTCTCACTCAAAAATAAACACTTAAAAAATATGTTTTAAAAAAATAAATGGTTGAGGGGCACTTGGGTGGCTCAGTCAGTGAAGTGCAGAACTCTTGATTTCGGCCCAGATCATGATCTCATGGTTTGTGAGATGGAACTCCACTATCAGCCCACAGCCTGCTTGGGATTCTTTCTCTCCCTCTCTCTCTGCCCCTCCCTTGCCCATGCATGCTTTGTCTCTCTCTCTCTCTCTCAAAATAAATAAAACCTTAAAAACTCATTGGAAAAAAACCCCAGAAGAATAATTTTTCCCGACATGTGAAAATTAAATGAAATTCAAATTTCCATGTCTGTAAGTATTGTCAGACCTCACACCGCCTAACCTCTTGTGTATTTTCTGTGGCCGCCTTTCACGGGGTCATCGGCTGTGACAGAGACCACATTGCCCTTCAGTGACTAAATCATTCACCATTTACAGGAAAAGTTTGCAGACCTTGGTCTGCCCTGTCCCTTTAGCTTTCTGGTGACTTCTGTTCCAGCCAAATCCCTCAGAGAAAGGAATTCTCGTTGCGCTGTGTGTACTTGCAGACTCCGAGTTTCTGGGGGACGTAAAAGAGATGTGTTATCACTCTTGCAGCTCAATACCAAAGAGATCTCTCTTAGTGCTGACATTTCGGACCTCTGAGGGGACTTCTTACAGGTCGGCCGGGCTTCTGATACCCTTCAAATGCCAACACATGTCGTGTGGTTCAGATGCAGAGGCCACCCCCAGGCCCGCCCCCGGCCCGTTCCTCACATTCTGTTGCCTGCGCACTGGCCTTAGGGGCACCCACCTGGCTCGATAAAAAAAAGCCCCCCGATTCTCCCCTTTCCTGGGCCACCCGTTGTTTGTACTTCACTGTGAGAGTTCAGGAAACTAACAGGGACCTTGGGCCAGGATGTCTTGGGGGCCACCATTGGCAACCATCCACTAAATTGGGGGTTCTGGAAACCCACATCATCAGACCGTGGGCTGCCTGACCATGACGCAGGGTTACCCAGATCCCATTCCGAGTCCTGAGACCTGCCGCCACCTGCTCTTAAGTCTGGCGGATCCGAGGGGCGCCCAGGTGGCTCAGTTGGTCAAGTGTCTGACTTCAGCTCAGGTTGTGATCTCCCGGTTTGTGAGTTTGAGCCCTGCCTCAGGCTCTGTGCTGACATCTCAGAGCCTGGAGTCTGCTTCAGATTCTGTGTCTGTCCCTCTCTCTGTCCATTCCCTGCTAGCACTCTATCTCTCTCTCTGAAATAAATAAACATTAAAAAAAAAAGTCTGGCGGATCCGAGGCACACAGGTGGATCTGTCAGGTGGGGACCCCGGGGAGCATCTGAACTAGAAGGGGGTGAAGGTGACTTCTCTGGTGGGCTGACCTGGAGGGATGAGGTCACAAAGGTCCACCAGTGTGTACCGGCTGTGACAATCCCACGCCTGCAGTGGCTTAAGCACAAACGTGGGAGGGAATCCGTCTGGACATTGGGGTTCTGCTTTTGCTTCAGTTTCTCAACAACGTCCACGAGATTCAGACTCTTCCCCTCCTTCCATGTGACTGTCTCCACAATATGGTCCCCAAAGCGCCAGCCATCGCAACCGCATTCCAAGGCAGGAGGGCCAGGAAGCAGAATGCTTTAGGCTGGCTCGGCTCTTACCCTTTCTCTCTGGGGCTGAACGCCTAGCCCGGAAGCCTCCGGGCGGACTTCCTCGTGCGTCTCGTTGGATAGGGCCGTATGCCCACCTTCGAACAAAGGAACTCCGCCCAAATCAGGGTTGCACTAGCAGGAAGATGGGGCGGCACGGCCTTGGAGGTCACCTCCTTGGATGGACACAGGGGAAAGGGATACCCAAGGACTTTGGGGACCAGCCAGAGAACAGCCCCTTCTATTCTTTCCCGGCCAAGTCCAAGTCACTCCTTACAGGAAGAGTGAGATGTGGGGAGCACCAGAGATGCAGCTCAATGTTAGGGCTCTAGGCACATCTCAGAGCCCTGCAGGGAAGAGGGGAGTCCACTGTGCAGCCAGCAGGGGGCGACCAGGAAGCTGCGAGCCAAAGTAACTCCTTCGAACTCCGGGCTGGCGAGATCACCCGCACACAGCTGAGGGTGAGAACACTCAGATCGTCGGGTGTGGGCCTGAAAGGCCGGAAGGTTTGGCACCCCCCATCCCCAGCCTTCCTTTCCGCTTCACCGGTTACCCCAGTATGAACTGCTGAGCGTGTGACGGGGGAGCCCCTGTCAGCCACTCGCTGGTGTTGCTCACCCACAAGGCTGTCGCCATGCCGTGGAGCCGGGTTTCCAGACTATTCCTTTCCTTTCCCCAGGCGAGTCTCCCCTCCTCCCAGGCCTCCCCGAGCCACCAGCACCTCCTCTCTCAGTTGGGTTGGAGAGGGGGGGCTTCTCTCATTGGAAAAGATGGCCTGGAGTCTGCTGCTTGCCCTTGAGCGATTTCCTTTGTCATTGCCAAGTTAAACTTCGCAGTGGGTAGTCCTGATCCTCAGTCACTGCTGGCAGCTCCTGGGCCTCCTGGCTTTCTTTTCTGGTTTCCTAAATGGTGCTTCTGTTACGAAAAATCAAACAATGTCCAACGAATGGTTTAAGTTCTTCAAAGTCTGGGATAGTTTAACCAAGAGTACTTTTTGCTCATAAATTATTTGAGGGAAGATTAGTTTGAATGATACATCAGCCGGGAGGATGTCAGTGAAAGAGGAACTGAACAGCCTCGAACCACTCCTGGGAGGGCATTCAATGGGATCACGTCGACTCCTACACTTTACCGGACAAATTGTTTACAGTGCAGACGTTTGGGCCTGGGACTCCCTTCTTGGCCTGTTCCAATGAGTAATGAGGGTCTTCTCTTCTGGAATTCTTTTAGCTCCTTCGCCCGGAGGGGACCGTGGAGGTGACATTTCAATCTGGCCTCTCCAGGACCAGTGGGCCACAAGTGTGTCTGGGTCTGTCTGCAGCGAATGCGCCCCGTGCAAGACATTAAGTAGAGCCCGACCGGGCTCTGGTTTTAAAAACCTTTTATTTTAATTCCCAAAGCTTTTACAGGGAACAGGTCGCAAATAGAGAAACAGCAATGCACTCTGTCTGCCTTCTAATGGTGACAATTCATGACTCACAATCTCAAATTGGTTATTGCTTTGGCCACTCTTCCCAGCATCCCCTCCAAGAGTGGCCAGAGGAGGGGGTGCTGATGGAATGCACCAGATTACAAAGCTCGCTGCCCCGGGGTGGGGGGTGGGGGGTGGGGAGTAGGACCGAGTGGGGGAGGGAGAGGACTAAAACCTATTTCGTGAAAAACCAAGAGCAATCACATCAACCCATCAACCCTCATCCCTGACCACTCTTTCCTGTGTTCTGTTTACTAAAGCTCATGTGTATGTATTTAGTTTTATTGGAAAATAGGAAAAGGCCAAGACAACATTGCCTCACATAAACACGCCTATAAAGAAAATCAAGTGTTTGTATACTTGTCAGCTTTAGCTCATTAAGGAGCACTTCCCGGCCTCTTAATGAAGGGATTCCGGCACAGTTCTCGGAGCACGCAGGGGGTGGGCAGGCGGCCCCTCCCTGGGGCGCAGTGCTCCCCAGCATCTTCCCTCGGTTGAAAAAAAAGCCATCAAAGACATTCTCCGTTTTGGGGCGCCTGGGTGGCTCAGTCGGTTAAGCGTCCAACTCCTGATGTCAGCTCAGGTCATGATCTCGTGGTTCGTGAGTTCAAGCCCCGCGTTGGGCTCTGTGTTGACAACACAGAGCCTGCTTGTGATTCTCTCTCTCTCTCTCTCTCTCTCTCTCTCTCTCTCTTTCTCTGCCCTCCCCCCTCAAAATAAATAAACTTAAAAAGAAAAAAAAGAAATTCTCTGTTTCATGAGCCCTGAGCCCATCCCTCACTGTTTCCCTCAAACAACAGCCGGACATTTCTCTCGAAAAGTGCATTTTGTTGCTCTCAGTCTGATGAGCAAAAAGGTGAGGCGAAGAGACCCGATTGTCATCTTCTATCGTTCCCCTGCTGAGTCCACTCCAGCCTGGCTTCGCTCCCAGCCATGGGGCCGCATCTGCCTCAGGGAGGTCCGCAGGGACCCCCAACCCAACCCACCCGCCTGCCGCCATCCCTCCTGACTCTCCCTTACCTGCCCGGTGTCCACCGGGCCCTTCCACCTGCTCCTCCAGCCTGGCAAGGCCCTTCTTTGCCTTCTCTCTCTCTCTCTCTCTCTCTCTCTCCCCCCACATCCCCTACCCACAGCGACCCCAGCCGTCCCCTCCCCACCCCCCCCCACTCGGGTGTTGCTCACTCTGCCTTCTCCTCTGACCCACAAGCCTGCTTCTCCAGCTGCGGACATGCCCACCGGCTCCCCACACTCAGCCAATCTGCGCTTGGAGGCTTCCTGACCGGGGCCCCACCAGCGTGCAAGTCAGGGCCCCGGCCGCATCCTCCGTGACTTTGCCGGCCCTCATGGCTGCTGCCCCACCTGGGGCCAGGCCCTTCTCCCTGCTGTGTTGGGCCTTTGCACGTCTCCTCACTGCCCTCCCTGCCTCTAGGTCGGGGTCTCCACCCTTGTATTGATCCCCCATCCCTAGCAGGCACTCCCAGGGCATGCATGTGACTTGATGCATAAAACTTCCGCTAGTGTACTATTACACACTCACCAAGACAAACATTTTATTTTTTAATATTTATTTATTTTGAAAGCGGGGGTTGGGGGGGAGAGCATGCACACAAGCGTGAGCTGGGGAGCAGTAGAGAGAGAGGGAGAGAGACGTGAGAAGTAAGGGGGAGGATTCATTTTCAGAAACACCAAGTAAGGGCTGTGCTCCCTAGTTAACAGTATGTTTACAACCTGTTGGAAATATATACAAGCCCCCACCCCCCCATACACACCCTTAAACACTTCACTTCCAGATTCTTCTTTCCCTCTCCGATTCGATTCGAGGGCTTTTTTTCTTGGGCTTTGAAATGAAAATGTGCCAAAGAACAAAGGGAGGAGGGACCAAAAGGCTCTGCCTCTCCTCGAGGAACGTAGGTTTGTTCCAGTCAGACTACTTTTTGCCTTAGGTGGGATGGGCGACATCAGGGTAAGGCTGTACCTCTGTAGCACTCAGCCAATGGGGAACCAGGGGAAGGACTTGCCTCTGTAGCACTCAGCCAATGCTTCTGTAGCACTCAGCCAATGGGGAATCAGGGGAAGGACTTGCCTCTGTAGCACTCAGCCAATGGGGAACCAGGGGAGGGACTTGCTTCTGTAGCACTCAGCCAATGGGGAACCAGGGGAGGGACTTGCATGCTAGGAGATAAATTGTCTGCTGTAACTGCCCTGAGTGTGCCCGTCCACCAGACGCTTACTCATAATTACAAGAACATTGTCTCCACATCCCTCCTTCGATTGGGTCCATGGGCTTATTTCTCACAGAGAGAATCCCAATAAAGCTCCATGCTGTCAGCACAGGGCCCAGAGCGAAGCTCCATCTCAGGAACCGCGAGATCTTGGCATGAGCCAAAATCAGGAGTCAGTCACTTAACTGACAGCCACCCAGGTACCCCTCTAGGCACCTTTTAAACCACATCTACCACTGCTTCCCCCTTCCGTCATGATCCCCTAACACACAGGGCCAAGCCTCCCATGTATACTTTATGTTCTAGCAATGCCCACCTCCTTGGGGTCCTGCCAACAAGGCCCTGCATGTACAGGTGTTCAGGTTGTGCACTTGAATAAGATGCTGCATGTAAGGAGGCACACAGCAGGGACATATACTAATTTATACAAAAGAACAGAGGCCTGCCCATCAAAAGTGCCCTCACAGGTACACTTCGGGGAGCTCACAATAAAATTCCTACCTGACTTTTTAAAACTATACAAAGGTGGTGTCTTTTCTGCTTTGTACATACACGTTGCACAGCTAGTGGCAAAAAGCCCTTAACGCAGAGCAGTTTTATCTTTGCCTTTGCTGTACCCTTCACCTTGAGCACTTTCTCAGCATTCCCCTTTTCTCCACTGCCTCTTCACCTCTCAGTACATAAGACATATGGCCCCTCAGGTGCCTTCTGTGCCCCCACCTGAGGGCACTGCCCTTCTTTTGTACCTACTTTTAGTATCGTCCATTGTACATAGGGTTGCACTTTATTGGTTTAAACCAAACGTGAGCCCCGGAGCAGGGACGGGGCCTCTGCCACCTTCCCCTTGGCCGTGCTCAGCTCTGATCAGGTCCCTTGCACAGCCATAGGACTATCTGCCCAAGAACGACTGTAGGAATTCTTTCTTTGGGCAAGCTCACAAACAACAGATTTCTAACTGCCCTAATTCTCTTCCTTTCCCTCCTATTCAACTAGTTCTCAGAGCCCTAATATCTCATGAATACTTTTTAATGGACTCATTTATGAAAATCGTTCTCTTTTTTTAATAAGTCAAGAGTAACTTGCCATGTCCATTATTAATGGCCTCTTTCAAAAGGCCTGCTTGGCACCTCTTTTGATTTTGAAAAGCCCTAAATGGTTTTCTGAGTTTGAACAGGATCAATTTATCCTTTTAAGTTATAGCAATCTGCAATGAGAATGTTGTAAATGAGTTGTAATGTCTATATTGTAGCTTTCTTCAAAATATTTTAGTAT
The DNA here is from genome assembly GCA_017311185.1 of Proteles cristata cristata. NCBI lineage: Eukaryota > Metazoa > Chordata > Mammalia > Carnivora > Hyaenidae > Proteles > Proteles cristata. The sequence continues at coordinate 1,068,021 of JAESUZ010005300.1, forward strand.
CTTTGATATTTTTGCCCTGATATGTGGGGTCAGCAGACCAGGATCCACTTTTAAGTGACCGTGCACCTCCCTGCCCCCCACCCCCTGCACCTCGGGGTCTGCAGTATTTGTCCTGTGCATTCACTGCCCGGCTCTGGGCCCATCACATGAGCACTCTTCCTGGCACCTCCCCTATGGGAGGAGCAGACTTCTGCCCTGTCCCGCTCACTTCCGGTGTGGCTATCCCACTTCCTTTGCCCAATGGCGTTGTGAGCCGATAGGACAGACAGTACATCCCAGCGGAAGTTTCAACAACTGATGAGTGTTTCTGCCAGCTCTCTTCCTGCCCTTGCTTGGCCAAGAAAGTGGCCTACCCCCCGGAGAGCCACCCCTTCTTCGCCTGTCTCCCGAGAATGAAGAAGGCACGTTGACTGTGGCCAAATCAACATGTCGCTTGAACAACACAAAGAAGTGTGTGGTTGGAGGCCCCTACGATGTGGGAGTTGCTCGTTCCTAAGGTGGCAGAAGCTGACAGATACACGTGCTGCGGGTCATACACAGAAGGAGACACATGTGTCTGAAAACTTCGCAGAGATTTTCTCATTAGCCCTTGGGATCGTGCAACACCTGCTAGCTCTCTAAATGAGGCCCGCCTTGAAGAGGACTCGTGAAACCTTCCAACCCCATTTCCTATTGGAAGATGTCACTGTCTCCAGCTCTGGTGTCCTTGCTTCTGGTATCATAACAACGCACATTCTGGGACACGGCCTGGACTGTCCTTAAAAGGCACCAGAAAGGAATTTTCACTTCCTCCTCTGACCTCAGAACCTCACCTTTTCTTCTGTGGCATTATTATCTATGGTGAAGACTAAGGTAAAATGCTCTAAGACGTAAGGGGGAGATAAGCCCATCAGGTGACCCACCTCAAAATATCTGTGGACCCTAACTGACCAGTGGGCTACTTAAAACCAGGTACAATTACCCAAGGAAGGGAAAATTCCATACAGCCCCCTGACTCTCTTACCACTCACACCACTGGCTTCCACCCTATCATTGCCCCACATTGGGGGAACCCCATCGGATGGAGAGAGACACCACAGAGTTTGCTCAGAGAAGGTTTGATTGCAAGGAGATTGCATACATGTATGCACACATGAGTTCCAGAGAGCTCCTCCAAATCCATGTATAACAGCTTCTAGGTGGCACTTTGTTGAGTGCCTGACCTGATCTGGGATCACTCCCATCCTGGAACCAGCAACCCCAGGTGTTTTCATGGATTATGGATACACTGAGGTTTTTGAATCTAAACCAGGACAAACTGCCTCTGTCTCTGTCAGGAAGGATGTGGCACGTGCATTCTTCCCTTCTTGCTCAGGAGCCTTGGTTGTCACTGCGGATTTATATCTTCCAACAGCTATGCCTGGAATTTTTTAAAGGAGGCATTTCAACACTGGACTTCGGAAAGAGATGGCCTGCTGACTTCCCATGCTCCCACACGACTCAGCAAAACCCGGGCAGATGCAAACAATGTTTTACACCAGTGTCGTGTGTATGTGTCCCGTTTAGGAGACACAGAAGGAGCTCAACAACATGGGCCTGCAGGGTTGGTCTGTCAGTCAGGGTTCTCAAGAGAAAGAGAGCCAATTGTTAGATAGATAGATAGATAGATAGATAGATAGATAGATAGATAGATAGATAGGCAGACAGATAGATGAAGAAGAACTAGCTTACACAATTACAGGGACTAAGATGTCCCATGATCTGCTGTCTGGGAACTGGAGACCCAGGAAAGCTGCTGGTGCAGTTCAGTCCAAGTCTGAAGGCCCAAGAACAAAGGGGGATGATGATGTGAATCTCAATCCAAGGGAAGAAGAGGAGATGAGAAATTGCAGCTCAAGAGTGAGGCAGACAAGAAAAAGGGGGATGGTGAATTCTTCCTTCTTCTGCCTTGAGTTCTATTCAGCCTCTCAGGGATTGGATGCTGCCATGCACGGTGGGGAGGGCCATCTTCTTCACTCAGTCCTCTGATTTAAATGCTAATCTTATCCAGAAACATCCTTACAGACACACCCAGAAATCATGAATCTGGACAGTCCGTGACGAGTCACGTTGACACGTAAAGTGGACCATCACAGGAGGGGAGCTCAGGGTGGATGGAAGGCTGGCCTGAGGAGTGCGCACGTTAGGTAATGCCAGGAGGCTGAAATGCCATGGGGAGCGGGGACCCCAGCTGGGGAGGCCCAGCAAGGCTGGAAGTAGATAGCCCGGGTCAGGGGCATGTGGCCTCAACAGTGTGCTCTCAGGGTCATCCATTGTCAGCCAGACCTGCCTGGAGTGTCATAAGAGAAATCAAGGCAGACTTCCTGTGGCTATTTGCACTGGACAAATGTACCGGGAAGACCCTGGGACTTGTCGGCTTTGGGGTCCCCACGGCTATCCCCAGAGTGTTGGGAGACCGAAGTTCTGGTGGAGCAATCCCTTCCAGGCTCCCCTTCTGGCTGCCCTGGCCGTCACACGTCTTCAAGGATTCCATGGGGTGGTCCTTCCCAGGCCACCAGACACACGGGGGAGCCCACAGCATCACAGCCCCCACCTTGACTCAGAAAGCCCACTGGTTTCTCCCATCCTGGCAACTCCATCTGACAACTTCACTCTCCTGGGCTGTTAAGAGGTTCATTTCCTTTCAGGTACAAATGGAAATTAGATGGAATAAAATGCCCTAGACTTATCTGATGTTTTTCTAATTTGATTCCCAGCCACCCTCTGAGTCTGGTCATCTCATCGCTGCCACGGAACACAATGTGAGAACATCGATGAGGGAGGGATCTTGGACTCTGTCCTCTTACTCCAACAAAACCAAAGTGCCCCTTCGAGAGAGAGCCTTTGTTATCCTCGCAAAGAGATGGATTCCATCAATTAATTGAAAGGCATTTAGTGACCTCTGAAGGAATACTGAGAGATTTGCGTTCCTGTTTGTGATCAATTTCTATCACTTTCCTCTGGTCTTTTCCCTGTGCGGAGATGTCTGGCGGAAGGTCTCGACTGAGAGTCTTAGCAATTGTGAAGTTTGGACCATTCTGAGATGCGCAGTGTATTCTAGGTTATGGGATGGAGTGAAGATTCCTTTGTCCCTTCCGTTTGGAACAAGGGGATTGGTCTGGGCATCAGAATGCTGTTCCTTGGCTCTGTCACAGCTTTGGAAAGAGCCTCTGCTGTCGTTCTGCCTGGCTCAGGACTAGCAGCCCCTATCATCTGCTCCTCAAGCTCCTGGGGCTGGTTGAGTGGCAGGCACATCTCTGCCACAATAACTATCCAGACTTAAAATGGAAAGAAAGCAGTGTGATGAGACTTAATAACGTCCAAAGATTCTGGAATTGTTTGCAAATATGTTATTCGGTGAACTGCGTAATTTGAAATTGAGGTGTGTGTGCACGCGTGTGCACACTCCCGCCTCTGTGTGTGTGTGTGTGTGTGTGTGTGTGTGTGTGTGAGAGAGAGAGAGGGGGGGGTGAGGGAGAGAGGAAAAGAGAGAAAGAAGTGGAGAGAGTGAGATTCTCTGAAGTCTATGGAATCTCTCCAGTGTAAATGCAATATTAACTTGTCTAGTAACCACTGCACACAAAACACATGGGGATTTTAGGCAGAAAATCAAAGGTTTAAAGGGTTGGAAAGGACCCTTGAAGTCCTGGAACTTAACTCCCGGCCAGTGTTTTGATTATTTCTACAGAATCCTAACCTGGGTTTGTCCCTTCCAGAATGGAAAGCCGCTTGTGAGGGAGGCCTTACCACGGCTCTGAGGCACACGCTTGACGGGAATAACACGAAGGAGAGATTCTTTTGGTTGAGCTGAAGGAACCCTCTCCCAAGGGCTGTCATCCCCTCGTCTTATTGTGGAATCTGGTCTGGATCACCCGGTGGAAGAACCAAGCAGCACTCGGAGATCTTGGAAGGGAGGAGGTTTATTTGACACCAGTGGGCTCAGAGGAGATCATCTCCAGAGGTCTGAGCTAGGAGAATGGGCAGAGGGAGTAATTTATAGCCTGTTACTTCCACATTCCTCATTAATGCATGCGACAGGCAGGGTGGGAAGAAGAACCTGGAAGGGGGAGCCTTTGATCAGGGACCGGTATTTCCTTATCAGTCCTGTTGACCATCTTATAACAGATTTTTCCTTATCAGTCTACCTCTGGGAAGTGTAGAGCAGCCAAATCAGCTCACTGAGGTTCCCTTCTCCCCTATTCACCAGATCAACACACCAGGTGCTCCCAGGTCCCTGAGGAAAACCAGGAGCCCAGGTTTCCCGAGCCGGGCAGCCAGTCCTTCGCTTTGGGAACTTGAGAAGCAGCTTGTGTGGAAAGCACAGGACTCCGCATTCTGTCAGGCCACAGCTTCCCCTTGCTTCCTCAAGACAGACACGTGCAAATGAGGGTTAATGGCCAAGTGGTATACATTGGAGCTGCCAAGGGCTTGAGACTCCAGGAGGGGTACCCCGATCCTTGAACTGAGGGCCTCTTAAAACTATCATTAGTGAATTTATTGAGATACAACAGACCTACAATAAATTGCATATATTTATAAATATACCATTGGATAAATACGCTATGTGTACAGCCACAAAACTATCACCTCCATCAAGATAGTGGACACGTCCATCACTCACCAACATTTTACTGTATCCCTTTATAACCTGTCCTCCCTCTCAGATAACCATTATTCTGCTTTCTGTCATTAAAGATTTGTTTCATTTTATGGTGTTTTATATAAATGGAATTCTATGGGATGAGATGTACTTTTTTTGGGGGGGTGTCAGGCTTCTTCTACATTTATTTTGAGATCCATCCATGTTGAATACATCATTATTCCTTTTGATTGCCGGTGATATTCCATTGTATGGATATACCACTATTTGTTTATCTTTCCACTTGTTTGGATTGTTTTCAGTCTGGGGCTATTACAAGTAAAGATATTATGAACATTCATGCACAAATCTTTGTATGGACATATGCTATCTTTTCTCTTGGGAAAATCCCCAGAAATGGAATGGCTGGATCATAAAGAAGGTATACGTTAACTTTCAAGGAAAATGTCCACCCCTTTCCATCTTAAATTTCTACCAGTGGCATACAAGAGTTTTGGTTCCTCCATATTGGTACCTGTATGCGGTTGCTTTCACCATTTTAATAGGTGTGTGGTGGTATCTCACCAAAGTTTTAATCTGCCTTTCAGTAGTGATTAATGATGTCTGAGCATCTTTTTATCTGCATATTTGCAATCCACATGTTGTCTTGGGTTTTTTTTAAGGTTTTTAAATTTTAAGTAATCTCTATACCCAACATTGGGCTTGAACCCATGACCCTGAGATTAAGAGTCACATGCTCCTCCAACTGAGCCAGCCAGGTGCCCCACACATTTCTTCTTTAATGAAGTTCAAGTCTGTTACCTATTTTTTAAAGTGAGTTGTTTGCTGGGACACCTGAGTGGCTCAGTCCATTGAGTGTCCCACTCTGGCTCAGGTCATGATCTCACAGTTTGTGAGTTTGAGCCCTGCATCAGGACCGCTGCTGTCAGCACAGAGGCTGCTTTGTATCTCTCTCTCTCTCTCTCTGTCCCCTCCCCTGCTGGTGCTCTCTTTCTTGAAAATAAACATTTTAGGGGCTACTGGGTGACTCAGTAGGTTAAATGTCTGACCTCAGCTCTGGTCATGATCTCACGGTTTGTGAATTTGAATCCTGAGTGGGGCTCTGTGCTGGCAGCTCAGAGCCTGGAGCCTGCTTCAGTTTCTTTCCCTCTCTCTCTGCCCCTCCTCCTCTTTCTCTGTCTCTGTCTCAAAAATAAATAAACATTAAAACTTATTTTAAAGAAAGTAAAGGTTTTTTAAAAATGGGTTGTTTTTTCATTGTTGAATTTTGAGAGTTCTCTGTATGTTCTGGATACAAGTACTTTGTAAATACATGCTTGTGAATATTTTCTTTCAGTCTGTGGAATATTTTTTCTTTTCTCTTTTTTTAAAAAAAATTTAATGTTTTATTTTTTTCTGGGAGAGAGACAGCATGAGCAGGGGAGGGTCAGAGAGAGGGGGAGACACAGAATATGAATCAAGCTCCAGGCTCTGAGCTGTCAGCACAAAGCCCAACAAGGGGCTTGAATTCACAAACTGTGAAATCATGACCTGAGCCAAAGTCAGACACTCAACCAACTGAGCCACCCAGAGCCCCTCACAGCGTCTTTTGAAGAGCAAAAGTTTTTGTTGTTGTTGTTTTGTTTTTGCAGGGTTTTTTTTGAGAGGGGAAAGGGGCAGAGGGAGAGAGAGAATCTTAAGCAGGGCTCAATCCCACAACCCTGGGATCATGACCTGAGCCAAAATCAAGAGTCAGATGCTCAAGTGACTGAGCCACCAGGGGTCCCCGGAAGTTTTTAATGTAGATAGAGTAACGTATCGTTTTGTTCCCTCATGACTTGTGCTTCCAGGGTTGTATTTAAGAAACCCCTGCCTAATGTTAGGTCACAAGAGTTTTCTCCTAGCTTCTATAAGAAGTTTTATAGATGTAGAGTTTACATTTAGGTCTCCAATCCATTTTGAATTACTTTCTGCATAAGGGGCAACATGGGGTCAAAGTTCTCTTTCTCTCTCTTTCCCCTCTCTCTTCTTCTGTCCTTTTGCATACAGATATCCAATTGTTTCAGCCCCATTTGTTGAAACCACTATCTTTTCTTCCTTGAATTGGCTTTGCATCTTGGTAAAAAGTCAGTTGTCCATATATATGTGGGTCTATTTCTGGACTCATTTCAATTCCATTCATCTATTTGTCTATCTCTACTCCATTATGACAGTATTTTGATTATTGCATCTTTATAATAAGTTTTGAAATTGAGACGTGTTAGTCCTCCAACTTGGTTGTTTTGTCTTAGCTATTCATGGCCCTTTGCAATTCCACAATGAATTTGCGAATTGGCTCTTCAAGTTCTGTTGGGATTTCAATAGGAATTGCATTGAATCTGTAGATCAGTTTGGGGAGAGTTGACATATTCATGGCATTGAGTCTTTCAACCCACACACAATATATATCTCTTATATCTCCTGTAATTTCTTTCAGCAATGTTTTGTGGTTTTCAGTGGACATATCTTATGCACATCTTTTCAGATTTTACCCTTTGTTCATATTAATGCATTTATTTTTAAATAATTTCAATAATTTAAGTCACATAATTAAATTAAATAAATTAAATAATTAATAATTCAATAAATAAAATTAATTTTAAAAAGGGACATGGCATTATACTAGTTCAATTGTGTAACTTTTTTTTGTGTGTGATTTGAACTTTAAGATCTACTCTTTTGGCAACTTTCAAATATGCAATACAGTATTATTATTTTTTATTAAAATTTTTAAATGTTTTTTTTAATTTTTGAGAGAGAGAGAGAGAGAGAGAATGAGAGCAGGGGAGGGGCAGAAAGAGAGGGAGTCACAGAATCTGAAGCAGGCTCCAGGCTCTGAGCTGTCAGCACAGAGGCTGATATGGGGCTCGAACCTACGAGATATGAGATCATGACCTGAGCCGAAGTCGGGCATTTAACTGACTGAGCCACCCAGGAGCTCCTATAGCATTATTAACTATAGTCACCATGCTATATCTTCTAATGCTATAATTCCTCATTCTATACATCCTTGTGACTTACTTGTTTTATGACTGTAAATTGATACCGTTGATCACTTCACTTATGTTGCCACTCCTTACTCTATGTCTCTGGCAACCACCAATCTGTTTTCTATATCTATGAGCTTAGTTTTTTTGTTTGTTTCCCATGTTTGTGTTTTTGCTCTGTGTGTGTGTGTGTGTGTGTGTGTGTGTGTGTTTTAGTTTTCCATATATCAGTGAGATTGTATAGTATTTATCTTCTATATCTGATTTACTTCACTTAGCATAATGTCCTCAAGGTCCACCCATGTTAAAAATGGCAAGACATTCTTTTTCTCATGGATAAATATTATCTCTATCTATCTATCTCTATCTGTCTATGTATCTATATGTTATCCATTCATCTGTATCCATTTTCTATATCCGTTCATCTGCCTACAGGTATTTAGATTACTTCCGTGTCTTATCTATTGTAAATAATTTTGCAATGAACATATGGGTGAATATACTTTCCAAGATAGTTATTTCATTTCCTTAAGATATATAACCAGAAGTGGGACTTCTGGGTCACATGTTGTTCTACTTTTAATTTTTTGAAGAACTTCCATACTGTTTTCTGTAGTAGCTGTACCAATTTACATTCCCACCAACAGTACACAAGGGTTCCCTTTGCCCCACAACCTTGCTAGAACTTGTTATTTCTTGTCTTTGACGATAGCCATTCTAACATGTATGAGGTGATATTTCATTATGATTTTGATTTGTGTTTCCTTGATTCACAGTGTTGAGCACCCTCTTCACGCACCTGTTTGTCATCTGTATGTCTTCTTTGGTAAAGTATATTTGTCAATCCTCTGACCATTTTCTTCATGTTTCTTGTTAATGAAGTTGTTTTTTTTAATCACAGTTGGAAAATTTTCAGCTATTATCTCTTCAAACATTTAACATTTTTTTGTCTCTTCCCTCACTTTGGAGACTACAATCACATGTATTATTAGTCACTTGAATTTGTCCCACAGCTTACTGAGGCTGTATTTATTTTTTTTAATTCTTTTTTTTTCTCTGTATGTTTTATTTGGATACTTTTTCTTGCTAAGTTTTCAAGGTTTGTTCTTTTCTTCTGTCTAATCTGCTATTAATATATCCACTGCATTTTTCAACTTAGACATTGTAGTTCCATCTCTAGAATTAAAAAAAATAAATAAAATAAATATCCTGGGGCACCTGGGTGGCTCAGTCAGTTGAGCATCCAACTTTGGCTCAAGTCATGGTCTCATGGTCCATGAGTTCAAGCCTGGCATTGGGCTCTGTACTGACAGCTCGAAGCCTGGAGCCTGCTTCAGATTCTGTGTCTCCCTCTCTCTCTGCACTTCCCCTGCTGTACTCCATCTCTCTCCCTCTCTCTCAAAAATAAATAAAGCATTATATATATAATATATTAATATAATATATAATACATACATTACATATATATATATATATACACATATACCATACCTCTACTTAACCTTTTGAGCTTACGGAATACAACTATAATGACTTTTAAAGTCTCTGATAATTCTAACATCTTTGTCAGATCTAAGTTATTTTCCTTTTCTTTTTTAAAAGTCTGCTTCTTAGGGGTACCTGGGTGGCTCGGTCAGTTAAGCGTCAGACTTCGGCTCAGGTCATGATCTCACAGTTCATGGGTTCGAGCCCGTGAGTCAGGCTCTGTGCTGACAGCTCGAAGCCTGGAGCCTGCTTCAGATTCTGTGTCTGCCTCTCCCCTGCTCACACTCTGTTTCTCTCTGTCTCACTCTCAAAAATAAATAAGATTAAAAAAATTTTTTTAAGTCAGCTTCTTTCTTTATTGAAATATAATTAACATACAACATTATATTAGTTTACATAATTTTCAGTTGATTTTCTTTTCTCCTCCTTATGAGTCCTATTTTCCTACTTTTTGTAATCTTCATTTTGTAACCTTTGATTGGATGCAAGACATTGTAAATTTTACCTTACTAAGTGCTAGATATCATTATATTCTTATATCTTTTACTTTTGTTCTGCTAGGCAGGTAAGTAACTTGGGAACAGATTGATCTCTTAGGGTCTTGATTTTAAGATTTGTTAAGTAGAACCAGAGCAGTGTTCAGTTCAGGGTAATGATTCCCACTATTGAGGCAAGACTTTCCTGAATTCACTGCCCAATGCCCTAGATGATGAATTTTTTCCAGTCTGACTAGCAGGAACAGGCATCATTCTTGTGTCTGTGTAAGCACCAGGCGCTGCTCACTCTGATCCTTTTGGATGGTTCTTTCTCTGGCCTTAGGCAGTTTCCTCACACTAATGGATTTATCAATATTTGACTAAATTCTCTGGGGAAACCTGTGGTTCTCTGAGGCTCTCTTCCTGTGTAGCTCTCTCCTCTCCTTTCTTGTACTCTGCTCTGCAAACTAGGTCTTTATCTCACTGCACTGTTTTTAAAGCTGAATGATTAGAAAAGCATTGGACACAACACATGCTTCACATAATCGGAGGCCAGGATAAAATAACCATACGACACGATCGAATCTTAGATTTGATCCCATCCTACCAGCTCAAGATGTGTATTGGGGTGAATGGGCATCAGCCCCTGCCCTGACATGATCAGGAGGCTGGGGATTCACCTTGGCTGCTGCCAGTGGCAGGATTTACCTCTTAGGAACTCACAGTGGAAGAAGCACCCTCTTCCTTTACTGCACGATCAGAAGGCTGAGGTCTAAGCCATATGGTTGAATGGGATGGATTGCCTTAAGCACTGAGCTGTAGTTAGTTTCTGTGCGGCTTTATAGCTCCATTGATAGCTGTTTCTGCAAGGCTATCTTGCAAAGTATCAGTCTTGGAAAAGTTAATTTAAAAAAAATTTTTTTTTTAATGTTTTATTTATTTCTAGGAGAGAGAGACAGAGACAGCTTGAGCAGGGGAGGGTCAGAGAGAGAGGGAGTCACAGACTGAAACAGGCTCCAGGCTCTGAGCTGGCAGTCAGCACAGAAAAGTTAATTTTTAAAATCAATTTAGGGGCGCCTGGGTGGGTTAGTCGTTTAAGCATCCGACTTTCGCTTGGGTCATGATCTCACAGTTCATGGGTTCGAGCCCCGCGTCGGGCTCTGTGCTGACTGCCAGCTCAGAGCCTGGGCCTGTTTCAGTCTGTGACTCTCTCTCTCTGACACTCCCCTGCTCACGCTGTCTCTCTCTCTCTCTCTCCTAAAAAAAAATAAAACATTAAAAAAAAATTTTTAATCAATTTAAAATTTTAAATTAAAAAAGCCTGAGCAAAATAAAATCAAATCTGTGCAAAATACACATCAGAGTGAAATGGCTAAGAAGTAATCCATGTGAGAAAAACTAAGTATTGGCTGACATCATATGAGTCAGAGTTGATACTCATACTCAAAAAAAGAAGCTAATGTGACCTCAGGCTGACTTAAATGTAATGGCTAAGACAAAGGAGGTGACATTTTCTCCACTCCAGCAGCCTACTCAGGGGGCAAAAGCCTTGATGATACTATTGGCCTGCTAACCAAATCCAGAATCCTTTTTCTTTACATGTTTTGATTTAACAGATAATTAAAATCTGTAATTTAAAGCTGCTTTTGGCTGGATATTCTATAGCTTGCAGCTGAATACATCTTCATTAATGCAACCTTCCCAAGGAAAATTAATTTCTCCCCACCATGGGCAGATATGTCTTTTCCTCCTAGGCTGTGATCTCATAGGACTAGACTCATTACCTGACACAGTATGGAGTATAAATACATATTGAGTGAGGCATGAAAAATGAAATTCTCTGTACATCTGACTAGCCTTGCCCATTTTCTTCCATGTATGGATAATAGCAGAATATGAACAAATGATTCTCAGTCTAATGTGTGTTACACTTCTTGGTGTGTATTAAAGCCCAGCTTCTCAGCTCCCACTGCCCAGAGATTCATCTTTGGTAGATCTAGGGTGGGGTTCTCAAGTGTGTTGAACCAGCATCCTAGAAGATTCTAATTTTGATGACCTGCAGGTTACTTTGAGAAACACTAATATAGAGAACCAAACACTGATAAAATATATACATGGGGACTTCCCCAAATTTGGAAGGTAAATTTTGCAGTCACTGACCACATTATCTATAAAGGCTCTGTGTGTGTGTGTGTGTGTGTGTGTGTGTGTGTGTGTGTTTTGAAAGAGAGAGCACACATGCACATGCAAGTGGGGGTGGGGAAAAGAGAGAAAGAGAGAGAATCCCAAGCAGGCTCCACACTGTCAGTGCAGAGGCCGGTGCAGGGCTCAAACTCACAAACTGAGATCATGACCTGAGCCGAAATCAAGAATTGGATGCTTAACAACTTAGCCACCCAGGTGCCCCTCTTTATGTGTTTTTAAGAGATGTGGAGCAAAATCATTTTTCCAGGATATTGGAAAGATTTAGCCCAGCCCCGTCCAGCCCCACTTCTAGGACAGAAGTTGACCTCTGATGGCCCTTTGAAGTCTTGCCTTTTTTCATGGTTCAGAAATTTCTCCCTGGCATTCCCTAGGTCTCCTGACACTACAAATTCCTTTCTTATCAAACAGGTTAGTTTGCTAGGCTTGGCCTGGGTCTTTGCTCCAAGTCTGGACACAAGAGAGAGGGAAAGGGCCAAGGGGTAGAGATAGGAAAAGAGAGAGAGAGAGAGAGACAGGTGAGAGAGAGAGAGACATCATCAAACACAGATAGTCCTTTAATTCTTTTTCTTTAGAGATTTAATTCAGTTCTTCTGGATTGATCTCCTAAGAACTTTTGAAAACATTTCCTCTTGATTCAAAAGAAAATCTATGCACTTAATTATTTGCACAGCAGGAGGGATCCCAACAGACAAGAGCACTGGGACCAAAAATGATACTGGCACAAGAGAAAAATATTTTCAGTCCCATAAGCCACAGGGAAGTAATGCAGAAATTAAAACTTTTTAAAAGGAAATATTCGGGGCGTCTGGGTGGCTCAGTCAGTTAAGCGTCCGACTTCGGCTCAGGTCATGATCTCATGGCTGGAGAGTTCGAGCTCCGTGTCGAGCTCTGTGCTGACAGCTAGCTCAGAGCCTGGAGCCTGCTTCACATTCTGTGCTTCTGTCTCTCTGCCCCTCCCCTATGCATGCTCTGTCTCTCTCTCTCTCTCTCAAAAATAAATAAACATTAAACTTTTTTTTAAAACATTGGAATAATTTTGAGTCTATGTTTTCCACTTAAACTTATTATGAACACATTTTGCATGCTATCAAATACTCTTTTTTTATGTTTATTTATTTTGAGAGAGACAGTATGAGTGGGGGAGGGGCAGAGAGAACCCCAAGCAGGCTCCCCACTGACAGCACAGGGCCCAAAGCAGGGCTTGAACCCATGAACTATGAGATCATGACTTGAGCTGAAATCAAGAGTCAGACACTCAACCAACTGAGCCAGATTGGACAAAAAGTTATAACCTACTTGTCTGGTGTCTTCAAGAGACCAACTTTAAATATAAAGACACAAATAGGTTAAAAGTAAAAAGAAGGAAAGAGATAGTCCACACTAACTCCAATTTTTAAAAAGCCAGAGTAGCTATATTGATGGCAAACGGAGTAGATTTCAGAATATTCAAAGAATATTACCAAAGATTAAAAGGTCATTTCATAATGATTAAGAGCTCAATGACTTAGGACACGGAAATCCTAAGCACCATGCGCTAAAAAAGAGATCTCTGAAATTTATGAAGCAAAAATTAATGGCCATGCAGACAAAAATAGCTATAACTACAATTATAGTTGGATATTTCAACAATCGTCCCAATAACTGATAAATAAGTGGACAGAAAATCAGTAAGAATGTATAAGAACTTAAACAACACTATCAGTCAACTTGACTTAATTGATATTTATAAAATACTCTCCCCAACAACACTGTAGAGGAGAAGAAACTTCCTTCTGCCCTCTTAGGTTCTGTGGCTGACCTAAGAATTAAACTAACATAAGAAAGACTAACAGGAAAAAAGCACACAGATTTATTTACTATTTTTATGTGAGGACAGGATTCTTAAAAAAAAAAAAATCCTGAAGAAGCAACTAGTCCCAAAGCTTATATGCCTTGCTACACAAAAAACAATATATTGTGAGGATATAATAAGGCAAAATGGCTTGGGCCAGGGGCAATAAATTGTGGGACAAGTGACCAGGAAATAGATGGAAAACTAACAGAAGGTAAGAGTCATTTTAGTAACTTTGTTTGCACAGGTTTCTGGTGATAAGAATGTTCTTCTCTTCATGGTACAGAGAAGGCACCTTTCTCATGGGAAATTTTATGACCTGCTTAATGTAAAAAAGAATGTCAGAGAGCCCTTGTCATCTGCTGTTTCCCAAGTGCCTTTAGCTCAAAATAATTAATATGCCAGGGTGACATATTTGGAGATGGCATGTTCTGAATCCCTGCAATAACAAAATACACATTGTTTTCAGGATAAACCATATTTTGGACCAGAAGTTTTGATAAATTTTAAAAGGTGCAAGTCAGAAAAAGTATAGTACCTGATTACAATGGAGTTAAATTAGAAATGATTTACAGAAAAATATCTGGAAAACCCCAAATATTTGGATACTAAATGTCATACTTCTAAATAACCCATAGTTCAAAGAAGAAATTAGAAGATTAGAAAGTATTTTTGAGTTGAATTAAAATGAAAATGAGACATATCAACAGTTGATATTCTAAGCTCTGTTTAGATATTTATAATATTTGCCTGGATATTTCTAACAATAAGTATTTATGTCAGAAAGGAAGAACTATCTCAAACCAATTATATAAACTTCCCACATCAAATAACTAGAGAAAGAAAGCCAAAATAAACCCAAGTCAAGCAGAAGGAGGATGATAATAAAGATAAGAGTAAAAATCAATAAAATTATAAACAAATAGAAAATCAATGAAACTAATAACAGGTTTTTGGAAAAGATAAATAAAATAAACTTCTAGCAATGCTGACAGAGATAAAAAGAGAAAAGACACAAATGACTAATATTATAAATGAAAGAGGGGATATCACTACATACCCCACACAAACTTAAAAAATCAAGAGGAAATAGCACAAAAGTCTTCACATCTATAAATTTTATTCATAAACTGACCAATTCTTTAAAAAACTAGGCTACTAAAACTTGTTCAAGAGGAAATCGATATTCAGAATAGTCCTATAGCTATTAAAGACATTGAATTTGTAGTTCAAAATCTTCTAAAATATAAATCCCAGCTGTATTAGTTTGCTAGGGCTACTATAAAAAGAATTATAGACCTGGTGGCTTAAACAGCCAAAATTTATTTTCCTAAAATTCTGGAGCCGAGAGGTCTGAGATCAAGATGTCAGCAGGATTGGTTTCTTCTGAGGCCTATTACATTGGCTTCCTGATGGCTGTCTTCTCCCTCTATCTTACTACAGCATTACCTCTGTGTATGTTTGTGTCTTAATCTCTTTTCGTAAGGATGTCAATCATATCGACCCACTCTAATGAGTTCATTTCCACTTAATTATGTCTTGAAAATAAAACCATGTTTTCGGTACTTGGGATTAGGACTTCAACATAGAAATTTGCGGGGGGGGGAGGGCAGGGACAGAATTCAGTCCATAACACCAGTCCAGATGATATTAGCTGTGATTTATACCAGACACTTATAGAAGAAAAAACACCAAATCTATGTACGTTCCTTTTTCCTAGAAAATAGGGAGAAAATATTTCCCAACTAATTTTATAAGGCCAAGATACTATCAAAACCAGATCAAGACGGGGCGCCCGGGTGGCTCAGTTGGTTAAGTGTCCAACTTCAACTCAGGTCATGATCTCACGGTTTGTGGGTTCAAGCCCCTCATCGGGCTCTGTACTGACAGCTAGCTCAGAACCTGGAGCCTGTTTCAGATTCTGTGTCTCCCTCTTTCTCTGACCCTCCCCTGCTCACACTGTCTCTCTCTCAGAAATAAATAAAACATTAAAAAAAATTTAAACAAAACCAGATCAAGACAGTACAAAGAAAAAAATAGAGAGCAATAGCTCTCATAAATATGGACATAAAATACAAATAAAATATTGGTAAATCAATTTCATCTATACATAAGAATAGTAAAACATCATCAAGTGGGTTTTATTCTAGAAATGAAAACCTGGTTAAGCATTCAACAACCAATCAAGCTAATCCACCATCTTACCAGTTCATGGAAGAAAAACCATATGATCTTTTATTTATTTATTTATTTATTTATTTATTTATTTATTATTTTTTTTTACAAATAGTTTATTGTCAAATTAGTTTCCACATAACACCCAGTGCTCATCCCCACAAGTGCCCTCCTCCATGCCCACCCCTCCCCCCCCCACATCCATCAGTCCTCAGTTTTTGTCAGCATTCAAGAGTCTCTCATGGTTTGCCTCTCTCCCTTTCCCCCACCATTTCCCCCTTCTTCTCCCCCTTGTTCCTCCGTCAAGTTCCTCCTAATCCTCCTATACGTGCAAACATATGATATTTGTCCTTCTCTGCCTGACTTATTTCGCTCAGCATAACACCCTCAAGGTCCATCCATGTTGCTACACATGGCCAGATTTCATTGTTTCTCATTGCCATGTAGTATTCCATGGTATAGATAAACCACATCTTCTTGATCCATTCATCTGTTGATGGACACTTAGGCTCTTTCCATAAAAACCATATGATCTTATAAACTGGTGTGAATAAAGGTGTTTACCTAAATTCAATATGTATTCATGAAAAATCTCAGTAAACTAGAAATAATAGGAAACTGTCTTTTTCAACTTTATAAAGATCATCTATAAAATATTCAGAGGTAATATCATACTTCATACTGAAAGACTGAATGTTTTTCCTTTAAAACTGAGTGCAGAGCAAGAATATCTGCTCTTTCCACTCCTATTCAATATAGTACTAAAAATCTTAACCAGTGCAATAAGGCAAGGAAAAAGTAAAAAACAAACAAATAGAAAAAGCATATCAGAAAGGAAGAAATAAAACTGTCCACAAAATTGTTTGTGTAGAAAATCCCAAGAAATCTGCAACAAAAAGTTTAGAACTTATAATTGAGTTAGCAGCATCACAGAGTACAAGTCATACATATAAAAAATAATAGTATGTCTCTATATTAGAAATGAACAAGCAAAAACCAAGTTTAAAATAACACCATGTACAATAGCTCCTCCCAAATAGAATTCTAGACAAACATGTACAACCTTTGTATGCTGAAAAGTACAAAACAGTGATGGAAAAATAAATCAGAGAAGAGCTAAATAAATAGAGCGACATATCATGTTCATGAATTAGAAGATTCAACATAGTTAAGATGTCAATTGTTCCCATATTGTTCTGTAGTATGTGTAATTAGGAATCACCCAAAAAGAGGTCTGGCCATAGTCACAGGCTCACTTCTAAACCTTTGGCATTTCCCAGTGTCTTTGTTATTTATGGCGAGCTCCTTAGATCACACCTGATAGTTTTTGCTGATGAGGTTACTCATGGTAGGCTCCCTGGAACATGTGATATCAGCCCAATATCCAGAGTGTGTGTGTGGTGGGGGGGAGAAGGCTGGAGACTGAGTTAAATCCCATGGGTAATGAATTATTCAGTCACATCTACCTAATGAAATCTCAATAGCAAGCCTGGATACCAAAGCTGGTCTGGACTTCCTTTGCTGGCAATTGTGTGAGTGTGTGTTGTCAAGCATAATGGCTCAGAAGATGCAACTGTATCCATGGTCCAGTGGACGGAGGATGACTTGGTCCAGACTCTGCTGTATGTATCTCTTCCTTGGGCTGGTTGAAATTTGTATCCTCTCCCTGGGGAAAATGTATCCATGAATATTCAGGCATACCTCATTTTGCTTCACTTCACTTACATTCCTTTTTTTTATTATTCTTATTTACCGATTGAAGGTTTGTGGTAACTCTGCATCTGGGAGTCCATTGGTTCAGGAGCATTTGTTTTGCTGTAGCATTTGCTCATTTCACGGCTCTGTGTCACATTTTGGTAAACTGAAAAGCATCTGCATAGCAAAAGAAACCATTCATAAAGTGAAAAGGCAATGTATCGAATGGCAAAAATATCTGCAAATCGCATATCTGATAATATTCAAAATATATAAAGATCTCATTCAACTCCATAGCAAAAAAAAACCTAATCTGAAAAGTGGGCAGAAGATCTAAGTAGACATGTTTCTAAAGAAGGACTACGTACAACCAATAGTACATAGAACGATGTTCAACATCACTAATTATCAGGAAATGCAAACGCAAACCACAATCAATCAACTATCACCTTGTATCTGTTAGAATGGCTACTATAAAAAAGACAAGAAATAACAAGAATTTGTGAGGATATGGAGAAAAGGGAACACCCATGAACTATTGGTGGGAATGTAAACAGGTGCACTCACTATGAAAAACAGTATGGGGGTACCTCAAAAATTAAAAAAAAAAATAGAACTACCATAGTATTGCCTTAAACATTGGAAACATTGCCTTAAAAAGACACATGCACACCCATGTTCAATGCAGCATTATTTGTAGTAGTCAAGATATGGAAAAAATCTAAGCCTCTATCAATAGATAAATGGATAAAGAAATTGTGATATATGCAGAAATACAAATAATCACAAGGGAATATTCTGAAAAATTATATGCCAAAGACACTGGAAAATTTGGAAGAAATGGGCAAATTGCTAGAAACATACAAACTACCAAAACTGAAACAGGAAGAAGTGGGAAACTTGAACAGACCCATAGCTAGCAAAGAAATTGAATCAGTAATCAAAAGTCTCCCAACAAACAAAAGGCCAGAATCCCAAAGACCCCACGAAAAAGAAGAATTAAAGGTGAATGATGAACATGGATGCAAAAATTCTCAAGATACTAGCAAATCAAATCCTGCAGTACATTAAAAGAATTATTCACCATGATCAAATAGGATTTATTCCTGGGCTGAAGGGCTGGTTCAATATTTGCAAATCAATTAACGTGATACACCACATTAATAAAAGAAAGGGAAAGAACCATATGATCCTGTCAATAGATGCAGAGGAAGGATTTGACAAAATACAGCATTCATTCTTGATAAAAACTCTCAACAAAGTAAGGATAGATGGAACATACCTCAACATCATAAAAGCCAAATATGATAGACTCACAGCTAATATCATCTTCAATGAGGAAAATCTTTCCCCCTATGGTACGAACAATCAGGCATGTCTACTCTGACCATTACTATTTAACATAGTACTGGATGTCTTAGCTTCAGCAATCAGACAAGAAGAAGAAATAAAAGGCATCCAAATCAGCAAAAACTTAAAAATACCCTATGATCCAGTAATTACACTACTAGGTATTTACCCAAAGGATACAAAAATACAGATTTGAAGAGGTACACGTATCCCTATGTTTATTGTAGGATTATCAACAATAGCCAAACAAGAGCCCAAATGTCCGTTGGCTAATGAACACACATGCACACGCACACACACACACACACACACACACACACACACACACGCAGGAATATTACTCAGCCATCCAAAAGAATAAAATCTTGCCGTTTGCAATGACATGGATAGAACTACAATGTATTATGCTAAATGAAATAAGTCAGTCAGGCAAAGACAAATACCATATGATTTCACTCATATGTGGAATTTAAGGAAAAATCAGATGAACAAATGGGAAAGATGGGGGAAAAGAGAAAAAAGAGAGTGGGAAATAAACCATAAGAGACTCTTTATGATTGAGAACAAACTAAGGGTTTTTGGAGGGAGGGGAGTGGGGAATGGTCTAGATGGGTGATGGCTATTAGGATGGCACTTGTTATGATGAGCACAGGGGGTTACATATAAGTGATGAAATACTAAATTCTACTCATAAAACCAATATTACACTATATGTTCACTAACTACAATTTAAATTAAAAATTATAAGAAAAAAAGAAGTTGTGAAGTATCTATTTATCTTGAGAACATCATGCTAAGGGAAATAAGTCAGACACAAAATAAGAATACTGTTTGATCTCATTTATATGTTGAATCCAAAACAACAACAAAATAACTCATGGATATAAGAACAGGTCAGCATTGTCAGAGATGGGGGTGGGAGTGGGAGATGGGCAAAATGGGTTAAGGGAGTTAAAAGGCACAAACTTCCAATTATAAAATAAATGCCATGAGATATATTATACAGCATGGCAGCCATAATTAATAATACTATATTATGTATTTGAAAGTTGTTTAGAGAGTAAGTCTTAAAAGTTCTCATCACAAGAAAATGAATTCTCTAACTATGATTTCAGATGTTAACTAGACTTATTGTGGTAGTTATTTCACAATATATACAAATATCAAGTTGTCATGTTGTACATCTGAAACTGATACAATGTATGCCAGTTACACCTCAATTAAAGAAAGAAAAACTACAATAACTATGACTATAGTCAGAAAGATAGAAAACATATTAGTAGATTAAACCCACACAAGAACAGTCACAAGTACAATTGAATTTTGAACAAGATGCAAAAGAATTCAATGGAGCATCTTTCCAACAAATGATGTTGGAGCCATTGGACATCTATTGGTCAACAAATGAAATGCAAGCTCAACCTCACACTTTATTTTTTCAAAAAAGTACTCAAAATTGATCATCTATATGAAGAGAAAAAGTAAAACTTTTGGACGAAAATACAGGAAAAAATCTTGGTAATCTGGAATATGTGAGTTTCTTAGACATGACAGGAAAAGCACCATCAATAAAAGAAAAAAACCAAAATAAACTGGACTTCATCAAAATTTGTTCTGTGAAAGATGGTATTAAAAGAATTAAAAGAGCTACAGAATTAAAAAAAATATTTGCATATCACATATCCAACAACAGACTTGAATCTTTAATATACAAAGAGCTCTTTCAACTCAACAGTAAGAAAACAACCCAATTTAAAAATGGGAAAAAGACTGGAATAGATATTTCACCAAAAGAAGATATGAGGATAAAAGCAATAAGCATATGAAAAATTGTCCATAGCATTACCCACTGGGGAAATGCAAATTAAAGCCACAATGAGATACCGCTATCGGTCTGTTAGAAATGAGCAAAATGAAAAATATTGACAAAACAAAGTGATGGTGGGGATACGGAGAATCTGGAACTCTCACACACTGCGGGCAGGAATGCAAAATGACACAGCTATTTAGGGAAACAGTTTGTCGGTATCCTTAAATAGTTGATCTTAGTGTTTGAATGACCCTGCAATTTTACTCCTGTGAGAATTGAAATGTATGTTCACACTCAAGCTTGTACATAGAGGTTTATAAAGCCTTTCTTTGCAATTGCCAAAACCTGTGAAAGACCTAAAGGTCCTTCAATAGATGAGTGGTCACATGAAGTAGGGTACATCTATGTAGTGGCATACTGTTCAGAAATAATATGGGAGGAACTATTGATGCATGGGACAGATTGGGTGGATCTCAATGACATTCCATTAAGTGAGAAAAGTCAAACTCAAAAGGTTATGTACTGTACGACTCCCTTATAGAACATTCTACAAATGACAAATTATAGTATTGGAGACCAGAGCTGTGTTTGCCAGGAGTAGGAGAGGAAAGAGGGGGTGATTTTAAAGAAATCGCATGAAGGAGTTTTGAGGGGTGACAGAACTGTTCTGTATCCTGATTGCTGTGGTGTAGCACAAATCTATATGTATCATTAAATTCATATAGCTAAACATCAACAAAGAAAAGAAAACAATTGAGTGCATAGAAATCTGTTAAAATCCGAACAAAGTCTGTAGTTCAGTTGATAGTATTGTATCAATGCCAATATCCGGGTTTTGACCACTGTACTAGGATTATGTACCATGTAACATCAGGGGAAGCTGAATAAAGCCTGCACAAGAACGGTCTACCCTATTTTAGCAACTTTGATATAAATCTAAAATGATTTCAACATAAAGAGTTAAAAGGAAAAAAAATAAGCAATTGCGTCCTCACTTCCACGCCTCCATCCCGATGTACCGCCCACAACCTCCTCCACCCCAGCAGACAACAGGATGTTTATTATATGGGAAGAGTATTGTGGTTGTTAGGGGACACTAATCTAAGGCAAGTAAACTAAACTGAAATAAAATGAACATTTATATTCTGAATGCAGAGCCTCATCCCCAGCCTTCTTCTCTTACTAATATTAATAATAATGCTCCAATATTATAAGCAACCTCCTGCTAAGGATCCTGACGATCCCAGGAAAAAGATTTATGATCCTGACATCATGATACTTCCGGTGAACCGGCCCAGCCAGACCACCTTCCTTGTTAGGTCATAGTCACAGAGTTCCCAGGTTCCAGCCAGTTTCTTAGCCCCCAGCTTCTAAACACGAGTGTCACATCAAGACCCATCTAATGGACTAAGGAAATACGCTCACATGAAAAATTATAATGCAGACAACCAGCAAGCACCTCAGAAGAAACAGACAATCTAGGAAAAAGAAAACTTTAAAAAGAGCCATCACTGGGGCGCCTGGGTGGCTTAGTCGGTTAAGCGTCTGACTTTCGCTTAGGTCATGATCTCGCGGTTCGTGGGTTCGAGCCCCGCGTCGGGCTCTGTGCTGACTGCCAGCTCAGAGCCTGGAGCCTGTTTCAGTCTGTGACTCCCTCTCTCTCTGACCCTCCCCTGCTCACGCTGTCTCTCTCTCCTAGAAATAAATAAAACATTTAAAAAAAAAAAAGAGCCATCACTAATAATCTCAGAGAAGTGAGAGAGAGTAATACATTCATTAAGCAGGAATAGAACAAGGTGTTGTTTTTTTTTTAAAAAAGAAGGGGGAGCCTGGTGGCTCAGTAGGTTAAGTGTCCAACCTCGGCTCAAGGTGAAGATCTCGGAGTTCATGAATTCAAGCCCTGCATGGGGCTCTGCACTGGCAGTGAGCAGTCTGCTTGGGATCCTCTCTCTCTCTCTCTCTCTCTCTCCTGTCTCTGCCCCTCCCCCACTTGCACATGCCCCACCCCCCACCCCCCTTTAGATAAATAAACTTAAGAAGAAGGAGGAGGGGAAGAGGAAGGCGGAGGAGGAGGAGGCTAAGAACAAAAAGGAATGCCTGGAAATTAGAAGCAAAGTAGAAGATATGACGAATTCAACGGAATGTTTGGAAGATAAAATTAAGAGACCTGCCATAAAGTATACCAAAAGGAGTTTGAAAATAGGAGAGAAAAAATAAGAAAATTCAAGGACTAGTTGAAGAAGTTCAATATCCCAATAATGGAAATTCTAGAGGTAGAGAACAGAGAAAAAAAGAATGGATATAATGAAAGAAACAGTTCCAAAGAATTCCCAGAACTGAAGATACAGATGCAAATAGGCCCACACCGTGGTCTTTCCTTCCTTCTTCTGCCAGCAGATGCTTCCCAAGCACCTGCCCTACACAGGCGCTGGTCTAGCTTTGGAAGCACAACAGTGAAGAGACAGACCAAAGTCCTTGCCCTCATCAGGCACAGACTAGTTAAGCAGCCAAAACGCAACAAGATAAACAAGTAAAATTAAACAAGAAAGGAGAGGGCTGAAACTTTAGATGGACGGCTGGGGGAAATTTTCACTGTGAAATTTCAGAACATTGAAGGTAAAAATAAGATTCTAGAGGTTTTCAGAGAAAAAAATGGCTGTGAATTTCTCCATATAAGACTGGTTACTGGACAAAAATGGAGCAATTCCCTTGAAAAGGGAAAATGACTTCTGTATTATTTGCCTGAGCATCCATAAATAAGAAGATACCACAGACCAAATGGCTTATACAGCAGAAGTTTATTTTCTCCCTGCTCTGGAGGCTGGGAAGTCCAAGATCATGATGCCCGCAGGGTTAGTTTCTGGTGAGGCCACTATTCTTGGCTTTCTTCTCGCTATTCTCACATGATCCTTCCTCTGCGTAGGCACAGAGAAAGAGCTCAGGCATCTCTTCCTCTTCTTAAAATGACATCGGACCTGTCAGATTAGGTCCTATATGACCTCATTTAACTTAATTACCCCCTTACAGGCCCTATCTTGAAATATAGTTATACTACGGGTTGGGACTTAAATATGTGAGTTTTTGGGAAACACAATTCAGTCCATAAGAATGCCCAACATTGAATTTCATGGCAAGATTTATTTTGACACACTTGGACTTTTAAGGTATATAAGAATGTGTGCAACTATTTATTATTTTATTGCCATTGTTATACATTCTGACTCTGCGTCAAGTGTTTTTGCTTCAGGAAGAACTGCCACAACACTGTAAAATAGCAGTCATGCTTTTCAAGCAATTCCATAAGCAATCCATTAAAGTGAAGGGAAAATGAGATTTTTGGACAGGTAATGTTCTCAGAATACAACCCCCACCCATGTGCTTTCTTATGGTTCTACCAGAGAATGTGCTGGGGCCCAAAAAGCAGGCATCCAACACAGGATGGAAGTGAAGGGGCCCTTTAGAACGATGATAATTCGGAGGGTACCACAATGACACTTTCACCAAGACGGGAAGGTAACAGGTCTCCAGGGGAGCAGTTCGGGAGACACCCGGAGAGAGATTTTCAAGACTATGAAATTTACAAATATCTGTCACATTAAAACATATGGAGTTGTAGACAGTTGGAGGAGCATTTAGTTTTGAGTTAGCGCTAAGTTGGGGCGCCTGGGTGGCTCCGTGGGTTAAGCGTCCGACTTCGGCTCAGGTCATGATCTCACGGTTCACGGGTTCCAACCCCGCATCAGGCTCTGTGCTGACTGCCAGCTCAGAGCCTGGAGGCTGTTTCAGTCTGTGACTCCCTCTCTCTCTGACCCTCCCCTGCTCATGTTGTGTCTCTCTCTCTCTCTCTCTCTCAAAAATAAATAAAAAACATTAAAAAAAAACGATTCAACATCAAAAATGCATCCAACCTCAACACTGATAATTATCTGATCAAAAAAATTTTTCAGTTTATTTGAGATGTTTTCTTGTGATCATTTTGAATAGATTCTCTTTCTACACTCTATTTTTTCTAAGTGAAAAAGGATTAATTTTTAAAAGTTCTTCCTCCTTTACTCAATTCTCTTGTTAACTTTCAGTTTGTTTTTGACACATTGGGAATTTGCAGGTATTTGGCAATACGTATTAATACTCCTATTGACAATATGGGATAATATTTACTATGGTTATGCATTTGTGTCTGTGTCACATATTTTGCATCAGGCAGAACTTGCACAGCACTGTAAAATAGTAATCATGCTTGTGCTATTCTTGATTTTATGGAAATGCCCCAGTCCAAAGTATTCTATACTGTAAATTTTACTGTTGACTATTTAAGTAAGATATAAAATCTTTTAAAAAGTTTTTTAATGTCTATTTGTTTTTGAGAGGGAGATAGCAGGTGAGCCGTGACAGGGCTGGGGCAGAGAGAGAGAGGGAGACACAGAATCTGAAGCTGGCTCCAGGCTCTGAGCTGTCAGCACAGAGCTCTACGCAGGGCTCAAATTCACAAACTGTGAGATCATGAGCTGAGCCAAAGTCAGACGCTTAACCTACTGAGCCACCCAGGTGCCCCAAGATATAAAATCTTTATCATGCTAAAAGGAGAATGTTGTTAATTCGAGTTATTGTCTTTTATTAAGAATAAGCACTAAACAACATATGTCTTTTGAGACATCTTTTGAAAATGTGGTATCGTTTTCTTATTGGACCTAGTTTTTGTGACATTTCATAATATTAGACATTGTAATTCAACTGTCTTGCATTCCAGAGATAAATTCTAGGCACCCACAGCTCTTACTGTGTTGTTAGATTTAATTTGCTGCTATTTTTATTCTACATTTGCTAGTGAGTTTTGGGTAGCGGTTTCCTTCTTTCTGCTTTGTTCCCTTCTATTTTTCTTCCAGATTTGGTATCAGGGTTCTATGTTTTATTTATTTATTTTTTGTTTGTTTTCTTGTTTTTTTGGTATAGTGTCAAAACCATTTACTCCTTGTAAAGTATAGGGTGTTCTTGTTCAAGACGTCAGACTAAACCCACATTTGCCTTTCCTATCCCCTAATTCCTTTTGAAATGAGCATAAAGAAGTGCAAGGAGATGGAGAAAAACCAGAGACATTGAGCAACTGCTGCAAGATTCTGCAGCCTTGGTGCCAAAGATGGTAAAATGGGGGAACTCTTCTCCTCATTGGGGTCCCAGGGAAGTCTCAAGCCTAGTGTGAATGATGGCAAACAACGGGGGTGAGGGTGCAAATTCAGGTACAACCTCAAGGTCCGTCTATGGAGTAGCTGCACCATGGCTGCCCAGTCCTCTGCCCTGTGTGTTGTCTGCAGCAGCCTGCCTACAGATTTCATCCGCCCAAGACTTCACTTACAGGGAGATCCACCATCTCTTCAGGGAGCATTCATGAAGTGATGAAGCAACGCTTTCTTAAGACTTCGAGTTCTTGGGGCACCTGGGTGGCTAAGGTGGTTAAGCATCTGACTTTGGCTCAGGTCATGATCTCGCAGTTCGTGGGTTTGAGCCCCATGTCTGGCTCTGTGCTGACAGCTCAGAGCCTGGGGCCTGCTTCAGATTCTGGGTCTCCCCCTTTTTCTCCCCCTCCCCCACTCGCGCTCTATCTCTGTCTCTCTCTCAAAAATAAATAAACATTAAAGAAAAAGAGGAGGGAAAAACCCTTAGAATTCTTAGGATGCCTGGATGATTCAGTTGGTTAAGAGTCTGACTACAGCTCAGGTCATGATTTTGTGGCTCTTGAGTTCAAGCCCTGCATCCGGCTCTTTACTGTCAGCGCAGAGCCCGCTTCAGGTCTGTCTTCCTCTCTCTCTCTGTCTCTGCTCCTCCTCACTGTCCTCAAAAATAAATAAACATTCAAAAGAAGACTTAGAATTCTTATTTTTACACCTATACAAAGATCTTTTAAAGAATTTTTTGAAATATCTTTAATCCTATCTCTTACATGTACATAAAAAAATATATATATGAAACTATTCAATAAGGCAACGATTCTCAAACTTAAGCCTGCATCAGTATCACTTGGAGGGGTTGTTTAAGTACAGATACTTGGGCCTTAGCCCCAGAGTTTCTGATTTAGGACATCTGATTCGGGGTGGGGGCAAAATTTACATTGTTCCAAGGTAAAGTTCCCAGGCAGAGCCGGTGCTGCTAGTGCAGGGGCCCATTTCGAGAAACATGGATTATGATATGACTGATACTTCATTATATTCAGACTTTACCCTTCTGAATCATTTTTTAACTCAAAGTCATTAATGTGCATGATTTTTCCACAATTTCATGAACCATTAAAAGTCTAGGTGATGCAGCATTTTAAACAAGAATCCATAAAAGAATAAGGGCCATTGGTGCTGGACTTCTTGACTGGCTTTGCAATTATACAGACCCTGTCTCCTTTAAAAAATAGCTTTATTAAAATGCAATTTACACAATACAAAACCCATCTATTTAAAATGTATAATTAATGATGGTTAGTATATTAACAGAATTGTGCAACCATGGCCACAACTGACCTTAGAATATTCCCATCGCTCCAAAAGAAATCTCATGCTTATTTACATCCACTCTCCATTCTGATTTGCTTTCTGTCTCTATTGATTTGCCTTTTCTGGATATTCAGTATAAACGGAGTCAAACAATATCTATTCTTTATGTATCTGGATTTTTCCCCCCACTGAGTATGTTTTTGAGGTTCATTCACATTGTAGCAAAGTATCAGTACTTTGTTACTGTTACTTTTATTACCGAACAGTATTTCATTATATGAACATGCCATATGTTGTTTATCCATTCACCATTTGAGAGATATTTGGGTTTTCCCCACTTTTTGACGGAATAATAATAGAAAAATTAAGAATAATACTGCTATGAGCATTTAAGTATAACTCTCTGTAGACTTTCTCACTTTTCTCTGATATACACTTAGAGGTGGAATTGCTGGCTCACATGGTAACTCTACATTGAGCATTTTGAGGAACTGCCAGCCTGGTTTCTAAGGTGGCTGCACCATTTTACATTCTCACTGGCAAGTTATGAGGGTTCTGGTTTCTCCACATTCAAGTCGACAGTTATTTTCAGTCCTTCTGATTATAGTCATCCCAAAGGGTGTGAAGTAATATCTCATTGCAGTTGTGATTTGCATTTCCCTGATAACTAATGTTATTGAGCATCTTTCTGTGTGCTTATTGGCCACTTTCTTATTTCTCTGGGGGAAGAACAGAGTGCATTTTTAATTGACTTGTTTATCTTTTTATTATTGAGTTGTAAGAGTTCTTAAAATATTCTGGACTCAGCAGCTGGGAAGATAGAAGTGTAGGAGGGTCCTAAGCTCACCTCGTCTCACAGATACAACTAGCTAACACTCACATCACCCATAAAATGACCTAAAGACTGGCAGAGCAAACTCCATAACTAAAGGTAGAGAAGAGGCCACATCAAAGAAGGTAGGAAGGGCAAAGACACAGTTTGGGGGTGAAATGGACCGTGACCATTTGTGGTGGTGAGAGAACTAGTGCCTGGAGAAGGGGAAAATACAGTATCACACCAGGGAGTCCTCATGGGGAAGGTGAATCCCCATAACATTTGACTTTGAAACTGAGATGGGCCAAATCTTGGGGCGCCTGGGTGGCTCAGTCGGTTAAGCGTCCGGCTTTGGCTCAGGTCATGATCTCACGGTTCGTGGGTTCCAGCCCCACATCAAGCTCTCTGCTGACAGCTAGCTCAGAGCCTGGAACCTGCTTCAGATTCTGTGTTTCCCTCTCTCTCCCTCTGGCCCTCCCCTGTTCATGCTGTCTCTCTTTCAGAAATAAATAAAACATTTTGTAAAAAAAGAGATGGGTCAAATCTTATGAGTTCTTACAACAAGCAAGAAATTTAAAAATTAAATTTAAAGCCTGAAGTTTTATATTTATTATTTTTTTAAATGTTTATTTTTGAGAGAAGCACAAGCACAAGAGCCAAATGGGGACCAAATAGTGCCCACAACAGGCAAAGAGAACTTCCACATACTATAAGACTGAAGAAAAACTTTCCTAGGACTCAATAGCAGGGCACACGCAATACGTATAGGAGACAGTGCTTGCAGCATCAGATCCTGGGGAGCAGAGAACACTGCGCTGCAAGGCATTACAGGACTTCTCATAAAGCCATTACCTTCAAGAGCAAGAGACATTGCTGATGTTCCCCAAAACACAGAAACAGATGTAGAGTGTTAGACAAAATGAAGATACAGAGGAATATGTCCAAAATGAAAGACCAGAACCAAACCACAGCAAGAGAACTAAGTGAAATGGATATAAGTAATATGCCAGATAGAGAATTTAAGATAATGCTCATAAAGATACTCACTGTAATTGAGAAAAGAGTGAAACACATCAGTGAGACCCTTAACACAGAGATAAGGAATAAAATAGCAGAGATCAAGGCTTTAATAAATGAAACGAGAAACATGCTGGGTGGGATGAAAAGCAGGCTGAAGGAAGCAGAGGAACAGGTTAATGACCTAGAAGAGTAATGGAAAGTAATCAAGCTGAACAAAAGAGAGAAAAAAGAATTATGCAAAATGAGAATAGATGTAGGGAAATCAGTAACTCCGTGAAACGTAATAATGTTCATATTATAGGAGTCCCAGAAGAGAGAGAGAAGAGGGGTTGAAAACTTCCCTAATCTGGGGAAGGAAACAGATATCCAGGAAGCAGAGAACCCCCCAAAAATCAACAAAGCAGACCCACAGCTAGACATATTGTAATTAAAATGGCAAAATATAGTGATAAAGAAAAAATATTAAAATACCGAAACAAAAGAAAACATTACATACAAGGGAAACCCCATACGGCTATCAACAGATTTTTTAGCAGAAACTTTCTAAGTCAGAAGGGAGGGGAAAAATATATTTAAAGCACTGAGTGGGAAAAATCTGGAGCCAAGAATACTCTATCCAGCAAGGCTATCATTCAGAATAAAGGGGAGATGAGAGTTTCCTAAACAAACAAAAACTAAAGAAGTTCATGACCACTACACCAGCCCTACGAGAAATGTTAAAAGGGACTTTTTGAGTGGGAAGGAGAGACCAAATGTGACAGCATGAAGTAGGAAACCCTAAAAAGTAAAAATGAATATTTCTATAAAAAAATCAGTCAAGGACTTCACTCAAATGAAGACTTTAAGATACAAAACAGATGAACATAAGGGAAGGGAAGCAAAAACAATATAAAAACAGGGAGGGGGACAAAACAGAAGAGAGTCTTGAATATGGAGAACAGACAGATGGTTAGTGGAGGGGTTGTGTGGGGGGATGGGCTAAATGGGTAAGAACAATTAAGGAATCTGCTTCTGAAATCACTGTTGCACTATATGCTAACTAATTTGGATGTAAATTTAAAAAAATAAACATAAAAACCCGTCAAGGAACTCGCAAAATAGGACACCATATACTAAAATGTGGGGAGGAGAGAAGCAAAGAATGGGTTCAAACTTAAACAACCATCAACTTAACATAGATTGCTATATGCGGAAGAGGTTATATGCAAACCTAATGGTAACTACAATCCCAAAAGCGCTAATGAATATGGAAAGAATAAAGAGAAAGAAGTCCAAATATATCATTAAGGAAAACCAGAAAACCATGAAAGAGAGAAAAACAAGAAAGGATCAGAGAAAAATCTTCAGAAAAAACCACGAAACAAGTCATAAAGTGACAATAAATACATATCTGTATTTACCTTGAATTAATTACTTTGAATGTAAATGTGCTAACCATTCCAACCAAAAGATATAGGGTGACAGAATGGATAAAAAGCAAGACCCAGCTACATGCTGCCTACAAGAGACTCACTTTAGACCTAAAGACACCTGCAGATTGAAAATGAGGGGATGGAGAAACATCTATCATGCAGATTATCAAAAGAAAGTCATAGTAGCAGTACTTACATTGGAAAAAAATAGACTTTAACACAGACTCTAGCAAGAGACAAAGAAGGACACTATATAGTAGTAAAGGGGATAATGCGAAAAGAAGATATAACAATTGCCAATACTTATGCACCCAACATAAGAGTAACCAAATACATAAAACAGGTAATAACAAACAAAGGAACTAATTGCGAATAATAAAGCAATAGTAGGGGACTTTAACATCCCATTTATGTCAATGGACAAATCATCTAAACTGAAAATCAGCAAGGAAACAATGACTTTGAATGACACACTGGAACAGATGGATTTAACAAATGTATTCAGAGCATTCCATTCTAAAACAGCAGAATACACATTCTTTTCAAGAGCACACAGGACATTCTCCAGAATGTATTACATATGGGCCCACAAAACAAGCCTCACCAGATTCAGGAAGATCGAAGATATACCATGCATAGTTTCTGACCACAGTGCTAGGAAGCTAGAAGTCAGTCACAAGCAAAAATCTGAAAGACCACAAATACATGGAAGTTAAATAACATGCTACTCAACAATGAATGAGTCAATCAAGGAGCAAAAGGAGAAATAAAAAATACATGGAAATAAATGAAAATGAAAATGGTCCATTTTCTAGCACAGAGCCTGCTTAGGATTCTCTCCCTCTCCCTCTGCCCCTCCCCTGCTCTCTCTCTCCCTCTTTCTCTCTCAAAATAAATACATAAACAAAAATTTAAAAAAAAAAAGAAGCAGGAAAATTCTCAAATAAATAACTTAATCTTACGCCTAAAGGAACTAGAAAAAGAACAACAAAAAACCCCTAAAACAGCAGAAGGAAGGAAATAATAAAGATTGGAGCAGAAATATATTATATAGAAACTAAACTAACAATAGAATAAATCAGTGAAACTAGGAACTCTTTGAAAAAAATCAGTAAAATTAATAAACCTCCAGCCAGACTTACCAAGAAAAAAGGAAAAAAGACTCAAATACATAAAATTACAAATTAGAGAGGAGAAATAACAACCAACACCACAAAAGTACAATTATAAGAGAACACTATGAAAAACTATAGGCCAACACACTAGAAGTAGAAAAAGTGGACAAATTCCTAGAAAATTACAAACTACCAAAACTGAAAGAGGAAATAATAGAAAATTTGAGCAGACTGATCACCTGTAATGAAATTGAATCAGTAATTTAAAAACTCCAAACAAACAAAAGTCCAGGATCAGTTGACTTCACAACAAATTCTACCAAACATTTAAAGAAAAGTTCAGACCTAATCTTCTCAAACTATTCCAAAAAATAAAAACGGGTGAGAACTTCCAAACTCATTCTATGAGGCCAGTATTATCCTGATACCAAAACCAGATAAAGACACAGCTATAAAAAGAGAACTGCAGGCCAATATCCCTGATAAACATGGATGCAAAAATCCTCAACAAAATGCCAGCAAACTGAATCCAACAATGCGTTAAATCATTCACCACAATCAAGGGGGATTTATTCCTGTGTTGCAAGGGTGTTTCAATATTTGCAAATCAATCAACATAATACATTGCATCGACAAGAAAAAGGATAAGAACCATATGATCATTTCAATAGAAAAAGCACTTGACAAAGTATAATATCCTTTCATGATTTAAAAAACCCTCAGAAGTTTAGAAGAAACATACCTCTAATAGAGAGGTATATAAAAAGGCCATCTGTGAAAAACCCACAGTTGGGGCGCCTGGGTGGCTCAGTTGGTAAAGCGTCAGACTTCAGCTCAGGTCATGATCTCACGGTACGTGGGTTCGAGCCCCGCGTCGGGCTTTGTGCTAACGGCCAGCTCAGAGCCTGGAGCCTGTCTTTGGATTCCATGTCTCCCTCTCTTTCTGACCCTCCCCTGCTCATGCTCTGTCTCTCTGTCTCTCTCTCTCTCTCTCTCAAAAATAAATAAATAAATAAACATTAAAAAATAAAAATAAAATAAACCCCACAGCTAACATCATCCTTAATGGGGAAAATCTGAGAGCCTTTCCCCTAAGGTCAGAAACAAGACAAGGATGTCCACTTATACCACTTTTATTCAACATAGTACGGGAAGTTCTAGCCACAGCAATCAGACAACAGAAAGAAATAAAAGGCACCCACATCAGTAAGGAAGAAGTAAGACCTTCACAATTTGCAGATGACTTGACACTCTATATAGAAAACCTGAAAGACTGCACCAAAAAATAGTTAGAACTGATACACAAATTCAGTAAAGTCACAGGATACAAAATTAATGTATAGAAATCTGTTACATTTCTATATACCAATAATGAAGCAGCAGAAAAAGAAATTAAGAAAATAATCCCGGGGCTCCTGGGTGGCTCAGTAGGTTGAGCGTCCAACTTCGGCTCCGGTCACGATCTCACAGTTCGTGGGTTCAAGCTCCATGTCGGGCTCTGTGCTGACAGCTCAGAGCCTGAAGCCTGCTTCAGGTTCTGTGTCTCCCTCTGTCTCTGCCCCTCCCCCACTCACACTCTCTTTCTCAAAAATGAATAAATGTTAAAAAATTTTTAATAAAAAAAAGAAAACAATTCCATTTACAAATGCACCAAAAATAATAAGATACCTATGAATAAACTTAACCAAAGAGGTGAAAGACCTGTACTCTGAAAACTCTAGAACACTGATAAAAGAAATTGAAGAAGACACAAAGAAATGGAAAGACATTTCATGCACATGGACTGGAAGAGCAAATATTGTTAAAATGTTTGTACTAATCAAAGCAATCTACATATTTAATGCAATCCCTATCAAAATACCATCAGCACTTTTTACAGAACTAGAACAAATAATCCTAAAATTTGTATGAAACCACAAAAGACCCTGAATAGCCAAAGCAACTTTGGGGTTTTTTTTCAGGGTTTTTTTTTTTTTAAATTTCTTTTTTTTTTTAATATTTTTATTTATTTCTAGGAGAGAGAGACAGTGTGAACAGGGGAGGGTCAGAGAGAGACACACACACACACACAGACTGTGAAACAGGCTCCAGGCTCTGAGCTGGCAGTCAGCACAGAGCCCGACGCGGGGCTCGAACCCACATACCGCGAGATCATGACCTAAGCAAAAGTCGGACGCTCAACCGACTAAGCCACCCAGGCGCCCCAGTTTTGTTTTTTTTTTAATTTCTGAGAGAGAGAGACAGCGTGAGCAGGGGAGGGTCAGGGACAGAGGGAGACACAGAATCTGAAACAGGCTCCAGGCTCTGAGCTAGCTGTCAGCACAAAGCCCAACGTGGGGCTGGAACCCAGGAGCTGTGACATCATGACCTGAGTCGAAGTCAGCCGCCAAACCTACTGAGCCACCCAGGTGCCCCATAGCCAAAGCAACTTTGAAAAAGCAAAGCAAAGCTGTAGGCACTACAATTCCAGACTTCAAGTTATATTACAAAGTTGTAGTGATCAAGACAGTATTGTATTGGCACAAAAATAAACACATAGATCAATAGAAACAAACCCCTCAACTATACGGTCAATTAATCTTTGACAGAGTAGGAAATAATATCCAGTGAGAAAAAGACAGTCACTTTAATAAATGATGTTGGGAAAACTGGACAGCAACATACAAAAGAAATAAAGAGAACCACTTTCTTACATGATACACAGAAATAAGTTTAAAATGAATTAAAGATCTAAATGTGAGACCTGAAACCATGAAAACCCTAGAAGAGAACATAGGTAGAAACTTCTTTGACACTGCCGTAGCAACTTTTCTAGATATGTTGCTGAGGCAAGGGAAACAAAAGCAAGACCAAACTATTAGGACTTTATCTATTAAAATAAAAAGCTTCTGCACAGTCAAGAAAACAATCAACAAGGTATTTACAAATAGCATATCTGATTAAGGGTTAGTATCCAATATATGTAAAGAACTTACAAAACTCTACACCCAAAAATCAAATAATGCAATTAAAAAATGGGCAGAAGACCTGACAAATATTTCTCCAAAGAAGACATACAGATTGCCATCAGACACAGGAAAAGATGTTCATCATCACTCATCATCAGAGAAATGCAAATCAAAATGACAATGAGATATCACATCTGACAGAATGGCTAAAATCAACAACACAAGAAAGAACTGGATGTGGAGAAATAAGGACACTTGTGCATTGTTAGTGGGAATGCAAACGTGCAGCCACTGTGGAAAAGAGTATGGAGATTCCTCAGATAATTAAAAATAGAATGACCCTGGGGCGCCTGGGTGGCTTAGTCGGTTAAGCGTCCGACTTTCGCTTAGGTCATGATCTCGCGGTTCGTGGGTTCGAGCCCCGTGTCGGGCTCTGTGCTGACTGCCAGCTCCGAGCCTGGAGCCTATTTCAGTCTGTGACTCCCTCTCTCTTTGACCCTCCCCTGCTCATGCTGTCTCTCTCTCTCTCTCCTAGAAATAAATAAAGCATTAAAAAAAAATTTAAAAAAAAAAAAAAATAGAATGACCCTATGGTCCAGCAGTCACAGTACTGGGCATCTACCCAAAGAATACAAAAACACTAATTCAAGAGGATACATGCGCCCCTATGTTTACTGATATATTATTTACAATAGCCAAATTATGGAAGCAGCCCAAGTGTTGGTCAATGGATGAATGGACAAAGAAGACATGATATATATTATAATGGAATATTATTTAGCCATGAAAAGGAATGAAATCTTGCCATTTTCAATGACATGAATGGAGCTAGAGAGTATAATGCTAAGCAATATAAGTTGGTCAGAGAAAGACAAATATCATATGATTTCATTCCTACGTGGAATTTAAGAAACAAAACAAACGAACAAAGGGAAGGGGGGAGGGAGGCAGAGAGAGAAAGAGGAGAGAGACAGGGAGAGATATCAAGAAACAGACTTTAAACTATAGAGAACAAATTGATGGTTACCAGAGGAGAGATAGGCGGGGGTGAGTGGGTAAATATAGATGAAGAAGTTTCAAAGTACACTTATCTTGATGAGCATTGAGTTAATGTGTGGAATTGCTGAATCACTATATTGTACACCTGAAACCAATATAACACTGCATGTTAACTATAAAGGAATGAAAATTAAAAACTTAATAAAGAATATTCTAGGCACAAGTCCCTTATCAGCTATATGATTTGCAAACATATTCTGCCACTTCATGGGTTGTCTTTACCTTACTAATGGTACCATTTGAAACACAAAAAATCTTAATTTTGATGGAGGCCAATTTATCTATTTTTTATTTAGTTGCTTGTACGTTGCCTAGCCCCAAATCATGAAGATGTTCTCCTGTATTGTCTAAGAATTTTAGAGTTTTAGCTCTTACATTTAGATCATTGATTCATTTAATTTTTGTATATAGTGTTAGGAAGCGCCCCAAATTTATCCTCTTTCCTTGTGATACACAATTTTCCCAACATCATTTGTTGGAAAAAACTATTCTGTTTTCATTGAATTTTCTTGACATCGTTGTTGAAAATCAATTGACTGTGAATGTAGAGATTTGGGGCGGGGAGTTGTATCTCAATTCCCTTCCATCGATCTATCTACCTATTCTTAATGCCAGTACCACTTACTGGCAAAGTATATCATGTTAACATTGTAATAAGTTTTAAAATCAGGAGATGTAATTCCTCGAACTGTTCTTTTTAAAGATTGTTTTGTCTATTCTGGGTCTTTTTGAATTTTCATATGAATTTTAAGATCAGCTTGTCAGTTTCTGCAAAAAAGCCATTTGAGCCAGCCCACTTTTTATCCTTGCTTGAGAATGTTAACCGTCTCTGATTCGTCTCATCCACTGCCCTTTTCCTCATCCCTTTACTCTCTATGGCTTGTGCTATCAGGTTTTTCTTATAAGCTGTTGACACTTGTTTGGAGGTATATGCAGGCACTTTTACCAACTGGGTGGGTTTGGGGCAGGACAACCGTGTCATCTGTGCCACCAGCCAAGAGAGGACATACATTGTTGAAAAGGTTAAAATGTGACAGGGGCGCCTGGGTGGCGTAGTCGGTTAAGCGTCCGACTTTCGCTTGCGTCATGATCTTGCGGTTCGTGGGTTCGAGCCCCGCGTCGGGCTCTGTGCTGACTGCCAGCTCAGAGCCTGGAGCCTGTTTCAGTCTGTGACTCCCTCTCTCTCTGACCCTCCCCTGCTCACGCTGTCTCTCTCTCTCTCTCCTAGAAATTAAAAAAAAATATATTAAAAAAAATGTGACAAGAATATGTGTCTTAGAATTTTAAAAATATGGTAACTGGTTCCCTTTTTTCCCATCCCTGCCCCCAATTATACTTTTCTGCAGAGCAATCAGAGTGAGCTTTTTAGAAGCTAGGTTGAACCTTATCAACTTTTTGGCTGAAGGCCTTCTGAATGACTTTTCATGCCAGCCGGCATAAAACTCGAACTTTCTACCGTTGTGTTCGAGCCTTTATGCGATCTGTTCCCTTAAACAATCAGCCTCTTGGATGGCATTTCTTACAGCTTTCCCTTCGACTGGCCTCCTTGCCACTCCTCAGACACACAAGGCATATCCTCATTTCAGGGATTTGGCACTTGCTGCTCTCCCTGCCTGTAACGTTTTCCCCGAGACACACACATAACTATCTCCCTTATGTCATTCGGGTCTCTGTTCAAATGTCACCTTTCAAAAGGCCTTTTTTGCCCAACTGATCCAGAGGAAACTCTCCTATCATCACTGTGTCCCCCTTCTTTCTTAATTTTTCATTTTATCACCCCCACCTCCATCACCTTCTCATCTAGAGCGTAATCTCTGTAAGAGCAGGGACTGGTCTGGCTTCATTACCCTTAGCATTACATGCTTGGAATGAGCAACATATAGTAGGTCCTCAATTAGTGTTTGCTGAATATATGAATGGATGTGTGAGCAAATGGAAACAATGTGCTGGTTAAAACTGGATGAACTGGGGGCGCCTGGGTGGCTCAGTCGGTTAAGCGTCTGACTTCGGCTCAGGTCATGATCTCACGGTTCGTGGGTTCGAGTCCCACATTGGGCTCTGTGTTGACAGCTAGTTCCGAGCCTGGAGCCTGCTTCAGCTTCTGTGTCTCCCTCTCTCTCTGACCCTCCCCTGCTCACACTTTCTCTGTCTCAGAAATAAATAAAAAACATTAAAAAATTAAAAAAGACTGGATGAACTGAACTCGGAAGCAAAGGTCGAAAATGCAAAAATGTGAATAAATCTAGGACTGTAGAGAGCAGTGAGGTGGGTGGAAAACTGAAGAGTGCGGGCCCCATGTCAGGGGTCCCTGTTAATTTTTTCCTAAAGCGTGTGTGTGGCTCAGTCTGGCTTACTGTATGAATGGGAAGGGGGGCAGGTGGAGAGAGAAGAAACAGACTTTGATCCAAGGTGAAATGAAATATAATAATTTGCTTGAAAATAGTAGGGTTCCTCATGTGGGTGTTGGCCTCCTATAGTTCTGGTCCCCAAAGAAGGTAATCTGCATCCCAGATGAGGTTCAAAGCAATCCACTAGGCTGCAAGAAGGACTTTAATTCATATCAATTTCTATGAAAATAAAAAATTAAGATTTATTAGTATTTACCATGTGTATTGAACCCAGGAGCCTCAATTTCTGTCTATGTCTGACAGTTAT